>OZ024725.1:13865999-14465999 GCA_964016875.1 Fallopia convolvulus
CCTTGGAGACTACGCAACGTTCAACAAGTAGAAGACCTTAAATCCCTAATCAGAATGTTCCCAATCTGGTCAACCGGAATCCTTCTCTGCACATCCATAGCCATCAACAACAACCTCACTATCCTACAAGCTCTTGTCATGGACCGAAACATCGGGACCCGGTTCAAGATCCCGGCAGGGTCCATGATCGTCTTTATGCTTGCCTCGACATCAGCATCCTTAACAGTCGTTGACCGCCTCATCTACCCGTCTTGGAAGAAGATAACCGGGGCCCACCCTACCCTCCTCCAACGAATAGGAGCGGGCCACGTGGTGAATATCTCAGGGATGATCTTATCAGCCCTAATTGAGTCAAGAAGACTCAAGCTACACAAAGGAGACCGACAAATGTCAGTTTTGTGGGTGGCGCCACAGCTGGTGGTTGTCGGCATTGGAGAAGCCTTTCATTATGCAGGGCAAGTGGCGTTTTACTATAGAGAATTTCCGGGTTCACTGAGAAGTACATCCACAGCAATGCAAGCTGTGGTTGTAGGGATTTCGTACTACTTGAGCACGTTTATAATCGGTGTTGTTAGAAGGGTAACGAAATGGTTACCTGATGATGTGAATCATGGAAGGCTGGATACTGTGTATTGGATGTTGACTGTGATTAGCGGGTCGAATTTCGTGTATTATGTGGTTTGTACAAGTTTGTACAAGAGTTACAAGCATGAGACTGATAACAAGAATGTTGGTGATGAGCAAGCCAATTGAATTAACATCTGTTGTCACGAGTTCTAATTTCGAGCTTCAATTGTCATATTTGATTTGATCTTATCACAGAATCCTGTGGAACAAACTGCTGTAAACTACCTTAATTCAAAATTAAAATCAACCCTTAAACATACCCTAGTAAGAGATCACAAATAGACTACTAAAAAACGAATAGACAAATGTCCCTATATAATCTCAAACAATTAATAGTTAAGGAAAATGTTTTCCTTGCAGATTCTTGTTTATGTTTAGCAATTGGCTTTTGTAATTTACCTGTATGATTGTAAATACAATTAATCTAGTTACAAGCTCTATAATGGAAGTTGTCATATGTGGTTGAGATTTTCAATTAAACATCCAGGACAAATGTAGCAATTCAGACCACGAAAAGAATTCATTAATCAACGACCTAATCATTCAGTTATGACCCATTTGTTCCCCATTCCAGGATACAAAAGACAGCCTAATTGTTCTCCAATCACAGTCAATATATGAAAGATGCTCCCAGTTGACTATGGGGTAATTTGGCTGGATAAGACACATAAAAGTCAAAAGATACATAAATCACTTTTTGAAGGTCATTAGTACATCATCAAATAAATCAAACGAAGTCAAATGTTGGGTGATAATCACCAATTTGATTCCTATATATCCTAAGAAACGCACTGAAATCAAAGCAATGATAAAATATGCAAGAATATAATCATCTGACAGTGGTTTAGTTAAATATGTGGAAACTTTTTTGCCTACTCTCTAAAGCAATTGAAACAAATCAGCAAATGAGAAACCAACGAACATGAAACACAAAGGAACAAAAAAGTAAGTACCTTGCAATATATATATATTTCCCATTAAAGAAAATTTTATAGCAACATATACTAGGTTTTGTTTGTTAGCCTGAAATATGTGAAACATCAACTGTGGTGCCCCCCATACTACAAACTGGTAATATAAACTAAATATGAAAACTTAAAAAGCCTACAGCTGCATATAAGCTATAAACATCAAGAGCTTACATTTGTACCTTTACCACTAACTAGTTTACCTCTAGCATTCTTCAGAGTTCTAGAAAGGGTGAAAATTTTGCCACGAATCCAATCCATGGCTGATTCTGTATCCACAAGCTCCTTTGATATCCCTGTAGGATGAGAAAATTTTGACATGTGAATGTTGATGCCAAAATAGAGTAAAAGTACATGAATAAAAAAATCTTCAAATTTAGCATACTAATATATATGGAAGTAATGGAACCAAACAGGAGAAAACAAAAAAGCAAGAAGATTAAGTATTAAATTATTGAAAAACAAAACAACCAGCCAAAGGGAATTGTACTGATATTTTTTTAACACTCTTAGAGAACTCAACACTCACCGTGCTTAGGGTGAGTTAAATCATGCCAGGATACGCCGGATAACTCCCTAGCACCCTAAGCATTGTAGCAAACTCCTGTTCAAAATTGCAAATGTAATTAATTTATACATGTGAAGAGATAATAGTACAATATATTAGATAGAAACAAAACCTCAAGATGTCTGAGAGCATGTTGTGCATTTGTATCAGCCACAGAAGAATCAAAGTCCAAGTAGAATAGGTAGTCAAAACATCTGGCATAATAAAATATGAGTTAAATGGTAATTTCAAGCAAGCTAAAAAGCTGTTGAATACTTGAAATAGTCTGTGGATTTACTTTGAAGATCCATTATTCCTCATCTTCAGTGGCCGACTTTCAATCTACCATCGGATGTATCATGAGAAACATTAGTCAACAGTTCATGAACAAAAAACAATAGTTAAAGACTTCAAAGTGTACATATTAACACACGTTCTGATTACTGAGCAGCTTGAAACAGATTCATGGCAAATTATGCATTCCTTGCTATTTATTCAAATAGTTAGTACATAAATAATATAGACTGTTTATCTTCTATGCCAATAGAAGGCCAAATTGGCCACATAGTTCCAGACTTCCAGTTTAGTTGTTCATTGAGGTTAGCTATGACTTCTCCTTTAGGCAAAGTTAAGCCTTAGCATAGTCCATAGGGTCAAAAACAGGTTCCATAACAGACCCTTTCTAAGGACAAATAATCTCCACTTGAAATCATAAATTTGACTAGTAGAGGTCGTTTAGCTTCACTTTGCTTCAGGTGTCCTAAGATACATTTAAAATGAAGAGATGATTTAACCTTAGCATATAAGTTTTAGGCAAAAATCCTATTGAATCTTCACAGTTAATGAGCTGTGCTGAAAATTCATAAGGTTATGTTCATTTATGAAGATCCAAGTTGCTCTCAATAATAAATGGTCACTCCCAAGTCACTTCAAGAGATTTGAACCAATAATCAAACTTGATCCAATTAACAAATAAGGGAAATGTCCTCTTCTACCCATTTAGCCTTCAATCAATTCAAGAGACTCTGGAAAATATGCAATATGAGAATGAAGACAACTGATGAGGATAAAAAGCTGCCAATCTTGCTAATGTAGAGCAAGAAGTTGACAACCAGTAAAATTGACCCTTCCTCTCTCTATTTAGAGACAGGCTAATGTAGAACAAAAAGTTGCCAATCTTGCTATATAATATTCTTCAAAATTAATATTTGTAGCAGTTATTTACTTTCTTTCAAAATGAACTGCATTCTTCAAACTGATATTTGTTGCAGTTATTTGCTTCAAATCTTTACAAAGATAAGAACATACCTTTGTAAGGTTGATATCCCTCAAAGAAAAAACAGCCAATGCCTTGAAAAGAGCACCAGGACCCTCTTCCAGTGAGAAAACAATGCTTGTCTGAGACAAGAATCCAAACCTTAGCAACCATGTCAGCCTAGCAAGACTCAATAAAAAAAACTAATCCGTATTTATTAATATTTGATGATTGTTCTACCTTATGCGGTTTGTCGGTACCAGGGATTATGGGTTCCCTTGCAAGCATTAGAAACCTAGTAACATTATCAGAATCATCCTGCACAAATAGTGTGGGCGTTGATACAGTACAATTTTACCACTAAAAGCTCCTAACATTCAAAATTCAAGTACTAACCTGTATGTCTTCTGCTAGTATGGTCAGGCCATAATTCCTTGCAGCAGAAGCACTGGCAACAGCTCCTATGTCCTTGTAATTGTGGAATGCAACAGACTAAAACAACAAACAAGGAGAACTATTTTATGAGGTTCAGAAATCAGATCCAAATCGTGTGAATTTTAGAAATCAGAAGCAACTTCTACGTATTATCCTTTATAATCTTATGTTAAATCAAACAATGATAGTAAATGTAAGCACACTATTTATCAGCTAATCAAACACTAGAATCATTAAAGAGCTCGGGTTTGTTGGACTGTTGGCAAAAAAAGTGGTGGAAACAGACCATGAGAAGTTTTGGAAATCACATAATCTGATTATAGAGCAACATTAACTCCAAATACTAACATAAAAAAAAATGTGAATGCTAAGAAAATGAAAAGAACAACCACACAATGAATATGTATACCCAATTCAAAGTACATTTTATGCCTCTTGTTTTCAGAAAACAAAACTGTAAACTTTAGGGTCCAGAACGGCTAGAAATTGTTTGAACTTCTAAAGTATGACATTACCTTTGCTGCACCAGCTGTATCATACACCGCCTCCCTGACAAGACCAATCCTTGATAATGTATGTTCACACTGAGCAAGAGCCTAATGCCACAAATAAAGTCATTAAACAGCCTCACCTCACATATGGAAATCAAGATCAATTTCATGTACATAAAAATACCTGTGGATGGCTCAAAACTCTTTTAAGATCTTCAATTTTAACCCCATGGTTTGCTAACAAACAATGACGAATAGGAAGTTTCACTTCACCAACAATATGCAACCTATGTCTAAGCAAAAGATCATAATTTCTATGAATGCTGCCTCCCAGTGAATTTTCGATAGGTAAAACAGCTCGATCAACAAGCCAACGCTCAACAGCCTACAGGAAAAGGGAAATGAAAAAATAATTGAGTGGGAGGACATACAGACTCTAATCATGCATCAAACCAGCAAGATGGACAGAAAAAGATGTAACCACCCATTAACAGTATAGTTTATCATTAGAGACATACACACTTCCATCCATAGCCAATTGAAGAAAATAGTTGGCAGTCAAACATAAAAAAGAAAGGCCACTTTGTAACATAATTCAAATATAGACAACAAGAAATTTCTTAGCAGTTAAAGATAAATGATCAAGTTGAAGATGTATGTGATTTACCTGTACCTATGGTCAATGAATGATGACAATGCAAACAAGAATATAAGACTTTTGCAAAATCCTACGACATTCTACAAGGACCATCTTATAATTTTGGTATGACTCATCTGGCAGAAAGGAAAAGGTCAAATGGCGGAATTCTGAAGGACACTAATACAAAACTGAGAGCCTGGAATCTGGTCATTCAAAGGCTTGCACATATATCTCCAATTAACTCATTTTTTCCAATTTACACCATAGTAATCGAACATTTATTATTTAGTTATATATTTCTATTTTCCATTGGGAAAGCAATTTTTTTCATACATACTGCAGTCTATATACAACTATTCCATAAACAATCTCATAAATGTCAACACGTTAAAAGCTTGATAATTTACCTCAAAAGCTGTATCAAATTCCTCACATGGAACTGGTTCACATTTGGGATAAGCCGTCTCTGCAGCCAACTCACTATATGCACCACTAACTCCCTGAAAATGTATTTAAAAACTATAAGAAGTACCCAAAATTGCCATATGCATCAGAGAAAGAAAAAAAAATTAAGAAAAGGTTTGGTTGAGAGAATTTTTTCTGTTTTTGTGGCTATTTAGATAATCTTCTTTTACTGATAAAAATGATCAACCGAGTCATTTTACAAACAGTACTTCACTTTCAATCTCCTCTTTCACAGTTTCACCACATATCTTTACTTGTTATCTTTCTTTTCCATACATTCCACAACAGTACTACAGATTGAGGATCTTAACACTAAAATATCTTTTAATTCTTTTTTTACATTAATAAACAATACCATTGTTTAAAGAAATTCTCTTTAAATTTACTTCACTCCAGCAGAAACTAGCAACATAGCTACATGCAACCAACAGGAATTTCCTTGTTAAACTATAAACTGCTTAATCATCTCATTATACAATTCATCAGTTTTCAGCATTCTTCAATAACTCAATAGCCCTACACAAACCTAACCTAACAACAAAAAGAACAATCCAGACTCAAATTTCGAAAGAAGAAAAAAAATAGCAGTCACCTGATAGGCAACGCGCATGCGAGATCCATTGGAGCTAGAGTCAGAGCGATTTCTAGACGTTAAAGGCCCTAAACAAAAACGGTAATTTAATCCAAATCTCCTATTATTCAAACCAGAAAGGATAAGAATACAAAGAGTTTTTCAACTGAGAAAACAGAGTGCTTCGGGATTTTGATACTTGGGAGAGAAATTGCATCACTCGAAACGGCATCGGAGGAGGAGACACCATCAGGAAACTTATCAGAATCAACCGACGTGGGCTTACAGCCATCAAGTCCGACCGCGTTCTCTCCGGCGGAAAGAGGAGGAGGAGGAGAATATCTGGCGCCGAAAGCGGCGGCGGAACGACGCTGCGTCACATGGAGGATTCTGGAGTTTGGTCTGGAAATTAATGATAGTTTATTGGCATGAGACGACGAAACGACGTCGTAGGGGATCTTTGCCGGCGAAGGGGATTTGCATACGACTCCCAGCATTTGCTTTCGTTTCTTCGGCTGAAAAGAGAGAGAGGAAGGGTTTTTTTTTGTTATACTGCGTCAGCGTTAGCGTCGCTCACTGGAAACGATCAAAACAATTACTGTATTAGTTTTGAACCTAGCAGAATAAAAAGATACTGAGATACGCTAAGAAAATATTTTTATATAAGGAAATGGGAAAATTACACACTTGCCATTCTTCTCATGCCATTCTTCTCAGGTTTTTTTTTAAGAAATGAGCTACTAGCTCATTACATAGCCAACATTAGGATGCCCGTACAGTACAGGGCCACCCTAAATCATCACAACGGATGATCTTTAGAAATTCAAATAACAGAGGATGAGTCTGAATCCACACATTCAAACTAGAAGAATCTAAAGGATCAAACAGCGATCCAGGAAAAAAATGAAAAATAGCAAAACTGAGATCAGCCAAAACTAAACACCTTCTGGCGATAAAATCCGTCGCCGAATTACACTCTCTGAAACAATGAAAAAACACCACACAGGGAATAAAAGCAGCAAAATGACGGATATCATTCACAATAGATTGCATTTCCCAAGGCACTTTCCAAATGTTTTTCAAAGAATTAATAAGAATTAAATTATCGCCCTCAATAACCAGACGAGAGGGGTTTAACAGGACCGCAGATTTAAGACCATCAAGTAATGCAAGGGCCTCCGCCTGTAGAACAGAAACAGAAGAAACATGTTTTCTGTCAAAGGACAGGATTTTACTATTATGATCACGGATTAAGAACCCTGTATATGTGGAATTATTCAAGCGTTTAGAGGCATCAAAATTTAGTTTTAAAGAGTTAATAGTTGGTTTCTTCCAGACACAATTATTCTTCCTTTTAGGGCGAGAAATAACTTTACGAGCGGGAGAAACCTGAGAGGAAACCCATTGGAGATGTTGCGAAAAAGCCAGATCACATGGAGGAAGAATAGTCATAAGTTTGGTTGGATTAAAATTTTTTAAATTTCTATGGCCCCAAATAAACCACCATAAGAAACAAAGCACATTACAATTCTTATTTGATTTTAAAGTAGACCATAAATTGTCCACAAAATTATCAGTATTTGCAATATAGAAGGTAAGATTTAGCAGCCCCTCTAACTTTGAGATCATATTAAGGCTAAAAGGACACTTAAAAAATAAATGATTCAAACTTTCATCTTCCGAATCACATAAGGAACAAGTACTGAAAACACAATTAAAATACCTATTAAGTCGATCAGTAGTTGGGAGATAATCTGCACAAGCTTTCCAAATGAAATTTTTAATTTTGGGAGGAAGAGAAGATTTCCAAATCCAGGAAAAGTCAAAAGAGAAATCGTGGTGGGAAGAGTCAAGCATAGAAGATGTTGTGTTTACAGTAAAATCGCCATCCGAAGAAGGAAGCCAAACTAATCTATCCAAAGAAGGAGAAATGGGAATTCTAATATCTGAAATTAAAACAACTAAAAAATCCGGCAAAATTAAATTTAATTTCTCATAATCCCAGGAATGATTCGCTGTTATAAAAGAAGATACTTTTAGTTTAATATTCTCATTATCAAAATACTGAAATAAATCAATATTTGGGAGCCAAGGGTCTGTCCAAAAATTAACAGTCTGGCCATTTCCAATACTCCACAAAATTCCTTTGGAAAATAAATTCCTAAGATTCATTAGTCTTCCAAATTGCCAAGAACAATTTTTCTTCTGATATTGGAAAAGCGACTCAGACCCAAGGTATTTTTCTGAGATGATACGAACCCAATAATTATGGGGAGAGACCAGAATTTTCCATAGAAGTTTCATCTGAAGAGACAAATTATTATTCTCAGCAGTACGAAGACCCATTCCCCCAACTTCTTTAGGAGAACACACCTTATCCCAACTAATAAGAGGATGATGATTTGGCTGAAATTTATTCCAAAAAAAGGATTTATTTACTTTATCTATATCACCCAAGATTCCCTTAGGAAGAAGAAAACTTTGCATTAGATAGTTAACTTGACTAAGCAGATTAGATTGAATAAGGATAGTTCTTCCAGCTTGAGAAATAGAATTTGCTTTCCATTGAGATAATTGTCTTTTAAGTTTAGTAATAGAATCTAAAAAAATCGAATTTTGTACTCTCCCTTTAAGGATCGGAATTCCAAGATATTTTTCCATGGACGTAGTAATCTGTATATTTAACACAGAAGCAAGAGAAAGAGCCGACGCCCTCGAAATATTTTCTGACACTTGAAAGCTACTCTTATGATAATTAATCGAAAGCCCCGAAATTCTCGAAAAGTTATCTAAAAAACTCTTAATGTAATTAATATTCGTATGAGAAGCATTTGCAAAAATTAAAGTATCATCCGCAAAACTAAGAAAGGGTAAACACGTGCCATTTTTAACTAATTGAATACCAACATATTTGGAATCAAGAGTAGACTGCAATTGCAATGTACGTGCAAGAAATTCCATAGCAATAACAAAGATAAAAGGTGCAATTGGATCCCCCTGTCTAATACCACATTGAGGGAAGAACTCGACCCCAGGTTCATTATTAACAAGAACAGAAGAAGAGGAAGTAGAAATGCATGTCATAATAAGACTAACCCATTTGGAATGAAATCCAAATTTTAGAAGAATTAATTTGATAAAGTTCCAATTAATTTTATCATAAGCTTTTTCCATATCTAATTTAATGGCCATCCAGCCCTTTTTTCCTTTTTTCTTTTTATGAAAAGAGTGGAAAATTTCATGCTCTATAAGGATGTTATCCTGGATAAGTCTTCCTTTCACAAAAGCCCCCTGGAGTGGATGGATAAGAGAAGGAAGGAGCATTCCCAAACGATTGGCTAAAACTTTAGTAATTATTTTATAAATGGTGTTACAAAGGCTAATAGGACGAAAATGGTTAATAGTTAGAGGGGCATCTATTTTAGGAATAAGGGTAACAAAAGATTTATTAATAGAACGAAGCATTTGACCAGAATGGAAGAAAGCTTGTACTGCTAAAATTACAGAATTTCCCACAATATTCCAAAATTTTTGGAAGAAATCTGCTGGAAAGCCATCCGGTCCCGGTGTTTTATTCGGAGCAAGATCAAACGTTGCAAATTTAATCTCAGCAGCCGAAGGAGATTTAATTAACATAAGATTATCTGATGTAGAAATTAAGTTTGGAATAATATCAAGATCTCCTGATAAAATAGAGCATGAAGGGTTAATTAAAAATCTATGACTAAGTTCTTCAGTAATGCTGTGCGAAATCAAATAATGATCAAAGATAACAACACCCTCATGTGTTTGAAAAGAAATAATTCTCTGTTTATACGAACGAATATACTCCTATAATTACTTATCTCAGCTTCGGGACCTAAGGAGATGGGAAAAATTACACACTTGCCATTCTTTTCATATCATCTTTTTTTTGTTTGAAAGCAGTACATTCCTCTTCTCATATCATCCTCTTTGCTATGTATTGGATGTTTAGTTTGGTTAATTTCTATTTGTATTCGCCGTGATTTTTAAAGTGAAATTTTGTGTGGTGAGCTCGAGGTTTTGCTAATTCTGCGTGGTACACAAAATTTTATGGAATTCCGCATGATAATCTTGAGGTTTTGCAAATTCCATGTGGTGACCTCAACTTATTATAAAAACTAAAAGTATTTTAAATTTAGCCACCTTATTTATTTAATTGCATAAAACTACCATATTTTTAGGGTTTTTTTAAACTACCTAATTATTTTTTTAAACAACCTAATAAGTATCACTTAATTTACCCATACTTCTTAATAGGTGGTTTTATAATATTAGATTTTTTTATAATTAAAAAATCCACCTACTTTATACATTTTTGTAAGAAAATTGTACAAACTTCTATTATTTACACATTTTTCATGACAATACATATTAAGTTAAAAAATCCATTGTTATATTCTTTTAATAACACAAATTTTTTCAATTAATACACCCACTCTTTTTAAAAAAAAAACTCTTCCTTAAAATGTTAAAACTTTTATAAAAATTACAAGTTTATAAAAACTGATATTTTCCATATTTAGATTGGTCAAGTCAAATGGTTGACTTTGGCCCATGTAACAACTTATCTCACCCGGTCACTAACTAAATTCAACCCTAAAGTGAGACAAGCTATTGCATGTTTCTAAATAAAGAAATAGGATGTGAAACTCGGCTCATATAACTAATCCATTGAATCCGGGCTTAGTTGATGCCGAATGCATGTGACCCATCTCGTCGTGCTGGACTCTTCAACAATCGCTGCCAATCGAACTAAGATCGTTGTTGTGCCTTGAGCAATCTTCTTAGGCCGACTCCTTGTAATTGGTCCATCAAAAGGCAATCGAATCAACTCATCGACGTCGGTAGGAGACATGGATGGCTTCACTGCATCATTCTCCTCCACTTGAGCTCGAATCATCTTTGATTCGAAGTCGGAATCAAAATCTGGCACATAAAGAGATAGATAAGCCGCATTAAACGTCGGATGGACATTATACTCACCAGGCAAGTCGACGTGATAAGCATTAGGGTCGATTCTTTTGAGTATTCTAAACGGTCCATCTCCACGCTGATCTAGCTTATTCTTCCTTTGATTTAGGGAAGTTTCCTTCCTAAAATGCACCCAAACAAGATCACCTTCTTCAAAGATCACTTGTTTTCGCCCCTTGTCAGCATGGGCCTTGTACTTCATGGATTCCTCTCCAAGTGCATCTTAGTTCTCTCATGTAGCTTCTTCACAAACTCAACCCTCTTGTCAGCTTCAAAGCTCTCTTTTCCCTTGTATGGCTGAGGATTCAAATCCACTGACGTCATTGGATTCAGCCCATAAACAACCTCAAAAGGGGTCATTTTTGTAGCTAAATGGATTGACCTGTTATAAGCAAACTCCACAAAAGGCAATTAAACAATTAAACAAGGAATGCCATGCAATCTAACAATTTCTCTAAAGAACAAATCAGTGATAGGCACAACATCGTCAGTCGTGTGACAAGGAATAAAATGAGCCATTTTGGAAAATCGGTCTACTACCACAAAAATTGAATATCTACCTTTCCTAGTTATAGGCAATCCAACAATGAAGTCCATAGAAATGTCCTCCCTAGCTGAACTAAGAATAGGCAAGGGCTAGTACAAGCCATGATGGTTTAATCTAGATTTAGCTTTAGCACACACAACACAACTTTTGACAAACCTAAGCACATAATTACTCATTTTTGGCCAATAGTAGTGTTCTTTTAAGCCTTCTAAAGTCTTTTCTAGCCCTCTATGTTCTCTTGATTCATGAACCTCTTTAGTTAGAAGCCTATGCATACTAGATGAAGGTATGCATAATTTTCCAGCTTTAAACAAATAACCATCATTAATAAAGTATGAATCTATTTCTCCCCTAGACATGCAATTCTTGTAAATTTCAGCAAAGTGAGGATCACTAGCATACAACTCTTTAATCATTGCAAATCCAAGGATTTTCACATCACATTGGTTCAAGAGAACGTACCTGCAAGAAAGGGCGTCAACTACCACATTCTCTTTGTCTTTCTTATGCTTTACAACATAAGGAAAGGTCTCCATGAATTCAGCCCATCTTGCATGTCGCCTACTGAGTCTTGATTGGCCCTTCAAATACTTCAAGGCCTCGTGATCAGAATGAATAACGAACTTCTTAGGCCACAAATAATGAGACCAAGTCTTCAAAACCCTAATTAAAGCATAAAGTTCTTTATCATATGTAGGGTAATTCAACTCAGCCCCACTAAGCTTTTCACTAAAATAAGCTATGGGTTTCTTGTCTTGCAAGAGGACGCCTTTTATGCCATGGCCTGATACATCCACCTCAATCTCGAATGCTTTGGAGAAATCGGGGAGTTGGAGCACCGGGGCGTTGCACAATCTATCCTTCATAGTGTTGAAGGCGTTCTCTTGTTGCTCTCTCCATTTAAATGTTGTATCCTTCTTTGTAAGCTCATGGAGAGGAGCTGCAATTGTGCTAAAATCACGCACAAACCTTCTATAGAAGCCAACCAAGTCGAGAAAAGAGTGCACCATGGTTGGGGTAGTCGGCTGTGGCCACTCCTTGATAGCCTTGATTTTGTCTTCATCTACCTTCAATACACCTTTAGACACAACAAAACGAAGAAAAACAGTAGACTCCGAGCAAAAAGAACACTTCTTTAAATTAACAAAAAGCTTTTCTAATCTCAAAGTGTCCAAAACATCCCTAAGATTATCTACATGTTCATGCAAAGTTTTGCTATAAACTAAGATGTCATCAAAGTAGACTACAACAAACTTTCCTAAGTATCTTCTTAGAACATGGTTCATAAGCCTCATGAAAGTACTAGGTGCATTAGTTAATCCAAAAGGCATTACTAACCATTCATATAAACCATACTTAGTTTTAAAAACAGTTTTCCACTCATCCCCTTCCCTCATTCTAATTTGATGGTACCCAATTCTAAAATCAATTTTTGAAAAGAAATTAGCACCATGTAATTCATCAAGCATATCATCTAATCTAGGAATGGGATGACGGTACTTAACTGTTATTTGGTTGATTGCCCTGCAATCAACACACATCCTCCAAGTGCCATCCTTCTTAGGCACCAAAATCACCAGAACTGCGCATGGACTGAGTGATTCACGAACATAGCCTTTGTCCATGAGGTCTTGCACTTGTCTTTGAAGCTCACTAGTTTCCTCTAGACTTGCTCTATATGCTGCACGGTTTGGTAAAGAAGCTCCGGACACCAAATCAATTTGATGCTCAATGTCTCTAACTGGTGGAAGGCCTTGTGGCAACTCTTCCGGCATGACATCTTCAAATTCTTGTAAAAGATCTTGAATACATTTGGAAGAAGAGAGATGTCTTGACTTATTATTAGTATTTCTTTCCTCATAAGGAGTAAACAAAAAGAAGTAGGGAAAGAAGTACTAGACTGTGCTACTAAAGAGCGCTTTTCTACACTGCCTTTTAAAATTTGCTCCTAAAATTTGAGAGCCTTGTGGAGTTCTTCTTCCTGTTTTGTAGCTCTCTAAGTCTCTGAATTGCTCCTAAAATTTGAGCCAAAACGCACGAGTGGTTTAGGAGATAGCCCCGTTTTTGTCTCAGCTGCACTATCTGAAGTAGAGCTCGGCACTTTCGACGATTTAGGAGGATTTTCTTGGCCTTTTTTGTCCCATTCAGTAGCTCCACTTGTGCTTGATGTTGTCCTAAAATTTGAGCCAGAATGCCTAGGGGGAGACTGGGAAACTCCGGTGTTGCTTGTAGTTGCACCGGGCGCCGAGCGGTGCACCGCAGCTTTGGCCAATGCATCGGCCTCCTCCTTCTCTTCCTTGGCACGCCTAAGTGACCTAGCTTGATCTCGTCGTACCTAGTCCTGTAAAACTTTTTGGGGTGACAATGGTAGAAGAGACACTCTCCTCCTGTCATAGTTAAACGAATAGGTAATAAGCATGCCATCATAATTAAATAACTCTCCTATCGAATAACCATGGTCTACCTAACAAGATATGAGTGCATTCCATATTTACCACATCACACATGATATCATCCACATAATTACCAATGGAAACACGAACTAAGCAATGATGAGTAACTAGATTAGAACCATCTGAATCATTAATGCCATTGAGACCATAACTAGTAGCCCTAGGTTGAGTTTTTAATTGTAAGTGATCAACTACTTTAGCATTTATAATGTTACAACAACTACCACTATCAATTATCATGCATAACACTTGATTCTTCACAGTACACCTAGTATGAAAAATATTTTCCCTTTGATCTAGCCTAGGTTTGTCTTGTAAAGTAAGAGTACGCATGGTTACCAAGGTTCAAGGTTGTTCGGTGCAATCTCATTCTATGGCCTCCACGTCCTCTTCTTCTTGTCCATTACTCTCCTCCTCCACTTGATTTAGAGGTATTTCTTCATCACTCACATATCCCCCATTAGTGGTAAGGAGCACTTGCTTTTGATTTGGACAATCCTTAGCGTAATGACCTCTTCCTTGGCATTTGTAACACATAATATCACGTGTCCTTTGCTGATTTTGAGGTGCATTTGTGGGACGTCTTTGGCCTTGAGAACCTGCTGGTTTAGGTGAGCTTAATCTCCCTTTTGTTGCATAGAAAGTTTAGAAGAATAAAGATTGGAATTTGAACTAGAATTAGGAGTATACCTCTTTGGTGCATTCCAAGCTTCCTTCTTCTTCCTTTGTTGCTACTCATAGAGTAGTTGGGCTGAATGCACTAGTGCTTTGAGATCCTTGATTTGTTGAATCTCAAGTGTGACTTTAATGGATTGATTCAGTCCAGCCATGAATTGGGTCCTTAGAGACCTTTGGGAATGATGAATTCCAGCCTTGAAGCTCAAATCTTCAAGCTTATTGAAGTACTCAATTGAAGACTTGGTTCCTTGTTTGCATGTGACAACTTTAGGCCTCATATGCTCGGTTTTTCTTCTGGCACATACTTCTTTCTCATGATAAACTTCAGTTGGCCCCAAGTTTCAATAGGTGGAAAAGCCTTTCGGATTCTATCTTCCTTCATTCGGAACCACCAATATCTAGCGGTCCCAACAAAGTGAATAACAACAACAACAACTTTCTCCCATTCTTCATAGCCCATGTGATCTAGAATGCAGTTTGTAGCTTGTTCCCACTCTAGATACTTTTCCGGATTGAGCTCTCCGTTGAATGGCTCGATTTTGATCTTTATGTCACGCTTTCCAATTTGATTGACATTCTGATTAGTGTTGTTGTTGGCTTGCCTTTGTACTCCATAAGTCGGTGGAATATCTTCTACAACCTCAGCTTGGTTGTAAAAATCATCAAGGGGAGGATGCCATGGGCATCTTTCTTCCCCTGGGTAGCCATAAGTCACATCATCATAAGGATTGTTGTATTGATTTTGTTGATGATGAGTCGCTTGAGGAAACCGTGCCGATTGCGAGTATAGAGTTGTTGATGTGTAACCGGTGGCTGCCTCATCCTGTTGCCTCTTCCTCTACCTCGGCTGGCTGTTGGTGAGTATTGGCCAGGTAGATCATTCTCCTTGTTGTAGCTAGCAAGTACATCATGCTCTTCATCTACTACATGTTGTTTGGCTTTGTTGCTAGCTGAGGCATTATTCGGGTCACTAGAAAGCTCAATTGCAGGGGAAACTTTTCGACTTGCTTGAGATGCTTCAATTAACGTTGCAAGTTGCTCCTCAATAAGCTGCATTCTTGGCGTCAATGCCGCTGTTGCAACTACTGCAGCTCGTTGTTGCCCTTCTATTACACTCTCACTAATGGACAACCTAATGAAGTCGATTGCCTCCTTAGTGAGATTCAATTCAGCCGGGTTAGGCTCAGTTGGGATCACCATTGTCCTGAAAACAAGCAAGAAAACGAGAGAGATTAGTGTGTTCTAAAGCAAATCACAACAAGCAATATCACACCTTAATCAAGCCAAAACTTGCCTCAAAGCAATCCAATCAACTTAATTCAGTTTTGGGTTGAAATGAGGGAGTAAAGGTGTAGATATGGTGTTCTAATGATAAATAAAGGAAATATGTAGCTCAAGCAATTAGCGAGTATGAAACAAGACAAGCAATGCAATATATCCCTTTATAAGCTTTCAAACACAAGCAATCTCTCAATTGACTCTATGCAAGTTAATAAAGCCAATATAAACATGCAAGGACAGAAACAAGGTAGGCTAAAGTGACTTATTTTGTCACTAATTTTTTCTTCAAAGTGACTTTACTTAGCTACTTTTCTAGCAAGCAATCACTAGGGGTGAAAGTGGCTTGAAACTAGCTGGGGTAGATCCCTTCTTTTTTCTCTTTTTTTTTTGATTTATGCACAAACTACTCTTGTGCTAGAATGAACAAAACAAAGCAATGCAAAGAGAATAACAAAGGGGCAGAAACGAACTGATCTGATTTTTTTTACTAAGTGACTTTAACTACCAATGACACCAACTATAAGCCAAAATAAAAGAGAAGAATATGACTGGTCGCATTTATGGGATGCAATAACAAAAATCAGTAAATATTAAACAAGCAATATGCATCTCTATCAATCATACAATATGAATGAAAAACTCATAAAACTGTATGAAAACAATTGCTAATCTATATTGCAAATAAACTCAACCAATCAGCCAAAAACATGCACAAAATCTCTTAAATATCTCCTAGTTGGTTAATTACTTGGGGGGCAAGCAACTTAAACAAGGGGATTAGTGTTTGGAGTCTCACGGCTGAGAGCTAGTGTTAGGGTTTCGAGGGTTTGGTGGTGGCGATTTAGGGATAAGGTTGGTCCGATTAGGGTGGGGTTGGTGGGGTTGTGATCGGAATTAGGTGGTGGAGGGTGTGGCTGGTATAAGCGACACCAGTTTGGTGGCGCCGGAGGTGGTGTATTGGTGGTGGTGGCTGAATATGGTGGTTTTTGTGGAGAAAAATTCAGGCTTTGGTCTTAAAGTTTATGGAATATGGTAAAGGTATGACTTTAAGGCTAAAAACTGAATTAATCAACTAGAAAACAAATTAAGGAAAGAAAATATTACTTGGCGAGACGCTGGATGAATTATGCCACTTGATACATAATTGCCTCGGACTACTCCTTGGAAACCTCGTATATGACCCACACAAGTCCCGATCTTGCTAGTAAACGAATTCAAACCTAAATCAGCTTTCAAAAGTCAGTAACTCGATGCGCAAGTAATGAAACTGAATTGAAGACTGTACGAATTGATTGGATAAATTGAAGAAAATCAACTTGATAGTTCAATTGGATTGGCTCTAACGCTAAATCCAATTGATTAACTAGTTTGATCTTTAACAATCACAAGTAGAACGATCTAATTGATTAAATCAATAAACCAAACTGAAACAAACACAAAGGAGAGAGATCGAGAAGTTTGAGATCGCAGTTGAATGTTGAACGAGTGAATGAACTTGAATGTTGATCACACGTGTGTCTTTTGGATTCGAAGAGATAGATTAAACCAATCTGGTTTTAATCTTTCTCAAGTTGATTTTTATTAATAAAAAACCAAAGTATAAAATAGAGAATATAAAAGAGTCTTACTTGGAGAACAAGGCACTACATGGCGGGCCCTAATAGATAGATTTGGCCCATGTCTTGCTTTCCAAGATATGATAAAATATCTAAAACTATAACTAACTAAATTCCCCTTAAATAAAATAAATCATAGCTGATTTATTTATTTAAGAAAAATATCTTAACAAACTTAAAATATCTAAAAGATAACAAAAAGATAGGAGAGAGATTATCAACCAACTAACATAAGCCTATTGATTGAAAATATCTCTTAACAAACTAACAATAAAATCGTCCACATAAATAAAGACATAAAAACTGATATTTTCCATATTTAGATTGGCCAAATCAAAGGGTTAACTTTGACCCATGTATTACCTTATCTCACTCGGTCACTTACTAAATTCAGCCCTAAAGTGAGACAAGATATTGCATGTTTCTAAATAAGGAAATAGGATGTGAAACTCGGCCCATATAATTAATCCATTGAATCCGGGCTTAGTTGATGTTGAATGCATGTGACCCATCTCATCTTTCTGGACCCTTCAACAATCGCTGCCAATCGAACTAAGATCGATGTTGTGCCTTGAGCAATCTTTTTAGCCCGACTCCTTGTAATTGGTCCATTAGAAAGCACTCGAATCAACTCATCGACGTCGATAGGAGACATGGCTGGCTTCACTGCATCAGTTTTTATATAAGAAAATAAAATAAAGGTGATTTTATATAATTAAGTTAATAATGTGGCTAAATTTCAAATATTTTTAACATTTTATAATACTTCAAGGCTACCACGCGGAATATGCAAAACCTCAAGGTTATCATGCGGAATTCCGGAAAACTTTGTGTACCACGCAGAATTTACAAAACCTGGAGGCCACCACACGGAATTTCCCATTTTAAATGAGATGAACTTGAGTATAGTTTTAAGGCTCAAAAAATAAAAGAACTCTGTTTGAGCACAAAAAAAAAAATTGGCTTGTTTGTTCATGAGCAAACTCGATTATATGCTTATGAACAAGCTCGATTATATATATGTTCATGACAAACTAGATTAAACGTCCATGAATAAGATCCATTATATAAATTATATAATCTACCTAATACATTATAAAGCAGAAATCATGTATGTTGAAAAAATTATGTCACATGACATTTTTGAATACAATAATGTTATAATTTTTTAATAATAAATATTGTAATTACTTGTATCATTCTTTTTATATATTCAATTTTTTATAAGATAATAATTTGATCTATATGTTTATATTTTTTATGCATATCTTTTTTATGTTGTAACAAGATTTAGGATCCAAGTATATAATTTTTTATTTATATGTTGATAATAACCTTATCTAATATTTTTTATATTAATTTTATGCATAATATTTTTTATCTTTTAACAAGACTCGGACTTCAAGTATATAATTTTTTATCTATATGTTGACAAAATATGGGCCCCAATCTTAAAGATATTTTTTATAAATTACATAATTTTATTTAGATTTTATATACAAGTGTTTTAAATTTTATTTTAATATCATAATATTGTATAATCTTCAGTAAAATTATCCCGTGAGTATCACGGGGATTCAACTAGTATATAGTTTAAGTAAATGTTTCATAGTTTTGGCGGTCTTTCTCAAACTACAAAGTTTGATTTTTAGTCTCATTTAATTGTATATATATTAGGTAAATGAGTTATTTGTGAGTTTATCTCAAGAAAAAACTAAACGAGAGGCTCCTGTGCTAGCTCGAGCTTAATTAGCATTTAAATGAACCAAGTTCAAATAAAATTAAGCTCGTGTTCGAGCTCAAGCTCGCCTATTTTTAACTGAGTTCGATTACAACCCTATTGAAGACCAAAGGAGAGGAAACTTCAATATTTGAATTTGCAAAGAAAGTTGCATGAGTCTATATGACATAATATTAGTAAATTTACCCATATGCATTCAAAAATCAACCAAATTTCGTAAGATAAGCTACAACATTTATCTCAAGGGCTTCCAAAACTTCCGATCTTTTGCATTTTTTCCTTATACAACTACTTCATGGATTTTGCTAGTTCTCTCGCGTTTTGATGCGTGAAATCATCCCGCTTCCTACGTGGTAGGACCCCACCCATTTCTTTTTTATAAAAAAACTTTTTTCTTATTTTTTTATATGTATATTGGAAAGTTGAATACAACTCATTTTTTCAAAACAAAAAAATTCCAGATCTAGATCTTGCCGAAAACCAGAACTCGGTCAGAGAAGAAGTTAGAAGAGTAGCCTATGGTAAACCGCTGCCGCCGCCACCAGCAAACTTCCTCCTCGCCGTCTTCCCCTTCCTCCACACTCCTCCCCCTTTCTCCTCTTTCCATTGCAGAGAAGAAAAATTCTCTTTTCTCCCTACACTCTTTTTGCTTCAAAATCAGCCATTGGAGCCACCACTTTTGACGCCCAAAATTTGACACCCAGAAAAACAAAACTCCATTTATCATGCTCTACAAGATAAATCAGTTGGGAGAATCTTAAGTTTTGAGAAATCAAGATCCTTTATTTGCAGTCTCCTGAAGCTCTCACTGTTATGCAATCCCATCTCGTTTTTGGGTTTTGTCCAAATGTTGGACAACGGCTTGATGAGGAAGACGAGTTTGGAAGAAGACTAAGAATAAGAGCAGTTAACTGCTTAATTGCTCTATTGGGTTTTGTTGCTTTGTTTAATCTCAACATGTCAACTTGTAATGCCTCACACAAGTCCTTTGGGTTTTGTTCACTGCTCAATGGAAAGGGGAGGAGAAAGGGGGAGGAGTGTGGAGGAAGGGGAGCACAGTATAGAATTCCCAAAGTGTAAGAAATATTTAAAAAATGAGGACCCCACGGGTGCGTTATAAATTCTCGCCTACAAGTGTGAGAGAACTAGAAATTTCCCTACTTTATATCCCTTATTCCTCCTAATCTGCACACCTATGGTGTACAATATAAGGTATTAGTGTATTTATAGAGTAGTGAGCACAATCAAGAAGCAAACATTTCATTCCACATTAAAGATGCAAACTATTAAGACTAAGATTACTATTATATTGTAATAATAAATGAATTTCTTTGGCAATTAACGAATCAAATATGTGATGGATCATGTGTATTCTTAATTTATTTCTATTTCTATAGTTGTGGATCAATTTAGTAAGGCTGGTTTCTACAAGTGTAATATATTAGAATCCAGAAGGTTGAAAGAATCACACTTAATGAATAATGACATTCCTAATTCTAATGATTGTATTAGGTTAGTCTTATGTTAAACATGCTTTAGTCTATGTTTCGACAACAAGTTTTTTTTTTGATCATGTAAGATTTTGGTAGAGGGTTAAGTTACCCAATACCAGAGGCATTCCGGAGGATGAGAGCATTGAGCTCCGGGTGGTTGATTAAGGTCGCACAAGTGTGGTGGTGTGCGAGTTTTACAATTTTGTCTGCTACCTTGTTTCCACTCCTGTATATGTGGGAGAATTTTACCGTATCTAATGTTGAGCATATCATTTGGAGGTCTGTAACAAGCATTTCGATTTCCCATGGGCAAGTTCCTTCATGTCGTAAAGCTTTAATAAGTCTGATGTTCTCGCTTTCTAGCACCAGTTTTCGAATTCCTAGTTGGGTTGCCAATTGTAGACCTTTGTATAGCGTTATTGTTTCTACTCGCAGAATGGATGTATTCTGTATCCGTTCTGCCCCTTGTCTATGTGTTTCTCCTCTACTATTTCTCAGAATAAACACAATGATAGTGTCCGTTCATGCGTCTTTGATGTGTCCGCGTTGAGTTTAAACCGACCATGCGTTGGTTTTTTCCAATTTTTGGGTGTTCTATTTCTACTCGTGTTAATAGGTGGAAGTTGATCTTTATTGGCCTCTATTTCATTTCGATGTGCATTATCCCAAGATTTCCCTTGGTTGATGTAAAATTGTGAAGGCCATGAATAAAGTTTTGCTCATCGAAGCTGATTTTATTTCAATTGAACCAGATTGTCTGCCATGTTATAAATATTTTTCCTAGGACTTTTTTGTCTAATTTTTCATGTAATTTGAATATGATATCTTTCATGTTTTCCTGATCATTGTCAATTCCATTGATCATGTAATCATAATTTGCTTGGATGCGTGACATTACTTCTTTTGTGTACGGGCAATGGAGGAAGAGATGGGCAGTTTCTTCGTTGCTATGTGAGCAAAATAGGCATTCTTGTGTAATAGGGATCTTGTTCCTTGCAAGTCTGGTTTTTGTTGGTAGCCCATCTAGACAGAGTCGCCATATAAAGTTCTTGACTTTTGGTAATATTTGTAGGGTCCAGATCCATTTTCAGTCTCTTATTTCTAAGAGGTGTTATTTTGTGATGATTTTCAGAGCAGATTTCGTGGTGAACCAGCCAATACTACTTGGCCACCAATATAGACGATCATGTATGTCATTTTTGGGGATGATAATATTGCAAATTTTTTGGATGAAGCTTTTAGGTAAGACGTTTCGAAGTTTTGCAACATTCCATTTTCTTTCTTGAGTGATGTAGTTGTCGACTGTCTCATTTAGGTTTGTGTTAGTAGGGGTACTAACTATATTTTGAAGTGCTCCGTTTTGTATCCATGGATCTTTCCAGAATCTAATTGTTTGACATTGCCTAATTTCCATATAAGCCCCACATAGAAGGTTTCTCTTAGTTTCATTAAATTTCTCCACTGCCATGAACAGTTTGAATTTGGGATGTGATTTAGAACATGGGTGCCACGTAGGTATTTGTCATTTACTATTTGGACCCAAATGTTGTCTGGTTCTGCCATGATTTTCCAGAGTAGTTTCATCTGTAGGGCTTGGTTTATGTCTTTTGATTTTCTAATTCTGAGGCCGCCTTCATTTCTTTTCCTACACACTTTATTCCATCCAATAAGCGGCTTGTGATTGGTTCCTTTGTTCCACAAGAAGTTTCTATTTATTTTGTCTAGATTAGTCGTGACGGATTTTAGGAGAGTGAAGCTTTGAATAAGGTATAATGGTGTTGAAGCTAGATTGGCTTTTATTAGCGTTGCACATCCCTCTTATGAGAGTGTATTAGCTTTCCAGTTGGCAAGCAGTGAGTTCGATGTTGGAAGGTTTTAGCAAAAGTGGATTGGGTAACACGTCCTTTTATTATATTGCAACCTAAATAATTTTCAATATTTGAGTTGTATCGGATACCTAAGATTTCTTGGAGTTTATGTTTTCGTTGTTGTGGTACTTTCGGAGTTAGTTGGATAGCTGATTTTGCATAGTTTATCTTTTGACTAGAGAAAGAGCAGTAATCTTCGATCATTTGTTTTAGTTTTATGTTTGCCTTGGCGAATATTGTAACATCCCCGACCAAAGTGCATACGTCATTTTGCATTCATATAATATTAATAGCATATGCATAGCAGATTGACATGATATATAGGGTATTTTTAAAAGTAATTTTTATTTTCTAATTAAGTTTGTTATATTTTAAAAATATTTTTAACTAAAAATTAATTAATAATTATTTCAGGGTAAAGTTTGTAGTAAAGGAAATTTCAGGGTGGAAATTACAATTTTGATAAAATCTTGTAGACTTCCGTATTAAGTTTGAATTTGGAGTTTATGTTGGAATTTGGATTTTTGTCTTCTTATGCATTGGAAATTGAGTTTTGTTTCTTATGTCTTTATATTGATTACATGTGTTATTTGTATTATGAGAACAATATCAAAAATATTACAGATAAGGAGAGTTCGAGAGTTCAAAGAGAGAAAAAGATGGAAAGACTGATTTAGTTATTTTGATCTCATTTTGGTATAAAATTTTTTCTATTGGGTTTTAATACTGAAGTACAAACATGATTTGATAAGTTTTTAATTAGTTAATGGTTTATTTAGATTTTTCTAATTTTTCCAGATCTAAATCTACTATTGATTTTGATTTGAAAATCAGTCGATTTATAGTTCTCAGAGGATGTTTTCGATATTGGATTTATAATCCTGTATTGTCTTGTAATCATATTATGGAGTCCTTTGATCAAGTTTTTCATAAAGGTTTGAACTAGAAAAATGTTCTTATGTATATATATTTTATTATTGTCAAGTTGTAAAGGATTTGAAATTAAACACAAGAAGTTATAATGCATATTGGCATTTTATTGCATTTAGAGTTAGAGTTTGTAAGAGTAAATAGGCTAATTTGCACTGAGTTATATATAGGAGCACCAATCATAGATCATGGTCAAGGACAAGGGGGAGATATGTAGAATCTATCCTAAACAGGTCAGTATAGACCGAAGATTCAACCATATGTGCTATATGGATATATGTGCTATATGGATAAGTGAGCTATATGTGATATATGGATATATGTGCTATATGCCTATATAATGGATATATGAGCTATATGAGCTATATGGATATATATACTATATGAGTTATATGGATATATTTGTTATATGTAATAGCGCTGAAATTTCCAAAGGTGTTTGCACAGAAAGTATGTTAATAGATGGCATATGATATATTGTTACATGATGCACTTGATTGAATAGCATATTGCAATGTGATTAAAAGGACCTGTGACTGTCTTGCCCTGAATTGTAATTCAGAAAATCTCTAGATTTCTTTGTTAAAGCGACCTACGGGTCATACAAGATCTTCGGATCATACATGATCTTTGGATCATACAGGATCTACGGATCATACAGGACCTACGGGTCATTGAGGAGATCTTCGGATTTCTTTCTTAAAGCAAACATAAGAGTCAATATTCAGGAGCCCTTCGGATTTCTTTGCTAAAGGGACCATAAGAGTCCATATATAGTAAACCCGGGGCAGATTCAGGCTTGCACAGTTCACAGAATAATGAATCGGATACATCGACATTTGCATTCGCATAGTAAATTCATATATGACATATATATAATATGTATATATACATGGACTAAATGTTTGACTCTGTGTGAAATAATTGATGATGGTTTATATTCACTTTGTATGCGACTCACGCAAATCGCAAAACAATTTTTCAGGTTCAACTAGTTTTTACTGACGTGTGTTCTGTTAGAGGTCACATTCATACAGGCTGGCCGGCTGAAGCTTAATGCAACCTTCTCCTCCTCATTTTGCATCTTAGACTTTTGTGTTGTAATAAAGTTAGAGTAATAGACATATTAGCACAAGAAGTAATGACAAAGAACTTTGTGTGTGTGTGCAACTGTATATGGTTGTTAGTTTTGTTATATGTTTACGTGGATAGTTGTTATATATAAATTATATGTTTATATGGGAAATAATTTATTACAAAGTACGTCATAGGGTGTAAGGGTGTCATAAATATCAGTATATCATCCGCAAATGACAAGAACGGGACTTTGATTCCCCTTTAAGGTATAGGTAATCCAATTTGTGGTTTGATTTTCCAGCTTTCAGTGTTTAATTTTCTTGCTAGGATTTCTTATCCAAGAATAAATAGGAAGGGTGAAAGTCGATCGCCTTGTCGGATGCCCTGTTCCGGCTTGAAAGGGTATGTAGGGCTATTACTTACAAGTATTGACATTGAAGTTGTCGTTATGCATTCGTGTATCCAGTTTATAAATTTTTCACAGAATCCAAATTTCCGTATTATTATGATCTGGTAATTCCAGTCAACACGGTCAAAGGCTTTTTCCATATCTAGTTTTATTGCTATCCATCCTTCAACTCCTTTTCTGGATTGGAAACTATGAAAGATTTCATGCCCAATGAGAATATTGTCATGTATTGCCGTGTTTTCTATGAAGGCTCCCTATAAAGGGTGAATTAGTTTTCCCATCTTCTTTTTGAGACATTTGTAAGGATTTTGGAAATGATTTTTTTATAAATCGTAGAGCATAGCCTTATAGGCCTGAATTGTTATGCATTGTTTGGGTTTTCACATTACGGGATCAGGGTTATGAAAGTATGGTTGATTTGTTTTAGAAGTTTTCTAGAGATGAAACTTTTTACTGCCTTGATGACGGAATCTCTGTTGATAGAGTATTCTTGACAACAAATAAATGTATAAGTCAAGACCCCGTTGTGTATAGCGAAGTCAGGATCGTCCAAGGGAAGCAAGGGTGTTTGTTTACCAACTATAAAAACAAGAAAACAAAGCAAAACAAAGCAAAATAGCTACGACAGACCTCGTTAACGACCTCGTCAAGGTCGTTAACGAACCTGGAATTCTACTGAAAACAGAGAAACTAACGAACAAAGTTCATGCTCGGTACCGGTCCAAGTGCCTCGGTAATGAATGAAAACGTATACAAAACTTAAAAAATTCAATGGATAAAAAGATCTAGGACAAGGGTTACCACAACATAGCCATGCATATAAACTCATATGAAGATAAAGATCATGCCGTTAAAGATAAATTTATCAACTTTCGCTGACTAACAAGCAAATCAATCAACTTTCATAAATCAATTCACTTTATTACTTGTCTTGAATCCAAAGCTCGAAACTTTCGTTATCGAACAATATCAACATTCAAGTTCATAACTTTCTCTTGCGATTAAGCTAAGAACTTAAATTACTTCGACTCTCGTCTAAGCATAAGCACAACAAGCAATTCAAAGGATAGAAGGCAATAAAAAACATCAACACATCATTCAAACATGCACAACCATGACAGATTTCAACCCCGACCATAGATAAGAAAACTACTCCCTTTTCATTTTCAATTACAGTCATCCCACCTTTTTAGGAACTACATGGACCGGACTGACCCATTGGCTGTCCGATATAGGAAATATGATCCTTGCATCAAGTAGTTTAATTATTTCCTTTTTAACCACTTCTTTCATGTTAGGATTTAACCCACGTTGATGCTCTATAGTGGGTTTATGATTATCCTCCATGTATATCCTATACATGCAGAGTGAAGGGGATATGCCGGTTATATCATCTAGGGAATAGCCTATAGCTTTTCTATGTGTCCTAAGCACAGTAAGAAGCTTTTCTACTTCCCCATCTTTTAATTTAGCGTTGATGATGACAGGGAAAGTAGAATTAGGACCAAGAAATTCATACTTGAGAGAATCTGGAAGAGGCTTGAGCGTTGGAGAAGGCTCAGCTGGAATGAGAATAGGCTCTTCTAGTTCTATCTTCAAAACCTCTTCAAGGTATTCAATTGTCGAAATTTCATTATCCACGGCCAAGGTCGTTAACGATGCAACCAAGGTTGGTAACGAGCTATCTTCATCTGCCAAGAGACTCAGTACCGAGGTAGGTGGACTCGATACCGAGACTGCAGGAATGATCTCGACCATCTTCGACTTGAGAATACATCATTCGCCACCAATCTTCCAACGGGGTCCCCACATTCGATGAATTCATTGTGAGTGTAGAGCATCTTGACTCCAGCTCTATTTGTCTCCTTCATTGTCGGGTTGAACCGAAATTCCACCACCTCATCCCCAATTTCGAAAGTTAGGAGTCCCCTCCTAACATCTATTATGGCCCTGGCAGTGGCGAGGAACAGTCTCCCCAAGATAATAGGAACCATCGGATCTTCGAGCATCTCCATAACTATAAAATCATTGGGAACGAAGAATTTGCCCACTTGAACCGGAAAATCTTCTGCAACCCCTATTGGCCTGACGCATGAGCCATCTGCCATGTATAGCCGCATATTGATTGGCTCCAATGGTCCCATGTTGGCTTTCAACCAGATTGACCAAGGTAGGAGACTTGCACTGGCACCGAGATCACATAAGGCCTTGAATCGGTGGGTGCCTATGCCAATTGTGATAGCAAATCTCCCTGGGTCGCCTAGCTTTTGTGGAAGAGTAATAGATTGGACCTCATCTTGAAGCTCTATTATGGATCATTTCCTGCTAAGAATGTCTTTCAAAAACTTTGTGTAAGCCGGCATTTCTCTTAGGGCCTCAGCGAATGGTATAAAAATATTTAAGCCCTGGAGAATCTTAATGAAACGCTTAAACTTGCCTTTAGTTGAGTCCTTAGACTTCTTAGTAGGAAAGGGAACAGATTTCACCAATCTCGGAGCCAAGGCAGGCTCGAGAGGTGATGATATCGGATAGACATTAGGGTCGATTGGTGCCTTAGAAGGGTCGGTACCGACCCTAGTGGGGTCGGTAACGAGCTTGGGATCAAGAGAGGAGCTCGGAGTAGAGAACTTACCTGGATTAGGGTCGTTAACGACCATGGGAGTATCGGTACCGAGTTGTTCAGGCTCGGTAACGACCCTCTATGGCTCGTTGTCGATCTGAGTCGTGGCTTCCTCTTCCGATTCAGGGCTCTTCTCCTTAGCTTTGGCACACTCCGATAATTTCTTTCCGCTCCTAAGGTGCACTGCCGCTATTTGTCCTCTAGGGTTCTCTTCATGACGGCCCAGGTGTTGCCCTTGTGGTCTCGGAATTTGTGCGGCCAGGTTCCCTAGTTGTGAGTCGACACTCTTTTTCCACACATCAAACTCTCCCCATCTTTTTACTTGGTTGTTAAGGTTGGCTTGGATTCCATCAATCTTGCTATGGACTTCATTGAATTCGTTATGGACTCCATTAAGGCCCTCCTGTAACCCTTGTGCCCAGGATGGTGGCTCTTGGTAGCCTGGAGGTCGATACGGCGCGGGCTGTCTATCCGGTGGGGGTGCTGTATAGCTTGGGTTCGGATTTTGATTACCCCATGTCGGGTAATTGTTCGGCCTGTCAAAGTTATTATGCTAGTTTCTGTATGGACCTCTCATGTAATTCATCTCAACATAAGTCTCAGCGGCTCTAACCTGCTCGATGTTAGTGCAAGCAAAAGTACTATGGGCAGAAGAACCACACTCTTGACAAGGTTGAGAGGTTTTCAAAAAACTTACCTATTTCTTAAGACTGTTGAACTCATCCTGTAGAAATTGATGTTTGACATCGGGATCAACTTTGTCCTTGTTAGGCATGTGAAGACGCTTTTGTGGCTGGGATAGCTGCTGAGTACCATACATGGCATCGTGGTTAGACAACTTGTCCAACAGTTCCCATGTGGCAGTGGGATCCATATCTATGAAATCGCATGTAGTGTGTGTGTTGATACGGTTCTTTGTTTCTGCATTGATCTCTTGGAAAAAGATTTCTTGGAGCACATATAAGGGTTGCCCATGAGTGGGGCACTGTCTGAGCATCTCCTTAAATCTTTCCCATGTCTCTACAAAGGTCTCGTTAGGCAGCTGGTGATAGGAGGTGATGCGTTTTCTCAACTCTGTTGTCTTGGCAGGAGGGAAGAACTTTGTAAGAAATTGATCATATAAAGCCTTCCAAGTCTTGATAGACTTAGGAGGTAAGCTCTCCAACCAAATCAGGGCCTTTCTAGTAAGAGACCACCTGAAAGCTTTTAATAGAACATATTCAAGTGAGACACCTTCAACAGTAATAGTGTCACATAAATCAAGAAATTCCTAATATGTTCCATAGGGCACTCAGTAGGTTTCCCTTCAAATTGAGCCCTTTTTTTATTAAGGGTATGAATTGAGATTTAATCTCAAATGTCTTCTCTATCACGGTAAGCATGATTGCAGACTCCGGCACCCTCAGTTCTAGATGCATATATTGCTTGGCATTCCTCGGATAGGCATTCAACTCCTCTTGTAAACGAGCATTGTTCACTCGTTCATGTTCAGCGGTGGCAACAACCACGTCTCGATCAGCTTGTAATGCCTCCATCTTCCTTTGGAGAGCGGTCATCTATTGAGCCATCTCTTCAAATGTAGCCATGGCTTGGTTTTCTCTCCGTATGCGGTGCAAGGTGCGTTCAGGTTCAGAATAGTAATTGGTGTTGTCAAATTCGATCCTGCGATGTCCTGCTGGCATACGCTGAGAAAACAAACAAAGAAAATAGAATTAAAAACAAAAATGGGGTCGGGCTTTTCCCAGACCCACAAGTAAACAAACAAACACTGTTGCTTCCCCGGCAACGACGCCAATTTGTTGGGAGGGTTTCTTGACAACAAATAAATTTATAAGTCAAGACCCCGCTTTGTACAGCGAAGTCGGGATCGTCCACGGAAGCAAGGTTGTTTGTTTACCAACTATAAAAACAAGAAAACAAAGCAAAATAAATATGACAGACCTCGTTAACGACCTCGTCAAGGTCGTTAACAAACCTGGAATTCTACTGAAAATAGAGCAACTAACGAACTAAGTGCAGGCTCGGTACCAAGCCAAGTGCCTCGGTAACGAATGAAAACGTATGCAAAACTTAACAAATTCAATGGATAAAAAGATCTAGGACAAGGGTTACCACAACATAGCCATTCATATAAACTCATATGAAGATAAAGATCATGCCTTTAAAGATAAATCTATCAACTTTCGCTGACTAACAAGAAAATCAATCAACTTTCATAAATCAAATTCACTTTATTACTTGTCTTGAATCCAAAGCTTGAAACTTTCGTTATCGAACAATATCAACATTCAAGTTCATATCTTTCTCTTTCAATTAAGCTAAAAACCTAAATTACTTCGACTCTCATCTAAGCATAAGCACAACAAGCAATTCAAAGGATAGAAGGCAATCAAAAACATCAACACATCATTCAAACATGCACAACCATGTCAGGTTTCAACCCCGACACTAGATAAGAAAATTATTCGCTCTTCATTGAAACAAAGCAAATAACTTTAATCAAAGAGAACATTGAAAGAAAAACTTACTTGAATTTGAAATTGAATGAATATCGCCTTACAAACTCGTAGAATTCCGAAATAAACCGAAGAACAAACTAACAAGAGCTTGATCACCAAACCACTTCTCTCTCTCGATCGAACCAGTCTGACTCTCCCTCTCTCTCGACTTCTCCTAAAACTAGAACGAATCCCCCCCCCCCCCCCTTGTCTAGGCTTAGAACAAGGGTATTTATACTAAGAAAGCTATCTATAAAAGACCTAAAAGATAAAAACTTACCCTACTTAAAAGATAACAAGATAAAAGATATTAATTCTGAAAGTCGGTTGTGCTCTACCGACTCAAGTCACCTCGTTAACGACCAGGACAGGGTCGATAGACTTTCCTGAACTCCTTAGAAAAAAACTCTGATTTTACAGCTCGTTAACGACCCTCATATGTCGTTACCGAGCCTCTGGTTTGGCTTTGTACGAACTCTTCCTTGGCTTTAACTTGCACTCTAACTTGATTTTCCCATGCAATCTTCTTCCTTATCTTCCATGCATTCCAGCTTTCACCACTTCACTTCAACTTCACTCGAAAAGTGCTCCTTTCTGGTCAAAAACCTACAAAAAGATACAAAACGGAGTAGCTTCCATACTTTTCACAAAACATGCAAACTTATCCAAAAACACACAAAACTAACACCAAAACTTACTAAAACTAAACTAAACAACCTAAGAAAAACACCTAAAACTAAACTAAAAACACGAACATCAATCTCCTACAATATGCTAGTATTTTTGGTAAAATTCAGCTGTCATTCCATCTGGTCCAAGGGATTTGTCCTTGCCCAGGTTAAATACGGCCTTTTTAATTTCATCATTGCATACGTGTTTTGTTAGTTCTTTGTTATCTTCATCGCTTATTTCTTTTGTGATTAGCTGGAGGTATTCATTTGGTATTGGGCGGACTATTCTATTCTTCTTTGCTCTTTTCATGAACTCGGCATTGATTTCTTTTCGTATGCTTTCTTCGTCCACAATCAGAAAACCTGTATTATTGTGGAGTTGTCTACATATTTTAATAGCTCTTCTGCCTGATGCCCTACGGTGGAAATATTTAGTAATAGCATCATTAAGTTTGATGTGTCTGCATTTAGCTCATTGGCTCCAGTAATCTTTTTGAAATATCAGTAGTTTCTCACGTTTGGCTGGTAGGCAATTTTGCTTTTGGATAAGTTGGTGCGTTGGATTAGAGGTTAAGGCATTTTGAATATTTAATAGCTCTTCTTTTATGGTTGTTGTTTGCCTAAATATGTTGCCAAAAGTGGTTTTGTTCCACTCTTTTGCTTTGCATTTTAAGGGTTCTTGTTTTTAATCAACTTGTACATATTCGAACCAATATAGTTACTTCTCCAACCCTGTCTAACTAGGTTGGTGAAGTCTTGGCGTTTTGTCCACATGTTTTCGAATTTGAACAGTGCAAGTTTTGCAGGTTGTGCAATTTCAAGTTCGATAGAAATTGGGATGTGGTCAGATGACGTGAAGGCGTGGTTTGTCGTGATTAGGTTTGGGAACCATTGTAGTATTTGATAGAATACTAAAACTCTATCCAGTTTCTCATAGATGTTGTTTATTTCTGTGCTTTTTTTTTCTCCACGTGTATTTGTTGCCTTTACTCAGGATATCTATTAGGTCGAACATTGTCTTGAGATTTGTTAATCGCCAGAATCTAGATAGAAGTGGGTATTCTCCTCCTAATTTTCCATCCACGTTTTGTATTTCATTCAAGTCTCCAATGATCATGTATGGCATTGTGCGATGCTGTATGGAGTTTTGGAGAGTTATCCAGAAGTGCTCGTTGACAGTTGAACGCAGTGGAGCGTATGCTATGATTATGAGGAGTTATTTCACCGTGTTGTATTCCTTATATCGGAAACATACAAATCTGTCATCTTGAAATTCTACCTCAATGTTGTTGTTAAAGAACTGGTGTTCTTTCCACAAGACACATAGTCCTCTGGCTCTGTCGGATGATGGTAAAAATAAAATATTATCGAAACCTTATTTGCGCCAGGAATATTTTTTGGGTCTTATTTCAAAATTTATTTCTAAAAGGGCTATGATTTGTATTTTTTTCCCGTTTGTATAGAAAGTCGATATCGGTCCAGATTGTCGGGCGACCGATACCTCTACAATTCTAGCTATAGATTTTCATAGAGACTAGTTTTCACTAGATTTGGCTCGTTTCTCCAAGTTTCCGCTTTGGTATTGTATGATATCATTTGAGCTTTGATTATACATTTAATTGTGTGTTGTAAGGCTTTGGGCAGTATTATGGGCCATATCAAATGTTGTTTTGGTGGGCTATCTTGGGCGCGATTGTTGGCGTAATTTGCGGCCCATCTCCACTGAATCCAGTTAACAATTTTGAGATTTTGGTGGAGATATGTTTTTAATTGTATATAAGTCTACAGTGGTTCATTTTTTCCTAGGCATGCAAATTTGGTAAGCTGGTGCTTTCCAGTTGGAGGTGTTAAAGATTGGCAATTAATTATGTTGTTTAGAATGGCCATTTCAATATAGGGCATAATCACTACACACACACATAATATATTATGACATAACCATAGCCTTAACAGGCGATTACATAAGTAGTAGGGACCTAAGAGGTCATTAGCAAGCCATACAAAATAAGGATAATCATCATTTTCTGGGCTAAGTGCTTGACATAGCATGGTAGATTTTATTTTAGGGTCTACTACATACTTAAATTTCCAAAAGAGCAGATAGATATTTCATAATCGCCACACTTTGGCCAAAAATTGATCTTAGTTGGTCTTTGCATCATTTAGAAATCTTTCTTGGTCCTCTTCATCGAGGAAGAGGTGATACGCTCTAGTTTAGTATGGTTATCTCTAGTATTTTAGGTATGATTTGAGTGTGTTTAGGTTAGTTTTGAGCATAGTTATAATATGAAGACCGGAGACACGATTTGAAGAATTGCAAGAGTTTTGAAGACAAGTGTTGATTTGGAGTTGTTTTGACGCCACTTTCTTGTGACGCATCGTTTGACAGCTACGGTGACCGGATGAAGCTGAAATTGGTATCATTGGAAAGCTAACTCGAAGAGCTACAATTCGTGTTTGTACGGCAAGTTCAAATTCCAAATCTAAGTGGGTGAAAACCACCTTCGAAGTTGACACCAGAAAGCTGTCAGAAGACCCACGACCGCGGCCTAGTACTCGCACCCGCAGTGTTGGCCTTATCCACGAGGCTGATAGATCGCAGGAGCAGCGCTCGCGGGTGGCTGTTTCTCCGCGTCGACATCGTTTATTTTATCTTATGTTTTTATTTTATCTTTAGTATTTAGTTTTATCCGGTAGTTTTAGTAATTATTAGACCTAGTTCGTGAATGTTGATTGATTCTGCAGGAGTAACTAACTTGTTGAATTGATTGATTTTCTACTGTTGGATTAGATTTGGACCGTGGAAAAATTTGTTCTGTGAAAACAACTTAGAACTTAGATCTGTTGTCTATGCAACAAGGTTTTAAGAAGAGAATTGATTATAAGTTATTTCAATCGACTCGTAGCTTGGTTGTCTTGACTTGTATCCTGCATATCCTTGTTCTCTATGCTAAAGGTTAAGCGTCCTTGCCTAGGGTTAAATAATTGCTTGGATCGTAGACTCTCAATTGCTAATGATTAGGATACCATAGGTGTAAAAGAAATCAGTGGATGAATCTGTGATCGAATGATTATTTCAGAGTGGATCTTTTAAATAAACTTGTTTCTCTATTGATTTGTTTGATTGTTTGTTATTTCTTTCTTAATTTAGTTTAGTTTAGATCTTTCTCTTGATTTCCCCCTGTCTTTAGTTGGTAAAAATATTGATACCAGAAGTCGCAAGTTCTCTAGGGTACGACCCCGACTTACTCGCTATACTAGCTTGTATTAGGGTTAATTATCTTTGTTCTTGGCATAACGACCTAGGCCGAGTCAAGAGGCAGTGTTGTCATAGAGGTCATCATTTCTCATTTTTCCCGAGTCAGAGACCGACATGTCGTCCCTTCTAACCATCATTTGACCCATCTTATTAACCATAGAACCTCCAGAAGTGAGGCTCCTATAGTTAGAGTGCTCAGTTGGTTCATCCTTTTCCAAATCTATGACACAAACATGATATTTAGGAGGGGGAAGAAAATCCTTAACAATATTTGGGAAGTTCAGGAGATTTGTTCACAATTTTTTTTTGTGGGCAGTGCTTTCATTGATCGGTTTCTGGGCTTCTTGGGTAGTGTTATTCATGGTGGGTTCTTTGATGATGATATCCTTTGAAGAGTTCATGAGATGGTTTTTCTTTTCCTTTTTTGATTTCCCAATGGCCATCAACTTCTTTCCTTTACGATCATATGTTGCTTTCTAACCTTGCTCATCATCACTTTTCTTCTTCTCATGGCCCGTCATGGAAGCTGTTTCAGTTGGCTTAGGTGTGTTTGTTTCCACTGTAATGTTGGTGGACCAAGGAGAAGTTGTTTGCAGTGGGCAATCTTCAAATCCATGGATTTCTTCCCTACAATGTTTGCATCCTTTTGAGATGCCCTCATACCAAAGGATGTATCTTTTTTCATCTTGGTAGTAGTCCGGCACCACAACATGGCCTTTGAGACATTCATTAATCTTGATGTTGACACAAACTCGAGCAAATTTGGCCAACTTTCTTGCTTCCGAGACAGCGTCGAGCTTGATAAATTTTCCTATCTTGTTGTAGTGGATGATGTCCTTAATGGCTATGGGGGTCATGTATTCAGTTGGGAGGAAGAGGATTCTAACCCAAATGTCGACCCTCTGAATAAGGGTGGAGTTGCGTCAAAGCTTGGCTGCCATGGCATCAAAACAAGAAGGTGTCTGAACACATGGTAGGGTCAATGTTCCCAGACATAATTTCTTTCCTCGGCTCCCACAAATTGGTATTCTAACCAGCCATTTGCCCTATCTGCAATCTCAAATTCTCCTTTGAGACATTTCCAATCAGCCACACTTAGTTTGTGTTTCAGGCGTTGTGTATCAATTTGAGCATCCAAAACCGCTCTAAGGAGAAAGCACTCCTTGAATCTCAGCACATCTTGTCTTAGCTTTGCTATTTCCTTCAGGAAATCTTCCTTTGCCATTTCATGTTCGTTTTCATCATCAGAGGTTCCATCTTCGGATTGGGAAGGGAGCAACGCTCCAATGACCTCATCAGCTTCCTCATCCTTTGATGAGGTAATGTTGCAATGCTTTTCATTGTCATCGTTCTTAGGCACCGGGTTAGAAGGAGAACCCAATTAAAGCAACGCTTGCTTGAAGGTTTTTGGGTTGGAATCCATGGCTTTGTTAAGGGAAAAACTCAAAGCAATGAACAGGTTGAGAGATTTTTGAGGGCAGAATTGATAAGTGGGAGTGAAATAGTTGCCTTGCAAGATATAGACCAAGAAGAAAGGGGAATTAGTAGAGAGAGACATTGTGAGATTACCGGTTGAGAAGCCCAGAAAATTCAGGTGAGCCTGACTTGAATCCCTGGTCTCCATCCAAATTTCTCCACGTACGCCCTTCCTCCTCTTCCTCTTAGACCTTCTCTTGCCGGTTTTGGCTCTTGAAACCCCGACTTGAACAATGATTGAGTTAGAATGATAATCATCTCCTACGATTTGCTTTGGGTAGGTATTGTACTTTTGGGAGAGAGACTTGTTTCTAGGTTTCCTCGATGTCCATTTTTTATTTGGTTTTAGGGCTATGATGTAGAGATTTAGCCAAGAACTAACAATTGGTATTATCGATTTGAATTTTGTGTGAGGATAGGGTGGATTCGGCTTCGATTGATCTGTAGATTTTGGTTTGCTTGTTTGGGTGTACAAAAGCTGGGAGACAAGTCTGGTTTTTCTGGAAAAATCAGAGCTTCTCCCTCTATGTTCTCCCTCTTGGCCATTGAAATTTGGACAACAAGTTGAATAGCATTATTACTTCCAAATATGTTAGAAGCCCTTGAGATAAATGGTGTAGTTTATCTTACAAGTTTTGGTTGATTTTTTAATACATATGGTTAAATTTACTAATATTTGTATGAATTTTTGGTCTAGAAAGATTGCTAATGAATCGACTAGATGTTAGAATTCATTGAAGCATCAAATTTACGTAAATCGTTGCGATTGAGATGACAATTATGTATTGTAGGATCATTAGTACTCTCGAGTCACTAACTGCAGTGACGTCGTCGACCTTAATACACACAACGAAAATAAACTTAACAAGAAAGAGTTACTTGACACGTGAATATTTATAGTGGAATATTTAGCTAACTAACTCAGTTAACTAAGCGAAAATCACTCCCTTCCAAGTTCTCGCTTGGTCGGATTGATTAAAAGTCATAGCTTGTTTTATAGGTCTCTTATTTACGTTTACAAGAAGAACCTGGAGTTGACTCATATACCTACATGGTAGTTTGACATTCGTTTGTTCTAAGATAAAGCCCTACCCTCACTCACAAAGCCTAGCCTAGACTTTCTCCTCTTCTTTCGAATTCTCAAACACTCAAACTTTTCTCTCAAGAATATGTAATGTAGACTCGTGTTTTTCCTTTCTGAATATGAAATATCAACGCTCATTTTCTAACCTAATAACTACAAATTATATAGGCTAGCACTCTATGGTTTAGTGATATATTACTTCCTTTTTGATTGAGGAATATAATATAAATCTAATCCTTCCAAATCTTATAAAACAAATATTATGATAAAAACACTGCTTAGGGATTAAGGCATATCCATGCCTTATCTTATCTTGAGAAGATTCTATCCTTAACCAAACTGATACGATTACTCGCGCAATCTTCTCATGCGTCTTCATGTCCGCCTTCATGTCATGTCGGCGACATTGCTCATGTCAGTGAATTCATGAATATTTTGCAAATGCGGGCAACTTCACTCGTGTTTGGAACCTATCAAAATCTTAAACTCACATTCTAATAGATCTTCTATTCCATCTTAGTTCATATGTCTGCAACTTCTCACATGTCTACAACTTCACAAAAGAATTTGTTAGACCTCCTTCAAGTTTGGAGGCATCAAAATCTTCAACTGATCACTTTCTCACAAATTCCTCCTTTTTTATGGTGACAAAATCCTTATTCTTGTATAAATCTTGAAAGCACAATATTGACAATATAGATAGATAACCTTCACAATTATTCTAAGAAGTTTTTCCTAAGTTTAATACACGCATAACAATATAACATTCAGTTTTATATTCCCCTCTTTGGTCTACTTCCCCGGTAATTCCCCCGCATCATAAAAAAGAAGATCATAAACATCAAGGCGGGATGTTGACATATAGTGTAAAATAGTAAAATTCATAAAAGTTGCAAACATACACCACAAACATAGAAAAATCATCTTAAGCCCATACATGCAAGCGTCAATACTTTAAAACAACTGAAGAACCAAAAGCATATTATTTTAGTGATAGGGATAACAAAAATAGGGAGGTGAAAGTCGGGAACCTTGCTCAAGTTGACGACTCAGTAAGTTGGCAAAGATCGGACCTCACTTCTTGGAGTTCAACTTGATTGTCACTTTGTCTAGCAAGAAGTCTTCAGCCTTGTTCACCAAATTCTAGTTCAAACTCTTCATCCCATTCACTAGTTCATTATTGAGCTAGACAACTTTATCTTATTTCTCAACATCTCATTTAAATCAATTGAAGTTTTATCATACCTCTCCCTTTTCTCAATCTTAGCTGAATAAAAAATGGTGCTTCAGTCAAGACAACACTATTTTTTTACTCAATTCAGGTTACTAACCTTCAACAATTATTTGTTGCCAATTTATTCTCGTAGAATGTTGTCATATCCTTTGTGCATATTTTAACTTCCTTTACACACTTAAAACCTCTTATTGATGCACAACTTTTCAACCGCTTCACGTTTCGAATTTTCATATTGTCTTGAACTTATTCATGTTCTCAACCTCTGTGAAGTCATAAACTTCTTTGTCCAATAGTACTTTCCACACCTACTACTCGTGACCTTTGCAAAGTCTTCTCGCACACGTAACTCGGCACAACCGTGGTCGTGGTAGTGTAAACCGAGGTCGTAGTTTGACTTCTTGACTTCTTCCAAGGCGGCTTATTACCACGATCGCGGAGGTGGAAACCGCGGTCGCAGTTCTTCTATATTGGCTTATGTCTTCTCATGAATGGTCATCGCGGTCGTGGTTTGGCACCCGCGCTCGCGATTCTTCATCATAATGTCTCTTCACTTGAATTTCCACTAAAAGCTCGATCTTCAACACTTAGTCTTCAAACTTCTATCTTCAAATAAACACTCTAAGAGATCCTAGAACGCTCCATCAAAGACACATATTTGATGAATGATGACACTTAAAATGTCCTCTAGTTTCATCAAATTTTATGGTCAAGGTCGGTCAACTAACGGTGGTCAATGCCAGTCAAAGATCGAATCAACTCATGAAGTGAGGAGGTGAAGAGGGAGGAGTGGTTGTATTGTTAGCTCACTACAGTACATAGAAATTAAAATGGATTTTGTTTACAAACATGCAATTAGGTATTTATTTCTTATTATTTACTTAAGTCATCCTATAAATAATATATCAATAAATTTACAATTTAATCAACTCAAACCAATATTTATTACAACTAGACCTCGAGTTGTTTGGGTTTGAGTTCAATCATGTGAGTTCCGGCTAAATACATGCTCAAATTGTTAAATTTTACAAATCAATCAGATTGTTGCGGATTCAGGTTCAATCAAGTTAGGTTCTGATTGCTAAATTTTACAAGTCAATCAAATCAATGCGGGTTTCATGTGGATTCGGACGGACTCAAGGCATCAAGAGCTTTGATATTTTATTGAAATAACATCACAATATTATTTAGTAATAAAATATTTTTATAATTATTATAATATTTCAAATATATATTATAAATTTTGAAAAACCAATAAAGTCAATATGGCGAATTTTGGGTTTCAACCTAGACGGATTAGGATCAACTAGTGTACGTACCCGCACCACGTGCTGATCTTGTTACATTTTTACTTGAGTTTTATATCGAAAATGTTTTGCATATTGATTCATTGCATAGTCACATTAATAGACTAAATATACAAAATAAAATATCCCTATATGTATCTTGCAATAATATTAAATACAAAAGTGAATTAATTAAGTATGACCTACAAATTGAATATGATGATCAACCAACTTTTAACAAAATTTGATAAAAAATTTGAACGTAAATTTTATTTAATTAAACTAATTAATTTTATTAATTTTATAATTAACACAAGGTCAAATATTTTAAATGAGGTGGCTTAAGAAGGAGCAACATGAAAAATTAGATGACTTAATGTGGTGACCTTATTTTTTACCCGATACATGTGACAAAAAATGAGGTGAATTAACATGACAACAACACATGGCAAATATAAGGCGACTTAATGAAGTGTCTTTATCTCTTACCCGTGATATGTGGCAAAAATTAGGTGGATTAACATTGGAACGACATATGGTGAAAATGAGGCGACTTAATTTGATGACCTTGTTTCTTACCCAAAACACGTGATGAAGACACGGGATCGGGCTTTCGCCCATTGTCCAAGATTCCCCCTCCGATTGCTCAAGACATCTCTTTTCAACCGAAGAAGAAGAAGATCATTTCGTTCCGGCCGTTAGGTCACCTATTTTTAGTTATGAACACACAAGGCAGGGCCAAAACATGTGTGCCGGGCGTGCGACCCATCAACCTACTAGCAATGGGGGAGAAGACATAGCATGTCGCAACAAAGGCTTATTCATACATATATTTGAATATATTAAAAAACGCGTGCTTTTAATGCAACATGATAATAAAAACTATATTTTTTATTTATACAACCAATCAACATCTAGTTTAATTAGATTACATATTTCTTATACATATAACAAAGGTTATACATGATATAAGAAATTCAACCATTATTATGGGTCTCTATACGCGTAATATCCAATAAAAAGATTACACTTAAATAATGTAATTTAAAAAATAGTTGAAAAAATAATGAAAGTATATTAATATAGCCAATTATCTTTCCAAGTATTACACGGATCAAATGGATATCTTGCGTAATAAATGGAAAATTATATAACATTTTCTCATTTTATAATTTTTATTGTAATATTTGGTTTTAAATAAAATGTCGTTAGATGACGTGATATGTTATATGTGAGGTCGAATGTGAATTCACCATGTGGCATAATATGTTACAACTTAATATTATATACTCCATAGTAGATTAAAATGGATCGACATTAATTGTTACAAAATATATTAACATGAACAAAGGAAATTACAAAAAATAATGTGATTACTTTTTTGTAGGTGATCAATAATAAAAAAAAATTAATGGTTGAGAACTTGATTTAAAATGAAACAATATATATATATATATATATATATATATATATATATATATATATATGAATATGTGTAGGTTTGAAGAAAGAGAACTTGCAATTATTATCTCAAGTTTGATATTGCAGATTATTTCAATTTTATATTGATTTGAGCGTAATTTTAAAATTTAGAATTCAAAACAGTGGTATTTTATAATAGGGTAATTAAAGATTTTATAAATTTAAAAAAAAAATTATAACTTATATATCATCTTTAATTTAAAATAAAATTAGTTGTCAATTTCATACCGGGTGATTATAGTTTGTTTAAATATTAATCAAGAATCTCCATTATTTATAAGCTGTTATAAAAAAATTATTTTCTATATTCTAGTTTGGTAATATCTTCTCCATTTTGGTATTATCTTTTTTATATATTTTTGTTTAAATTTTTTTTATATATAATCCACGATTTTATAGTTTGAAAATCCACGGTTTTAGTTTGGTATTACCTTATTTACTTTAATTTGGTATTATCTTCACCAAAATATTTTATATATTTTAAATAAAAAATATAATATTGAAGCTATCTATTTTGTAACAAAAATTAAACAATAGAAACCAAAATATTAAATCCTAAGCTCTAAGGAATAGATAATCTTTAAGAAATATATAAGGAATTAAAAAAATTGTATCTGATATGTTCATCAAAATTTATGAATAACATCTTTAAGAAATATTTAAGGAATGGATAACCTTTGAATATAATCTTCTAGGAATATTTAAGGAATATATATAATAACAAATCAATTCTTTGACCAAATCTTTTGTTTGGAGAATATAGATTGATGTGATTCTATCGACATCCGAGCCAACTATGGAGCGCACGTCGGAACACTTGGAGGAGCAACACTTGGAGGAGCCTCAACATACCCTAGATGCGCCAACAAGCTTGGATGGTGGTGCGCTCTTGCCTTCCGGTTTTGATGGTGCCAAGGCTCAAGGAATTACACCGCATTATTTAGGTCGTATTACGCGATCCCGAGCTAAGGCCATTCTATGTCAAGTTCAAGAGGAGCTCATGGGGTGTAGCTTTCCGAGAGAGTTTATTGAAGATGGTTGGAGCCTTTTGTTGTTTCACGGTTCTAAGTGACAATTCTACGGTTGAGGACACTTTATAAGTTTTCGGGATTTCGGGTTAATTTATGTAATTTCCTTAAGTGAGGGGGTTGATTTTGTAAGGCTTTGCGTTAGGTTTAAGGCCAGCCTCCTCCTCCTCATTCTCTAGACTGGGACGAAAATACTCTCTTGTTGCTTACTTTCCCTTGCAATTTCAATTCAAGTTCTTGTTCTTGTATTTCGTTCGTTCAATTCTCGTTGTTCAAGTTCTTGGTGAGTAATATCCGACAATTTGGGCATCTTAATTTGTTTGAAAGCTTGATGAGTCATATCCAAGTTGGCAAGCATCCACATCCCCTTGTTCTCCCCATTTCGATCCATCATCCATCTCGGTGGTTTTTGCACCCCCTCAGTAAAATCGACATATCTTTCAATACACTCATCATCTAGGTGTGACATTTTGAGGGGTTAAACTAGACTCAGAGATCTAACTTCTAGAATTGGAATCACTCAATTCCGAGTTCGAAAGAGGAAGATCCAGCCAGTTGAAGACGGGTCAGTTGTGTGGTGTTTGTTGTCGGAATTCCTTGGATTCTCGTGGCGATCTCTTTGCACCATCATCCCCTCCATCGATCCGGCCATCAAGTGGTATCAGAGCCACGTGAAGGTATCACCATCTAAACCTTGTTTCGACCTTGAATTTCCACTTGTTGCAAGGTTTTAGGTTCGAACTCTTTATTGGTTGCGTTGTGTTGTTGTCTGCGGCCATAGTGCCCTTGTTGTGTGTTGTTGTGGTCGTTTCTTTGTCTTGATCTTGTGGTTGTCTTGGCCAAGTGTGTGTTCAGCCATGGTTTCAAACCATGCTCAAAAAATGTTCCAATAGAACACCCAAAAGAGTTATCAAAAGTTGGTAGTTGAAAGGGTGCATTTGTTGCTTGATTAAAGCCTTCCTTTAGTGCTTGAAATGAATTGATCTTTGCTGAATTTTGCTGAGAAAAAACCCTGTGAAGAAGGTCCCAAACCAGCCTTGTTTGTTTTCATTACATTCTTGTTGTTGGTTGCGGTGCTAGGATACGAGAACTACACCGAGACGAGACATCTTGTGTTGTGTTTAAGTGTCTTGAAATCTTGTGTTGAATAATCAAAAAAACCTTGTCGGCGGCGTAAAGCTAATAAGGGGTCAGGCACAGAAAGAAAGATTAAAGACTAGAAAAACCTTACCCGGCGGCGTAAAGCTAATAAGGGGTCGGGCACGAAGAGTGTAGTCATCTTGTAGTGCCTAGCAAAGGCCTACAAAAGTCGTCTTCTAGTAGTGCCTAGCAAAGGCCTACCCAAAACAAAAAAAATTAATTAATTAATTTCTTAATACTTGGTGTTGAGTCTTGGTGGTTTAGTAGCTTCCTAGCATTGTTTTCCTAAGCAAGTGTGTGGTGAATTCTCTTTTGTTGTCTTTGTTGTTTTTGCCTACTTGCAACTTGTCGAATTTTCATCTCGGGCAAGTCTTGGTGATTAATTCGTGTGACCTCTATACCTTGATCTTTGCCTTGTTTTTACGATGACAAGTGTAGGTGATGACAAGAATAAGGAACAAGTTGAGGAGACGTCCACTAGTTCGGTGGCTGCCATGTTGCAAACCATGCAACAATCCATTGATGCTTTGGGAACTAGGCTGACTGATTTGGAGAGCCAAGTGCGAGGTCAATATAATAGAGCACGGGTGTCTCAAACGGGGGCTCTACCAAGTGTGCTACAAAGCGCTAACCAAGTGGAGTCGTTACAAGAGGAGGCCTCTACTTCTTACTTGCCAAACTCGGAGGCAAAAGCATCCATCGGTATGAGCCCCTCCATGGGGATTATGCCTCCTTACATTCCTCCGATGAGCTTCCACAATACACACTTTGTGGCCAATTCCGAGGTAAGGCCTTCATTTGCTATATTTCCTAATAATATTCCTATAAGTGCTACTAACTTGTCAGGTTATGGAGCGCCGAGCTATCAAGAGGCCAATCCTGCAACGGCTACTCAACTCCCACCTCTCTTGCATCTACCAAGGCGCGGCCAACCTCCTAGAGGGCCGGCCAATGTTGGTGTCGGGCAGCCTTGGCATGGCGCGCCGGTGCAACAAGAAGAGCTGCCCCGGGATCCCCATTACGGCATCAAGATGAACGTGCCGACATTTTCGGGAACTTCCAACGCCGATGCCTGTCTTGATTGGCTTGCCAAGGTGGAGTCAATCTTTGACTTCTATGGCTATGATGATGCGAGGCGGGTGTCCATGGCGGCCATACACTTCACCAACTTTGCTTACCAATGGTGGCTCGAGGACAAGGCCTTGAGGAGAGCACGTCAGATGCCTCAACTTAACACATGGAAAGATCTAAGAGAGTCCTTAGAGGAGAGGTTTGTGCCTCAAGATTACACGGAGCGCATCCATGCCAAGTTGGAGCAAGTGCGTCAAGGAAACCGGACTCTCGATGAGTTCTACAACGAGCTGCGTATGCTCATCTTTCGTTCCCGAGTACAATTTCCCGACGGGTATGTCATCTCTAAATTTGTCAATGGGTTAAATTTGGAACTAAAGAATTTTGTGAGTATGCAGCATTTTAGTAGGGGTACCGATATTGAGCATGTGCTTCATTACACCAACCATATCTACAAGCAATTTGCTCAACGGCGTTCGAGTTCAACCACTTCTCGAACGTGGCAGCCTTCATCCACGGCTCCTAAGGCACCACCAACTCAATTTAGGAAGCCACAAATAAGGAAGGACTCGACTCCTCAACTGAAGAAAGAGTTTCCCCTACGTCCTCGGCAAGAAGGCGGCGTAAAGGCGAGCGACGTGAAGTGTTTCAAGTGCCTTGGTCATGGGCACTATGCTCGGGATTGTCCCAACGAACGGAAGGTTCTCCTTAACTCCCAAGGGGAGTACGAGTATGAGGAAGAAGGGGCTGCGGAAGAGGAAGAAGAGAGCCCCGAGGTTGAGGAAGACGAGCTCCATGTCACCGCCGAGGATGGAGAGTGCTTCGTGGTCCAACGAACGCTCTTCATGATGGAGAACACCACCACACCTAGCCAACAAGAGGTTATCTTTCACACTCGATGCAAAATTATGGATAAGGTATGTAGTGTGATTATCGATAGCGGATCTTGTTGTAACATTATTAGTCAAGAGGTGGTGGATCGCTTTTCCTTGAAAACTACTTGCCATCCTTTACCTTATCCTCTATGTTGGTTGAATTCTAACGCCCCGATTCAAGTCAAGGAAAGAGCTCGTGTTTGCTTTTCCATAGGGCCTTACAAGGATGAGGTGGAGTGTGATGTGGTGCCGATGACCGCTTGTCATCTCCTTTTGGGGCGCCCTTGGCAATATGACAAGGGAGCTATTCATGATGGCGTCTCCAACGAGTATCATTTTTAAATGGAGGGAAAAAAGGTGACATTGCATCCGATGACCCCCACGAAATTATGTTGGACCACGCTGCGAAGGAGCAAAGAAAGAAGCATGCTCTTTGAGAGGGAAAAAAGGACAAGAAGCTAGCTTTAGGCGGCCCTTCTACACCCTTGCTTTTGGCCAAACCGAAGGAGATTCTTCATACTTTCAAGGGAAGTGGCGTTTGTCTTTTGCTTGTTTTTCAAGAATCTTATTTATCTTCCCAAGAATTAGTTGACCTTCCTCCTTCTATATCTACTCTTTTCAGGACTTTGAGGAGCTTTTCCAAGAAGAGGTGCCACCGGGACTACCACCTCTTAGGGGAATCGAGCACCAAATCGACTTTGTTCCCGATGCCACTCTACCGAACCGTCCAGTCTATCGAGCCAATCCGGAGGAAACTAAGGAGCTTCAACGGCAAGTACAAGAGCTCCTTGATAAGGTCTATGTGCGTGAGAGCCTCAGCCCGTGTGCCGAACCCGTTAACCCGAAAGAGGAAAGTGAAACTTCCTTCTCGGATAAATCTGCACCACCTTGGGAAAAATGGTGTATCTTACAACTCAGTGGTCGAATGATGCTCAAATTTGGATGAAATGAAGTAGACTCCTTTATCTCAATCTGGGACTTGGAATTGCTCAGTTTAGAGTTTAGAGCTCAGAGAACAACCTTAAACAATTCGGAGATGAAAATTGTCTCAAGCTACGATGTGCATGCCATTCGGGGAAGTAACACTTCTTCCCTACTTTTATCTCATAACTTGATATCTTGGCTGAATTATCCTCATATTTTGGATAGCTTTGTCATGTACCATACAAGTAGGATTGCAAAGAAAAGTGGCATAGCTTGTGCTTATATTTTGTTATATCATGTTGTGCTTGAAAAGGACGTTTGTATGTTGACTTGTTTTGTGGACGAACCCTTTTAAAGGGGAGGAGGAGGATGTGATTCTATCGACATCCGAGCCAACTATGGAGCACACGTCAGAACACTTGGAGGAGCAACACTTGGAGGAGCCTCAGCATACCCTAGACGCGACAACAAGCTTGGATGGTGGTGCGCCCTTGCCTTCCGGTTTTGATGGTGCCAAGGCTCAAGGAACTACACCGCCTTATTTAGGTCGTATTACACGATCCCGAGCTAAGGCCATTCTATGTCAAGTTCAAGAGGAGCTCATGGGGTGTAGCTTTCCGAGAGAGTTTATTGAAGATGGTTGGAGCCTTTTGTTGTTTCACGGTTCTAAGTAACAATTCTACGGTTGAGGACACTTTATAAGTTTTCGGGATTTCGGGTTAATTTATGTAATTTTCTTAAGTGAGGGGGTTAATTTTGAAAGGCTTTGTGTTAGGTTTAAGGCCGGCCTCCTCCTCCTCATTCTCTAGACTGGGACGAAAATACTCTCTTGTTGCTTACTTTCCCTTGCAATTTCAATTCAAGTTCTTGTTCTTGTATTTCGTTCGTTCAATTCTCGTTGTTCAATTGTTGGTGAGTAATATCCTACAATTTGGGAATCTTAGTTTGTTTGAGAGCTTGGTGAGTCATATCCAAGTTGTCAAGCATCCATATCCCCTTGTTCTCCCCATTTCGATCCATCATCCATCTCGGCGGTTTCTGCACCCCCTCAGTAAAATCGACATATCTTTCAATCCACTCATTATCTAGGTCTGAAATTTTGAGGGGTTAAATTAGACTCAGAGATCTAACTTCTCAAATTGGAATCACTCAATTACGAGTTCGGACGATGAAGATCCAACCAGTTGAAGACGGGTCAGTTGTGTGGTGTTTGTTGTCGGAATTCCTTGGATTCTCGTGGCGATCTCTTTGCACCATCACCCCCTCCATCGATCCGGCCATCATAGATCAAATAAAATAATTTTTTTTCTCAACTAAGAATAAACAAATATAGACTTATAAATAAAGTAAATAACTATAAATAAGGAAAATTAATCTGAAAACATATTGTCCAATTTTTTGTGATAAAATCATATCTCAATGCATGTTCGATACATATAATTTATCATCTCTTACAGATTTGTATAAAAACTATTAAAAGTTTTTTTTTTTAGTTTTCGCTTGGGAGAAAGATTTAGTTCCAACAATGTGATTTTTAGTTAAATTTGGATAGAAAATATTGATTATATTTTTTTCATTGGCAATTTAGGTATAAATGAAGCATTTGTTAACTATTATTCAATTTGGGAGCATAAATATTTCATTTCGATTGAGATTAAAATTAATTTATTTAAATTGGTAGATTTTATTAGGGTTAATTTGCTCTAGGTAAGAACGAATTAATTATTGTGATAATCTTGCCATTATCTTGCATGGAATTGTGTTAATTTTGATGCATAATATCAATTAAATATTTTTAATATATTTTATTTATAAACATAATAATATCGATGTGATAATAAAATATTAAATATAAAGAATAATAACACAATGCTAGTCATATGATTTGATACAATTAAATTAATAATATATATATTATATGTTTAATTTGTATACAATTTGGTCATGAAGTGATTTGGTAATATTTTATAAGATTAGACCATTAACCAAATAAGATTATTAATAAATTTGTTGATCTTAATATTAATAAAATACACAATAAAAAGGATATTGGAAACAATTTGGTAGATATATTAGGTAAAAGTTAAGATAATTATATTTATTAGCTATAAATAAGGGAAAGATTTTCCTTTTAAAAAGTTAAAAGTAATTACCCTAAATAATATAAAGTGGCATATGACGTGTAAAAAAATGATATGAAATGGGTTAATAAAAAGATGACACATGACAAAATTCAAGGTGACACATTTTCGAGACGACATGTAAAAAATGATGAGGTGGCGCAATATGATAACTCAAAACCTTATTACTTTTATATATATAGTATATTGGGCTGAAATCACTCTTTAACCTACTGATTTTCGAATCGTTCAGGTCGGGTCAATTTTTAAACAGGTCTAATTGCAACACGGGTACTCGCAAAACATTTGTGTATTTCTTGATGTAGTTACATGCAACTAATAACGTAGCAAGATGCAATGAAAAAGGCGTTCTTAGTTTTAAAGATTTGGGTTGTATTGCACATACCAAAGACAAGGATAAGAGCAATGTTCTTAAATATCTTGTCTAGGCCCCGCCTATGCGCTGGAAGGTGCAACCCACCTATCCGTTCAACCCGTTTAGGCGCACGTCTAGGACCGCCTAAGCAACCATTGGATAAGAGTACGAACTTCATAGCTTTAATGCAATATATTGCATTATATGAAGTTCAATGCAATTTAATACAACTTAATGCATTAAATAGGGAGATTCAAACACACCCCAACTCACCTTTTTCAGGTAATCTTGACATCTCTAAGAAGACGAGCTGCCATGGAACCATATCTCCTAACCTCCCAATCACTACTAGGCTCCCCAATAGCAAACAAAGATCCTTCCCTTTCAGTGTCATTCTCCTCTTCGCCACCTTTCTCATCAAACACTTCTAATTCACTATTCTCAGCTTTTCTCCGTTCAGATACCATCTCCTCATCACTCCCAGGATTATTTTCTGGGATCATTTCCTTCTTTGCTACCATTGTGTAGAGATGTATACTCTGATGTTGATACCTGTTATGCATCTGCATTGAGAAAGAAGAAGAAAAAATATAAAAAAGGTGTTCCTTCAGACAAGAAAGTTATTTACAGCAATCATTTATTTACCTTTGATTTTGGAACAGTTTTCACATCGAAATTTCTCTTCCACAATTCAAGCATCTTCTCATGGACGCTTGTAGAACGAATTTCGTATCCCAGCTGCACAAATAAGAAACTAATGTGACCATAAGAATGTTTATCAAAGATATAAATACTGAGCATAATTTGTCCAGCAGACACGGAAATGAGTTCTTTGATGATGCATCACCATTACAGTGGTTCTGGGTCCAGATAAGGCTAATACTGTCTGCAAGAGTGGTTCAAGCAGATGCTCAACGTAAACCTGAAAATCAAAAATATTGGCTAGGTGACCTTTAACTCTAGCAGCGTCTATACTTTCTAATATCAAATGATTTAAAAAGTGTGGAAAGAAAGTAAATGTAGAAGTTTTTTGTAGAAGTGGATTAGAATCAAGGTATTTTCACAATTTCAGATTAGAATCAAGGTTGCGTTTTGATCTTCCCATTTTATGCATTCCTGCGTTAAAAGAGAAGATCCAAACACTTGGATTTTTCTCACATATATGAGATTGTGATAACATTTATTTTTTCTAGAATGGAGCTCACTAAATGAGGCTTTACCACATCAGTTCCAATAATATAATCAAAAGGTCCAGCCACTGCTTGTATATGATCCATATTACCCCAATCTAACTCCATCACCTTGATAGATCCAATTGTAACTGCAAGAAAAGAGCTATCAATATCAAAACAGAGAGACCGAGATGAAAGAACATATTTCTAGCCTCTTACGCAGAAACATGCAGATACCACTCAATTCCAAGTTTTTAACACTTAAATAATCACAAGTATTACAAAAATTAAGGCTAAATTACACTTCACCTGATCCAGGATTCATCTGACTGATCCATGATATATTACGGTCAACATTTCTCTGTAGCAATGGCAAAACTTCATTTTGGTCTGTCAAAATCACATCACACCCCAACATTGCCATGCCTGATAAGAGTAACTTTAGTCAAACTTGGCAATTATCAAGTAAGCTACAAAGTACAAACACAGTCACGCCATATGCCTGACTCATTCTAAGCAGTCATGCACTCACCAAAACCGGCTACTCCACAACCAGCACCAAGCTCAAGAACACGTTTTCCTTGAAGTTTTGATGGGCAAAATCTTCCCTTTCTGCAGTTCTTTTCCTAGAGTTGATCAATCAAAAGTGCGAGATAACTAATTCGATTTTGGGGGGAGGTGGTGGTATAAAGTTGTAATATTATATCAAAAATAATAAGCTAACTTAGACCACCAGGAAGGCGTACAACAAACAGGAAGAAGCATGTCCTAATGCTATCACATTGTGTGCTACTTAGTAGTTTCCCACTGAAATTAAACAATCCACAACATAAAATAGTCTTTTTTAATTTTCACAGGTGCTGTAATAGAAGATGAGAAAACCTCAAAAGCCAACTGTAAGCCATGAGCATAACTAAATTTAAAATAATGTAGAGTCCAATTATGAGCAAACTCATATCTTTTTGACTGGTCGAACCCACTTGAGCTCTGTCCAGTATGGTTCAATAAAACTTGGTGCAAACCAGATAGATCTGAGTGGATTTTGCCAAGATTATGATCCAAATTTTGGCCTTTTTTTAACTAGTCGCTGTCAGATGCCTTATTCAAATCATTCACCTACAGGGTCTGACCAGCATGCAAGAATTAGCATTGTCAAACTAGTTCCTTTTGATTCAACTAAGGTTTCTGATAAATCCTATTGGTTACAATCAATCAATATTTACATATAAAGCAGCTAGAAGCAATTTACAATTGCGATCATGATTAGCAGAAAACAAGGAGTGGTTGTAAACATCATAGTTTCAAGAAAGAACTAGTCGTAAAACTTGTATTGAGCTTTTAAGGGAAACATTAAGATACTCAGCAGACAGCAGTACAATCTCAACCCTAAATAAAACCTACATTTGGATCACATTCCCATAGGAACTAGCAGAATGGCACCAAAGCTATCAATGTAGTTTACAATTTTATAAATAAAAAAAACAAAAGGATTATTATTGGACAGATCCGAAAGTCAATTGCAATAAATATCAATGATAATCTTTCATAATTCAGCCAAATTACATGACATAATATAGCATTAAATCTCTATGTGTGTCTACTTTCAAACAATGCATGTGAAAGATGCTAGTTGAAGCTTTCAAAGCAGGCAAGTATGAGGTTGCCTAAGATAGAGACCATACCAGAAACTTTGCAAAAACCATTGAAGCATCCCAAACAGTAGTTCCTAAATGGTTCGAGTTTGGGTCCTAGATATAAACAGAGCAAACGTCAATTGAAGAATACAAGAGAGCATAGCAGTAGTCCCTGTGAAACAGGGAAAAAAAACTCGATAAAAAAAGGTTAAGGGCGTCATACTCCTTATTAAAGTCATACTAAAATTTTGAGCATATAACAGCATCTTTCTACAAACTCAAAACTTTGTCCAAAACAAGGAAAAACCTTTTAGCAAATGACTTCATCACTCATAACCTAATGCCTCATAAGGGCACTAGCATAATTACCACTAGCACAAGACTGTTATTGTCTCTTGCACTTTCTTCCACATGGCTAAGAATCAAAATGATAAAAAAAAAAAAAAAGTAGTAGTTTAACTGTCCATTGTTTTATCTACGAAAGGGTGCATGTTAACATGCAGAGTAACAAGAATAAGCATCAAGCAATAGTACCTGAGAGAACTGAAGTTGATGGCCGAATAATTCTATTTTGATTGCCGACGTGCTCGGTGAATTTAACCTGGACAGAACAGAGACAAAAAGATTTCTTATTAGAGCATGGCACATAACCTATTGCTTTCACAATATGGATCGCTGAGATATTGTTACAAACAAAATCCTACAACCAACTTGACAAATTTTTCTTAAGAATCTTAAACAAGTGAAGTAATTCTACTGTTTCGGATGGTCCATCCTCACAGTAACTATAGCAGCATAGTACCTGTCATGCTCCATCTCAGCATCAACAATGAATTGAAGCCTCTGATACTATTGCCACCTTCATAAATCAGAAATTAAAAACCAGACAAGATCTCAGATATAAAGTCACTGACAAAAGATATTGGAAGAACGGGTTCCACATAGGCACATATAACCCCAACAATTATGCATCTCCAAAATTTCTGATCAGAATCAAGTTGCAAAGTTCATGTGCTTGAGCAATCTTAGCAAATAGCAACAAAATAGAGCTGCAAAGACAAGATCTCATATATAACTCCAACAATTATGTATAATCCTGTCCAAAACTATGTTTTCCACTGTATATTGTACCAAATTCGAAGTAATCTCTGGCAATAATTTTTAAATTCTGCTAGACTTGATAGTTGATACATATGATGATCATGAATCCTTGAATTAAGCAAATCCAAGAGCTTACCCTTGTTTTCCCAATTTTTTTCAGTCAATGTGGCCAATTGAATGCTTGCAATACAGGCCTTTCTAATATTAGTGACAGCGTAAACAAAGCCAGTTTTCAGGCAGCAGCTTATACTATATACATTCAAATGTATTATAGAAGACCTATAATTGAATTATTGGGCTAAGTATCCAATCAGAGCCCCTAAATAATAAGTTCATTTTGGAAACTCCTCTGAAACAATCAAATCTTCTGATGCAAAAACAAAGACAATCCAACTATAAAGAAATTTAACTGGAAAGTGTATGAGCTACTGCGTTCGAAATTGCAAAATTCAAATATCCTCCTTCAAGCTACCTGACTACAACAAGAGTTCACATTTTCTCTCTTCAAACTTGTATGACGATTCCAGCTACCTCAATTAAACGGAAATTTTTTATAAAAAAATCCGCTGAAAGGAATCATCCGCGGGGTTTCATAATTTAAAGTTTGCAATTCGAGGCCAATTTCAAATAGAATCAACAACACGCACAGGAAGAAAGAAGTAATTTAAATTGAAACATTGATCTCTAAATTTATGCTTACAAATAAATAGAGAAAGAAAAGCGACGGGAGAAATGAAAGTGACCTCCCGAAGACGGCGATCCTGAGAACGGTGGCAAGAGGCGGCAACGGCGACGGCGAGGATGAATGAAAACTTAAAAGAACTGATATAGAGCTTTTCCTTTCCCTTGTTTTGAAAAGAAATGAAAAGAAAGACGCCCCAATTTTGAACCTACTTTAAAAACTTAGTGATCTATTTAATCTACCTATACTATATATTAAAAATATACTTTTTTTTTAGCGACCAAAGCGATTCTGACCCACTTCATAAGGCAAAATTAGTTATATAATATTTAATTTATTTAATGAATATGATTTTTAATTTAATATATAAAACTTTTTTATTAGAAAAAAATATATAAAATTTTACAATTGATGTCATGTGAAACGGGACAAAAATTATTAAGGTGAGCCCACTATAATTTTGATGGATTAATTATAATTTATTTATGCAGAAATATAAATAAAAATTATTTGAATTAGAATCATTTAATTTTAAAAAAGTTTTACAAAAAATATAAAAAAGGTAAAAATAATCTAAATTCTTGTAATTTTTTTATCAAATTCAATTCCTTAAAAAATTTGAATAAAAATTTAAAAAATATTTAATAAGAAACGATGAAAAAAATATAAATAAAGAATGAATTTTTAATGATAAGAAAATCATTTATATTTACATGAATAATTCAAAAAGAAAATTAAGGAAAGATAACATAATTTTTTAATATCAAAAGTCAATTTAGGCAAGTAATTATCTAGATTGAAAGTTCTATTTTTATAAAAAAAAAATTAAGATAAATATTTTACATAAGTAGATAAAAAAATAAAGATAAAATAATTTTCTTTAATTTTAAATAAAATTCAATTTTAATTTTTTTCATTTAAATAGATAAATTAATATATCTATCTTAATATATAATATCTAATGTTCTATAATTTATTTGAATTTTAGATAAAATCTTTTAGATCTATCCTAATCCCTAATATATAATAGATAATATATTTATTTTAGATAGAATATCTCCTAGATTAATTTATCCTATTTCCATATTTTTCTACAATAATATCAATATATATAAATTGCGAAAATAAAAAATCCTATGTGGCGAAATCCTAGGTGGCTTAACGTGGGAACGACACGTAGAAAAATCCTAGGTGGCGCAATGTGGTGGCTTTATTCCTTGCGTCTTTTATATATATACATAGATTCCTTGAATCTTGTTCAATTGGAAATATAGCCATCAAAACTTAAAAATCACATGTATATCCATCAATTTGTAATTGTTTCGGATTATTATCCTTAATATGTTTATTATTAATAAATTGAATAACAACAAAATATATTGATGGAATTAATGTATAGATAATACATATTAAATTTAATTTAACACGAAGTGCATATTCAGCTTAATAAAAAATATATTTTAGTTAATTAAATCAAATTCAAAAAGAAAAAATACTAATTCCTTAAACTTTGAATGTGAAATAATAAAATGCAAACTAATTTAGTTAACACTTGCGACGAAAAACTTCTCCTATGAAGGAATAGTTGTAAACTTGTAACACACCATTGAATAGATAATTATAAATTTATAATGATAAAATTTATTGATAACTTTCTCTATCAAATATCAATTAACAATAAAATTACAGTATTTAAAGATAAATATGAAATGTATACTTTATTTCTAAAATGAGATTTTACTAAAATTATGTTTGTCAATAATTATTATAATCTATTACTATTTGTTATATTTTTTCATGGATATATAGTCAATTTATAAGTTTTGATGGATATATATCCAAATTAACAAGATTGGAGGGACGTATATCCAATTTCCCCTATTTATAAAATTAATTTTTATTTCTAATATTTTAATTTTTTTTCTATTAAATTCTTCTTTAACTATTTAAATCTATCGTTAACATTAAACAAATATCTATTTAGTATAACGATATCTTTTGAAAACTTTTTTATACAAATATTTAAAATTAAAGATGACAAATTTAAAATATTTTAAAATAAGTATAAATATATTTTATCTTTTACCATTGCTAACTTTTCATAAATTTATTTATAGATATATATCTTTCCTTTTATAATAAAAAAATTAATGGTAAATACTTATAATATTTAAAAATAATAAAATACGTAATATAACATTTAATAGATATATTGAAATATTTGATAATCTCTAAATTAAGGCACATAAAAAGTAATAAAAAATATAATATTTAATGATTGTTATCTAATCTTTACTTTATTGGGCCGCAAAATGAATTTGACCCCACCTTAAATGAAATTAAATTATTTTTTAAAATTATTTTCTATAAATAAATTATTTTTATCTTTATCTTTCATATTTTATTATATGTTATTTATTTATTTATTATTTTATGTAAATCTTATCTCTTCCATATTCTAATATATAAATATTTTTTATTCATATGTTATCTTTTTTTATTAATATCTATGAACTATCATCAATGAAAAGATGAAATGTACATTATTTTACCTTAATAATCTTTTTTATTCTCAACATTAAAATTAATAATTTATATTTATTTTATTTTATTTGAATCCAAAAAATAAGAAATGTGTACATTGTACAAGCAATAAATTACTTATATTAATTTTTATATTATATATTTATTTAATATCTATAAATACCGAACCATAGTCGTGTATGGCACAACGGGTATAACTAGTACATTATAAAACAGAAACATGTTGAAAAAATTACGCCACGTGGTATTATTTGAATAAAATAATATTAATATTTTTAATGATAAATATTATTATAAATTGTATTATTCTTTGTATATATCTAATGTTTTAATAAAATAGATAACATATTTATATAATTTCTATCTATATGCTGATATTTTCTATATTAATTTTATGCACTTATCTTTTAACAGAACTTGATTTAAATGATAATATTTTCAATATTAGTTTTATAAATAATAATTTTTTCTCTTTTAACAAAACATGGGCTCCAACTCTAAGTATATAGTTTTTTATCTATATGTTAAAATTTTCTAATATAATGAATTTATTTATAGAATATATGATATATTATAGTATCCACTATATTTTTTATAAGAAACTATGTTCTACATTTAATTACATGAATAAATTAATTTCTATTTTTTAAATAAATATTATAATAATATCAACATATGCATGCAATATTCAGCTTATATATTGAATTATATAGATAGAATTAATATAAATCGGGACCTTATGATAAATTTATTATTTTCATTTAATATATAGTTTTGTGTAGATTTCCCCCATTAAAATACATAAAATATTTAAAACTATAGTGATGTTATACGTACATGATACGGGACTTCAACTAGTTAATATTAATATTATGGCCTATTAAATACTTGGTTACTGCCTTACTGGTTGGTGCCCTTGTTGAGTGTAAAACACACGTATTAAGATAAGCCAAATTTTTACCACACAAGCCTAATTTGTGTTACATAAGCCCAAATTTTGCCACATAACTCTTGAACTAATTAGGAAAACCTAAATCAACATTCGTAGAAAACTCCAAAGAAAAGAGCGTTGAGAGAGTATCAAATTTGAGAAAATGGCAGTGTTGTTCCAATGAAGTTCCTAATTAACTCCATGGATGGAGTTTGAATAATCACATCCCTTTATTATATCGAATGGCTAGGATTAAATACCTCCCATTTTTAAGTTAATAGATTAAAGGAAACATAATACTCCAATATCAGATACGCTTGACATCGTCATCTCTTCTTCTTCATCCCTTTCATGCCTACTTCCCAATTTTATTGATTTCATGTGTCTTCAGCTCAGTTGCCCAAACAATTTTGTTAGTTTTGTTCTTAATTTTTCAATTTCTTAGCCTTTGATCAAATTAGGATTAGTGCAACCATAATTTATATTGGAAGAGGGCATTGTATTGGAAAAGCGTGTCATCTAGGCCTATCAATCCGCTGAAGTATAGAGGCTAAATTATATTATAAACCACGATTTCACAACTCAGGTATTTAAACATGATTAGGAAAGAAGTGAGGTTTTGGAATTTGCCTTAAATATGAACATCAACTCAAAATAATAATGACAAAAGAGGGCATCACATCTTCAACTTGACTGCAAATTTTCCTGTATTGCCTTATGTTCATGTTTAAGTTCTAATTATCCAAAATACAATAATTAAATTTGTTAGAGACTAAGATTAATTACCACAATACAATTCTCTTGATTTTCAAGTGAGGTTTTGGACTGAGTTGCATGATTAGTAATGACACTAGGAGCAGATTCATAAAAATGGTGAAAGAATGAAGTAGAGAAGAAGATACGTAAATTAGGATTTACCTTTGATGAGCCGAAAAATTTGACAAAAAAATTAATATTTAGGCTAGAGAAAAATTCATCTCGTATATGACTCATATTTTTTGGGCACAAAATTATTAATTAAAAAAAAGGGGGCTCAATTACATTGTAGCCCACTTGATGATCAAAGCCCAAAAGCTCACTTGAAGCCAAAATACTTGTCCAAACATATATAGGTTTGCATTTAAAAAAACAATGATAAAAAAAGCTAGTGGCGGTGGTTTGGATGGAGGAGTCCATCACATGCAGTTACAATACGTAACGGGGTGTGCTCAGCGGCCCGGCACTTTTTGCTCAAAAGCCTGGGTTTTATTTTCGTTAATTACAGTTCTTTCTCTTTTATTTGTAGTATCTATATTTCATTCCCGTTATTTTTAGATAATTATAAAATTAATCATTAAGTTATAAAAAATAATAAAAAATATCCTTAGATTTAAAAATATTAGCTTTATTAAATATCTTTTTTCTTAGTTTATCTTAGTGTCGCTTAATTTAATATAGGTCCTGTAATTTGGTATCAGAGCCATATTAAAAAGTTGACAAGCTGAAAATTATCAAGTCGACAAGCTGGAAATTTCTGATAAGTGTCCTAATCGAGAATCACCACATATTAAACATCTAAAAATTGGCGAAAAACATTATGAAGCCATACTAAACACCATTGTCGACGACATCGCAGATTTAAAAAGTTGTATTTTTAGGTTAAGTGAGAAAATCCAAAAAATTAGAGAAGAGCTTACTTTAGTCCAAAAAATTCACTTAGAAGAAAACCAAAAATTTGCTATTGCACTTACTAACGAAATTGGACATCAAGGTGCTATTAATAAAACAATAGTAGGTAAAAGACCGACTCTATTTCCACATAAATATCATTTTCAAAATCAAAACCCATCAAAAACGTTTTCAGTCCCCAATTTGAAAATTGAAAAGAAAACCGAACCTGAAGATGAAGAATCATGAAATAGAGAACAACTCTAAGTTACTTGAAAATATCATGGAAGAATCAGGTATAACGAGTAGCGAAGAATCTGAATATGGTACTGAAGAAGAAGAGATGTATCAACAAATGGGATTAATAAAAATTTTAAATATGGAAACAATACCCATTAATGAAGTCAAAAGAAGAGTGGATAAAATTGTTGGTAAAAAGGTGTTAGATTTTAATGAAGTTGAGGAAGAGATAACACCTATAATGTTAGAAGAGACAAATGAGGCAAACAGATCCTACTAAAAAAAATATGAAGAAGGATCATGTAGCTATCGAAGGCCCAATGTCAAACCTAAAGAGTATTTAGAAAAAACGGCTAGATTTGGAGTAAGGATTATGCCAAATCATCGACCTAATAAAAAAGAACTCACTTTAGAACCAATAAGTGAAACTGGATATAAGCTAAATCTAGATGGCGTAAGAAGACGAGAAGAAGTATTAGATTTTTGGAAGAAAAGCATGATGAGTGTCTTAAACCTAAATACAGATTGGAGGTCCTCAAATTTTTTAAATTACATAGAACATAGTCTGTATGGTATAGTAGCTGACTGGTATGAAGGAATACCTGAAGAATATAAAGAAAATCTTAGAACGAAAGAATCCCCAACAGAAATGTTTACCACATTATGTGAAGCTATAGACGAAGAGTTTGTTGGAGAAAGAGATGAAATTGACAAAAAATTTATCGAGTGGCAAAGAAAGCTAAACACTCTTGAAATCTGTAATATGAGATATTTGGATAACTATCTCTCTGAATTTGAACATTATTATTATAAGATAGGAGAGAACCAAACTAATCTTCAAATGCTCTTCGATAAGCTCCCGAAACCTATTAACGAAGAAACTAGTGATGGATACCATGAATGGAAAAATAGGTATAATTCTAGAGATACTTTGGGTAATAGAATGAAATTCATAAAAAGATGGGTAGAAAAGAAATGTCGAGAAGTAAAAGGAACACAACAAATGAAAAGACAATTTCTATTATGCTGGGATTTACCAAATGAATGGAGGTGTGATAGAAGAGATAATCAAAGAAGAAAAAATTACAGAAAGAAAAGCTTCAACAAGAAAAGAGGAGAGAAATATCACAAAAAATATTATAAGAAACCTTTTATTAAGAAAAGAAGGTTTTTTAGGAAAGCCTCTTACTGCCCTGAAAAGAAAAGAAATTGCAAGTGTTGGGCATGTGGAGAAACGGGGCATTATGCTAATGAATGCAAAAATAGGAAAAATAATAAGTTAGCAGAAGCACTAGGAAGTATGGATTACATTGAAATATCCGAGGACGAAGCTATTGAATTAGCACTAAGCAACAACAAAGGAGTTGTTGAAGTAGTTGAGGAAGAAGAAGGTGAGGAATCAGATTATGAGGAAGTCAATGAGATGATGCAAGGAGAGGAAATACATTCTTCAAATTTCACTGAAGAAGCCTTCGATTCAGGTGGAGAAATGACCACTCTAGCTCAACTCCAAGAAGCAGAATCATCCATAGATGAAGAACAAATAGAAAGCATGCGAAAATCAGGGGTCGAATTCCCAGTTATCGCTAAAGAACAGTTCTTCAAGAGACATTTCTTCCCAGCATTCTCTAAATCCGTGTGCGAAGAAATGCTAGGAGATATAGTAATAAAAAAATAACGAAAATCAAGCTACTGAAATCAACCTAATTAATTGGAAAAATATTCAAAAACACAACAAGGATAAAAACTACAAATATATTTATGTGTGTGGAATCCAAATATTCATTACTCCTCTACAAGATTTTGATAAAAATGTGCACTGCATTAACTTTGTTTGTGACACTAGACACAAAAGATTCAGTGACCAAACTATTAGTGGAGTAGTGTGTAACTTGAGTCAAGGACCAGTGTCTTGGATATGTAGGCCAAACTATTATGTTAGTTTAAAAGACCAATTTGCATCTAAGTTTTTATCGTTAAAACCTGTTAACGGAAGGGATTAATATGCATAAGGGAACTTGTCCTCTAGAGTTAAAGTGGAAGGTAGTATATAATCTAGAAAATACCACCAATCCTCCACTCAGAAGTCAAATGGTAGAAGCTGATAAATATGAGATTAGTGGACCAGGACAATTAGCAGTACCCGTTAAAGTAAAGCCGAAGAAAATTAATTTAAAAACAGTTTGGGTAAATGCCTTTGAAAACCCTTCAACCACTAAGCATGAAAAGGTTTTAACAATTGATGAGGAAAGGAAAAATCCATACAAACTCACAACCTCCATCAAGTTTAACAAGAAACAGGAGTCTTTCTAGAAGTCAAAGTTCTAGGTTCAATCCTAGTCTTAATCTTGCTCAGAGAAACCAGTTATCCCCTTCAATTAGAAGTGTTAGGGAAGAGAGTCCATTCCGGGTAGATGAGGATATTGCTAGTCTTCTAGCAGCATTAAATAGGAAGTTAGAACTTAACAGCCTTGGAAGAACACTTCACGAACCAGCTAGACATAGTATAGATCTAGGATCAACATCAGTATCTAGTTCTAGTTCTAGTGCTAGCTCAAACCCCTCATTTCTTCCAGCAACACCAGGAGAATCGTCTACTTCTAGAGCTGATAAAAGGTTAATAGGGTTTAAAACAAAAACTATTAGTGAACCTGTCTATGAAGGAGATGAGGAATCAAATATGCAGATAGAAACGTTCATGAGAGTCACTAACCCAAATAGCATCTACATCCCTATAACTATATGCATTGAAGGATTTAATGATTATGAATTATGTGCTTTCGTAGATAGTGGATGTTCTGTGTGTTTTGGAAAGAAATCTTTATTCCCAGAGTTTATGTGGAAATCAGCATCCAAACCTATTCAGGTCAGAATAGCTGATAATAGTATCATGACTCACTCAGAAGTCATTCTAGATCTACCAATTATGCTAGGAGATTACCCATGTATAATTCCTATATTATGGGCTACTGAACAAACATCTCATGACATGATATTAGGAAATAATTTCCAAAGGTTATATTCTCCATGTACCCAAAGTTTAGATAAAATGATATTTACTGTTAATGGAGAATTAGCTTGGGTAAGAAAAATGAAAGAGGCCTATACGCATCAAAAGATTGAATTCACGCGCAGTAAGCGTGGTGAGGAGTATATTGTTCCTAGACAAAGAGAATTTGCACTACTAATAGACGAGATAACTATAAAAGAACAAATTATTAATCAACAAAAGGATTTGTGTAAGGAGTTATACTCTGAAAACCCTTTAAAGTTTAGGGATAAAGATAAGTCATTTGCTAAGATAGAATTAATAGATCCTAAGACTGTTATTAGAGTAAAACAGATGGTCTACACCTTTAAAGACCAACAAGAATTTAAAGAGCAAATTGATGATTTACTAAAAAAGGGTTTAATTAGGGAAAGTAAAAGCCCTCATTCTAGTCCTGATTTTATGGTTAGAAATCATGCTGAAGAAAAGAGAGGAAAGGCTAGGATGGTTATCAATTATAAGAAATTAAATGATAATACTGTCTTTGATGGATATTATATCCCTAATAAAACAGTTCTATTTAATAGAATACAGGGAGCCACATGGTTCTCAAAAATGGACTTTAAAGTGGATATTGGCAAATTAAGATGGAAGAAGACAATATACCATTAACAGCTTTTAGTGCACCACAAGGTCATTATGAATGGGTAGTTATGCCATTTGGTCTAAAAAATGCACCACAAGTATTTCAAAGGAGAATGGATAAAATCTTTAAGAATCTTAAGCATTGTTGTCTTGTTTATATTGATGATATCTTGACCTTTTCCAAGACATTAGAACAACATATGCACGACCTTAGGGCTATAACTCAAGAATGTGTTAATCATGGCATCATATTAGGACAGAAAAAATGTATTTATGTTGTGCCATAGATTGAGTTTCTTGGGTTGAAGATTAAAGCTGGACAAATAATATTACAAGATCATATCCTAGAAAAGGTAGAAAAATTTCCTGATAAAATAGAGGATAGGAAGCAATTAGAAAGGTTTTTAGGATGTCTTACTTATGCCTCTGATTTTATAAAAAAAAATTAGCTAAATTAAGAAAGCCTTTACAAGTCAAGCTGAAAAAAGAAGAAGTTTGGAACTGGACTAATCAGGATACAAAGGTAGTCCAAGAACTTAAAAAATGTTGCATGAATTTGCCAATATTAACTCTACCCAATGAGGAAGATGAACTTGTTCTTGAAACTGATGCTAGTAATTATCATTGGGGTGCTGTTTTGAAATTGAAGAAAGATAACAAGCTTTGCAACAGTGGAAGTTTCAACAAAGCTGAATGTAATTACACCGTAATGGAGAAGGAGATTCTTGCTATCTTAAAAGGAATTAATAAATTCATAACTTTTCTTGCTCCAAAACCCTTTACAGTGAGAACTGATTGTAAAGGAATATTGGGATTTATCCATAATAATTTGGATAATATGAAAGTGCAAGGGAGGCTCCTGCGTTGGCAATTAGCCCTTAACCAGTTTTCCTTTAATATTGAACATGTGCAGGGATAATAAAACTCATTAGCAGACAGCTTGACACGAGAACTTGAGGAGAAAGAAAAGTACCACAAGGGATGGGTGTCACCTCCCAGCCAGTTTAAAATTTCAATAATGGAAGAAGTTAGTAAGAGTAGGTGTCGTTATGGGTATCAATTGGTGAACCTTTTGATGACCTTACGAGTGTTAGAATTGGAAATAACCAATAAAATACTTCAGCTCCCTTGGGAGCTCCAAGAAAAGCTGAAGGGTTATTGGAAGTATAAAGAGTTTCCACAATGGTATTCTTACGTGATGAGCAGAGATAGATGTCCATATTATGATATTTGGGAAGAATGGGGAACTCTAGTTCTCTTTCGTGATAATTCTGGAATTGGAGGAATAAACCTTCCTGGTAATCCTTATGAATATATGGGAATATTAAAGGCATGAGATTATGGAATGTGCAGCGACATATATGGAAAATTTCCTTATAAATGGAGTCCAATCAGAAAGCATTTCACCAAGTTTCAGAATTATGTGTTCAACAGAGTCAAGCAATCTGGGATAGAAGATAAGCTAATCTGTTTTGTGCATGGAGAAAACATGGAGACAAAAGGAGGAAAATCAAGAGCACCTCACTACTTGATTAGGTTCGTTAAAGACCAGTTCTCTGCAGATCCAATAACATTAAGGCAACCAATCCTAAAAAATGCCAGTGAAGCCAAAGCTATGGGACTTTTCTACATCTATGAATACATCAAGCAATATCAGAAAACCGACATGCTAATATTTAAAGTAGGATTCACCACTGTTATAATTCCGAAGGAGCTTCAACCATATTTTTCAAAAGCAATAGAGTCATCTGATTCAATCCAGGATTACTTATCAGCAATAGAATTTGGGAGATATCTATCGCCCAAAGGTCAAGACTTTATATGGGATAAGCTTATGGATTGGGATCCAGAATATTCAGAAAATTTGATGAAGCAATTAGAGCTCGACTTAGATGAAGATGCTGCTGCAGGAGGGGAGGATAATGTTGGAGAAGAAGGCATGTACAACATCGAATACTGCATGGATTATTAACCATCAAAAACCACATCATGATGCCAAGTCACGTGGACCACCAGAAGGAATCTCTTTAGTGTGTTGTCTTTTTATTACTGTTAAGTGTGCTTTTTCTTTTCAGAGTGATGGACACTGTTTGTGCTTTTTCTTTTCAGAGTGGTGGCACTGTTTGCCATCTGAGTGGATTCCTTGAGACTTTGTCGGTAGCAAGTTGTAAAGAGCATTGATTGAACATCCAATGCTCTCCAAGGCTCTATAAATAGGACCCTTGTAAGCTGAAGGAGGGCACCGAAAATCAGAAAAAAAAAGTCTGAATCTAGAGAAAGAGAAAGAGAAAGCTTTGAACTTGAAAGTGAAGCGGTGTTCCCTCACTCTAAGAGTTCAAATCCTTCTATGGATCTTTCTAGTTTGAGTGTTTGAATATTTTCAGTGTGTTTGTGTGCTTGTAATTCTTTCAAATTCAATAAAAGTTTGTTTTTAAGTAAGGGAAAACTACTTAATCGAAAACTATGTCTTGAATAAACCTCTTTCTTGAATACAAATCCTCCATCCACTAAAATTGAGAGATTTTAAGTTAGAGACTACGATCTAAGGTAGGAAACGAAACAGATCTGTGTTGTGCTTGAGCTAAGGGAGTCCTGGTTGAGGATTAGCAACCCCTAGAAATCCGGAAGCTACAGGAACACCGGAGGTCTAGCGATACTACGCTCAGGTAACGGTCAAACCTCTCTAATTTATAATTTTCTTTAATTACGGAGCATGGTGGGCTTGTGTTCATAGAAAATAGTTTATCCATGCTATAGTTAGTAGATTATGGTAGTTAGTACCATTTAAAGTCAAAAAATTTATAAATCGTATTAGTTTGGGTATATTTGTAAAAGTTTAAAACTTTTGGGAAGATCTAGTAATTTAACCTAAATTGAGTGCAAAAACTGAAAAAACATAAAGTTAGTGGGAAGTTGTCAGCGGGGCGCTGAGAAGGAGCCATACGTAACTGATGGCAATATTGGTAAAAAAAAAAGATAAAAACAACAGGAAAAGGAAAGTGGTGGTAATGGGTGTGTAGTGTACGATTAACAAAAGATAACCTCCCTACATATCCCTTTAAAGCGGATTTAAAAATGACTTTTGGGGGATGTTAGGTGTGCTGCCGGAACCAAAGCAAGAAAGAAACAAAATTAGCTTTCATCCTTTCCACAGAAAAAATCCATAGCCTGTTAAAAAAACTCCTTAAGAGAAGTCCGTCTTCAAATACAGAGAGGATCCGAGTAGTAGGTAAGGAGTAAAAAAAAATATATTCCTTCCTCTTTGATCTACTCAATTGTCCGCCAGCCAATACAAAAACTCACCACAAATCCCCCATAAATCCTTCCCACCTGATTAATCTTTAGTTTACAAATCAAACGAAAAAGAGAAGAGGAAGGGTAGTTACATTTCCATTTCTTCCCTTTTTCATCCCACAAATCCTCCCAAAAGAAATTCCAATCATATGGATCAAGGATTCCTTCAACAAATCACACTTGTGCGTAGTTACGTACTTGTGTACAATTTGCCAAACCCACATGTGCGTAGTTACGTACTTGTGTGCAACTCCTTGTAAAAGGGGTGTGTTTGGACTTTGGAACTAGTTAGTTCCTAAAATTCGGAAATTAAATAATTTCCCTCTTGAGTAGTCACTCGAGATTTTAACAAAAGAAATGTCTACATGTGCGTAGTTACGTGTTGTAGGGTTCAACAAATATGTAGTCTTAATTAAGACTCAAGAAATTAATTAATCTCACTCACATGAAGCCTTCAAAATTAATAAAATTGAACCTCTGCCCAAATTTGCCCAGCCCCCCAAATTGTAAAAGCCTTGGGTTTGGAGTAATTAACAAAAAAAGGTTTAATAAACTCCATGAAAGTGGTGTGGATGAGTACGAGTAATGTGTCAAAAAAATGAATGCATGTCAAGCAAATTTGGATTAAAAATGTGTGTCATTGACGAGTCCAATTAAACTTTTCTTAGCCAAAAACTCATCTGTAGGGGACGTAAATGAATTGGTCTTAAATGGTTTAATTACCAACTCAACCCCCAAACGAAGTATTTACAAAATTGACCCATTAAAAATATTTTCAAACAAATTATGACTAATATGTAATTAGGCTATCTAAAGGCACAAAGCTTGGTCCAAAATATTATTGTTCATAATTAAAGTTGGGTCAACAAATCAAATCTACTCAAAGTGTTCCTTGTTACCAAAAACACGTAAAGACTTGAAGCCTATAAAGGTTACGTAGGTAACTCGATGTTAAATTTAATCGAGTACAGTCGTCAAATCCCAAATTTCAAATCAAAAATAAAAACTTCTTTTTTACTAGAACTACGTAAAGACTTGACGCCTAAAAAAAGGCTACATAGGTAACTCGATATCAAATTTTAATCGAGTACAATCGCCAAATCCAAATTAAATTACTAAACCGATCAAGACTACTCAAATAGTCAAGATCAAAGCATAATTAATTAGTTATGCATGACCTATATTCCCAAAATTAGTTTGTGACTAATGTAAAGTTATGATCATTTAAAGCACAAAGCTTGGTCTAAAAATCTCATTGGTCATAATTAATTAGGGTTATAAAATTAAAAACGCTTTTTTAAGAACTACGTATGATTTGATCCCTTTCAAAAAGGGTAGATAGGAAACTTGATAAAAAAAAAAGCAAGTCAAATGTCCATCGAGTTCAATCACAAACCCAAATCAAACTAAAATTTCCAAATCCAAAAACGCACTAAAAAATTGTGCACGTCAAATGCGAATGACTATATCACCCTTCCTAGAAGGTGGGTTTAGTACTATTCGCGTCATGCAAATGATAGCTGAAGTGGTCTAGACAACCCTTCCTAGAAGGTGGGTCTAAATTCATTCCTATGATGCATGAAAAATCTCACACACAAATAAAAACCAAAACACTCTGAACTACGTAAGGCTTGATTTTCTTTAAAGAGATACGTAGGCAACCCGTCAAATCTCGGGTGCAACCCAAATCTTAAAACAAACCAAACTCTTTGTATTTGTATGACTTTTAATCAAAACGATAAAAAGAAAGGGTCGAACTCAAACTTTCAAAAATCAAATAAAATATGTTTTGCAAATATTTATATATCTTTGTTCAACAACCTTATTTTTAATTATCTTTCATATAATTTATTTCCTTAACAATCCTAACAAAAAAACAAAGAGATTTAACTTAATCTTAAATATTAACTTAATCCTAGCCCATTCAATATAATAAAGGGTTGAGATTAACCAAACTCTACCCATAGAGTTAATTAAGAACTTCATGGGAACAACACCGGGAAAATGGAGCCCTAAGAGGCGAACAACGAAAACGATGACGAAGAAGATTGTGGGAAAAGGAATCACCGGGTCATTCGACGTACTTGAACGGGTTAGTGTTCAATTTGTGCTAGGGTTTTTTTTTCCAAATTTGTGCAAACTTTGAGAATTTGGGTTTTTTTGCTCAAATTGGAGATTTTGGGATACGAATGTGTGCTAGGGTTTTACTGATTTAGAGTTGCTATGAATTTGTGTGTAAGAGGGTTTTTGGATGAGGGATGTTGTAAATGTTAGGGCTTTAGGGCATGTCCAACAATTTCTCTATAATTTTCTTTAAAATAGGGAATCGAAAGTCAAATTCTCTAAAAAAATCTACTTCAACTCCAATAAATTCCTTATTTTGGAGAACCTAGCGTTTATTATTTATTATTTTATATGTAAAATATTTTTCAAAATACTAAAAAATTTAATATAACCAATTGCATGTTTACTTGTATGTCACCCACATTTAATTCATTCTCCAAATGTATTTGGAGAATTCCCTAAATTTAGGGAAAGCGTTCATTTTCTCCCCTTTATCCCCATTTTGAAGTATGAGATAGAGAATTTGTTAGACTTAAAAAAGTCTAATATTCTCTAAAAACACAAATATCAATACATATAGGGAAGCTCTTGGGGTTGCTCTTACAATTGTGAAACTTTTAGGAAATTATGACAATGATTTTTAGGCTTCCCAAATGCGATTTGTTAGAGAAAAAACAATAGATTTCCTAAATTCTTGAGGATTAGACTTTAAGGATTTTGGACCCTTTTTTTGGTCCAACAGTTTTCCTATTTCTTTCCGTATCTTTCTTACAACTATAAAAACTCTCCCTCTTAAGAATAATAAATGTTCTATTTTTTAAATGCAAACTAATTATCTTACTAATATATCCTATTGGGTTTATACAATTTTCTCCTTATTAAAATAATAATTAAAAAATATTCTAAAATACAAAAAACCTCTAATAAATATTGAAAAATATTATTTAATATAATTACACGTCTTTCTTGCTACTTAAATGAATAAACGGTCTCATATTTCTCAATCGATCAATTTCAATTAAAAAATTAATTTAAATTATAATCTAACTAAACATGGAAAAATATAAGCAAGTTGGTTTTATGAAAATGTCAAAATTAAGCATGCTCCATAAACACATCACAATTGAAATACACGACCCTAAAAATACAAAGGAGAAAAAAAATATAACATTACATCAATTATAATCATACAACTATATACTTATATCTATATGTTTAACCTTTCATAAACAAATGCTTACGACTCATAATATATTTTTCCTACACCAAATCAACCATTCCAAATTAAGGTTTAAATTCAATTTTCCTTCATTATCTTTTTCATCAAATCACACATATATTTTGCATTTCTATTCTAATTAAATTAATATACACATTATTTATGTCCTCTTATAAAATTAATAAGCATAGACACAAAATTTAATTTCGTCCATCGGTGGACAAGCCATCTAGTTATAGAGTAATTCTCACAATGGGTAGAGATCTCCTCAAATTTAAGAATTTCCTAAAGACATTTGGGCAATGCATTAAATGTATATAATAAATTATAACTTTTTCCTATTGGTCAAATTAGTTTTATAATATAATATTTTAATACATAAAATAATAATTATAATATATATAGGATTTTTTAAAATAGAGAATTTATTAGAGCTGGAGTAATAAAGTTAGATCAAATAAGTTTTAGTTCTTCATTTTGGAAAAAATTATAGAGGATTTGTTGAAAATGTCCTAAAATTCTAGAATATTTAATTTTCTTATAGTAAAATAAAAAATAATTTATCAATCATTAGGTTAATATTTTATTTTTGATACTCCTTGCGGGGTACTGAATTGGGTCAATGTTGTTGTTGTTGTTGTAGGTTAATCTTTTATTTTTCTTTACGTCAAATAAAAAATAATTTATAATTTATTAGATTAAGATTTTAGAACTTTTTATCTTAATAAATAGAATAATATTTAATTAATTTATCAATTTATTTTTCTGTTTTTGTGTGCTTTCGATTTCTTGTTCTAACTTTCTATGTTGTGCATTTTAGGCTCCACGAGAGTCTTTCGAGAGTACCCCCTTCCCTTGGGCAGGGGTAACTCCATCTTGACCCCTAGATTCGATGTAGCGAAACCTCACTGGGTCAATGTTGTTGGTGTTAGTTGTTGTATTAAATATGTATGGTAGAATATTTTATATTGTAAAAAGAAAAGTATTAAATGTAATGTTTTTCAAAATAGAGAATCTGTTGGAGTTGGGTTAAATATTTTTAGAGAATATGATAATTGATTCTTCATTTTGGGAAAATTTTTAGAGTATCTCTTAGGGGTTTACAATTGCAAATTTAAGGGGTTTAGGGTTGCTGCAAGTTTTAGGGGTTTTAGGGCTTCACAATATGAACCTATTTTGTTAGGGGTTCATTATTGAGCTTGAATTTCTTATGCCTGGTGTTTTGCATGAACACTCAGCTTTATTGTACCTTGCGTTTTTCCTTTTATTTGTTGTAAGAGTTGTAATGTCAATGGTGAACATAGCGTAGCATCATGGGGGAAATTTGTGGACATTCCAGAGTCGGCTTACATTGATAATTTGCAATGGCTTACAATAGAGCAATTTTACAAATGTGTTGAGTTTCTTTGAATTGAGTTGGTGTGTTAGAAAGTTGGGTTATCCTATGTTTATTGTGGTTTATTACAAGGGTGTAAATGAGGACATATTTAGGGAAATGAATGATGGGTTACTACTTGAACTTGCCAACACACTTAAGGATGGGAATGAGATCCATTTTTACATTAAGCATGCTCTAAGTCAACCTGAAATGGGTGATAAGACTGACCAAGAACCAAAGAACCCTAGGGATGAACTTGATATAACTCTTTTCAATCAAACATATCTTAAATATGTTCTTGAGGATCTTGGGGATCGAGATGCAATTGATAAAGATGGTTTTACTAAAGTTGATATGGGAGAACATGGGGTTGATTTTACTAAAGCGAATGTGGGAGAACATGGGGTTGATTTTACTTAAGCAGATGTGAGAGAAACATGAGGTTGAAAGAGAACATGAAGTTGATTTAAGTGACGATAGTCCAGAGGATTATATTTGTAGCACTAAGGATGATACTAAGAGCTATGAATTTGACTTAAGTGATGATAGTGATGTTGATGATGAGTTAAGGGGACTGAGAGAGGTAATCAAAGAAAATTGGGCAAAAAAGAAAGAGCATAAGGAAAACTTAGTGAATGGGGAGGTTCATTTAGGCCAGGTGGGGCCTGATGATGGTTATGAAAATTGGAATGAAGATGCTCATGACTATACCGGGAAGTTAGGTGGTGAAGAACCATATTTCACAAGTGATTTTAATTATAGTATAAAAAGTGATATATTAATTTGAAGGCGAAATGGTGAGAAGGACTAGGTGATGAGGTATTTTCAGTGGTCGTTAATACCTATCAAAGAAACCTAACTTACCCAACTCAGTAGAGCGACAAGTAAGGTTCGATCCCACAGAGACTCTTGTATTTGTGTTATTGCTTTAGTGCCAAGTAACTAAAGGGTTTTTTTTATGAATGATTATCTAAGCTACTATGCAAATTGAAAAGTAAATATGAATGCAAGAGTTGATTTAAGTATATGAGAGACAATAGTGTTCAACTAATTAGATCCATCATGATATTGCTTTATTGATCATCGATTCTCTTGATTCTCTTCTCACTTGAACAATCTATTGTGGATAATGATCCTACTAAGGACTAAAACCCAAACTTCATATTTAGTTGATAGAACTACCAGTCTAACAACCCTAATTATCTAACAACCTAGAAGACCTTCTAGATTCAATTAAATAACAGAATGACGATTCAAGTTATCAATAGAAACAAGTACTTAGAGCAACCCGACATCTAAGTGACTTGTGAATTTATTCCCTACTTTAATCAACTTCTCCAACCGGTACTAAATTAATTAAAGTCTACTCTTGATCAGATTAACTCCAACCGGTAATTAATCAGATTCAATTTTAACTAGAAATTCTATTAGGTAGCTAATCTAATAAAACCCTAATTTAGATTAAATTAAGCATGGAGAATAATTTCTATTCAAGTTTGTTGAGAATCAATCAAACCTCACAACTACATACAAATCAAGACTTCAATAACTAGCCAAACACAAGAGAAATTAGCAATGCATAATTGAAATAAAATCAAACTTACAAAGGTTTCAAAGTCTGTCTCCAAAGAGAAAAACCCTAGCCTCCAAAGTTGATCAAAGTTATGATAATGATTATTGAGAGAAAACTAAAAACAAAGTTTAAATACCCCTAAGACATCTAAAGACAAAATATCCCGAAACTACATTAAACTAGTCCGAAAAGACCTAATAAAGTCCAACCCAAAGCCCAAAACTCGCGGCTCAACTCTCCCGTGGCAGAATGTGAGGCGCGGTCTCATTCCAAGGTGGCGCGGCCGCGCAAGATCATGTTATGCCCGCGGCACTCTCGGTTTAGCATTTCAGGTGACACTTCAGAGGCTGATTTCACCCCCTTCGAGTTAGAATTTGGACTCGAAGTAAAAATATGTATTGTATCTCTTTGAATTAGCTTTCCAGTGATAGCAAATTCAGCTTCGTCCGACCACTATAGCTCCCAATCCAAGCATTGCAAGATAGAGGTTTCGAAACAAGAACTCTAATGCATAGCCCGGGTTTAAGCGTTCTTTTCCTTCAAGCTCTTGGGTCTTGGTTCTTCACTTGTATCACTCTAAGATTCCTCAAACTCCACCATAGTCCACTAATATCAATCCCGTCTACGCTTGTTTACCTAAAGATCTGCAAAACTGAACAAAACAAGCGCAAAACCCGAATTTCCTAGAAAACCTAAAAACCTAAGAACTACACTAAACTAAACTAAAACCATGCAATATAAACATAAATATGCATCCTAATCACTACTTAAATGCAAGCTATCAAATTCCCCCATGCTTAACCCTTGCTTGTCCTCAAGCAAGACATAAATCCAAATCACACCATAGAAATGCAATCTTACATCCATCTCAAGTCAAACAAGCATTTCACATATAATCAAAAACTCAACCAAGACTTATAAACATGCATTCTAACAAGCAAAAAGTAAAGACCATTCTGTTGGGACGTTGTTGGGACCTCTAGTTCTAAACAACGGATCAACGATGTAATTCTCTTCAGTTTTGATAATGACAAACACCATAGGGAACTAATGTGGTTTGTTCAAGTATTTCTAAGGAACACAGGTACAACCAAGAACTCCTATGAATGACCAAAAGCCACTGCAGGCCACAATGAAGAGTTTCCATCAAGGGAACTCTGAAGAGGAAAGTTCCCATGAAGTGGGAACTCCCATAAATAATCAAGAGAACACAAGCTTACAACGATGAAGAGTTTCCATCAAGGGAACTCTGAAGAAGACAGTTCCCATGACATGGGAACTCACATGCGAGGACAACGACCGTTCAGCGCAGATCGCGGATTCTGTCTCAGACAGCCCGAAGGAACAGTCTGAGGATCAGATTGCCACTCTTCATCCAACGGTCCGATTGATCCAAGAAGTTGACCTAGTTCAAACCAAAGTCACATGTGAAGAAAGTACAACTTGGGCATCAAACAAAGGGCATTTTGGACACAAACGAAAGATGCGACTGCCCAAGCTCACTTGGACTATAAAGCCAAATGAATAGTACTCGGATTGAGTACTTCTCCCAAAACTCACAAACACCCACACCAGAGAAAAGAAAGAAAAGAAAGAGAAGTCCCCGCCGGCGAGTGTGTGATCTCGACGACGGTGAAACCGAAGTTCCCAGGAGCAAGGGAACTGAGAAGTCGGTGTAAGGTTTGAGTTACTTGTGTTTTGCTGTTGTGAGCTTAGGAACTCAGTTGAGAGGATTTACTAGTGTTGCTAGAGTTAGGAAGAACTCGTAGGAACAGAGAAGTGTGAATCCGGCTGTGTAACTAAGAAACAAAGCAATTAATATAAGTAAGTCATTCAAAATCCTCCAAGCGGAGGTAGAGGTTTACCCATACAACTAGTTGGTTGTAGTGGGGTTCCTCTATAAGGGAACTGTGTTCTTTACTGTTTTTATTACTTGCGAACTGTTTACTTCCGCTGCCTTGGGAACAACTTAACTGCCAGTTCCCAAGCTCTTTGCTAACGTTTACGATCCAACAATTGGTATCAGAGCTAGCGCTTTAGATTTGTGTTAGCATCGCAGGTATCAAATGGCTCAGGAACTTACTCAGGTGGGGAACAACATTAGTAAGCCGCCAAGGCTTATTACAGGAAGATTTGAAAGCTGGCAACGCGACATGAAGGATTGGATGCGTGGCCAAGACTACCAAGCCTGGTGTGTCATCGAGAGAGGCAACTTCGAAATCGATCCAGCTATAGTTAACGACCTCTCAAAGTGGGGACCCAACGAGTACAAGTGTATGGAGGCAAACTACAAAGCCAAACAGTACCTAAAGAGGTCCATGTGCGTACAACAAATGAATGCAAAAAGGGAACTGTGGGAAATCATCCAACAAATGCACGTTGGGAACTCAGATCTCAGAGAAGATCTTCAGATGAATGCAAAAAGGGAGTTCTACAACTTCCAAATGGAGATGGGAGAGTCTGTCGATAGCTACCAATCCCGATTTGAAGGACTTTGCACCAAAATGGAGGGCTTGGAGATCACCAAAGAAGAAATCACCCACAAAATGAAGGTCCAACAGCTCTTCAACGGATTGACTGGAGAATGGGCAAACGAGAGAACAATGTTCAAGGAAAATCCAGAAAATTGTACACTCATGCTCCATCAAGTGTTTGGAAAGCTAGTGGGACACGAGAAGAGAAAGATCGATGATAAGGAACAAACTCGAGCTCATCGAGGGATCGCACTCAAGATCGAGAAAATGCTCAAATCAACCCAAGAACAACACGAAGACTCCGAAGAAGAAGAGGATGAGGAGCTAGTTCTCGTAACAAAGGCTCTTCGAAATTTCTACAAAGGGAAGTCTCAACGGAACAGTGGGAACTGGGGAAAAGGACAGAGTTCCCAAAGAAAACCCGCAGAGAAGGATCTCTCAGATGTGATCTGCTACAAGTGCAACAGGAAAGGACACTTTGCGAAGGAATGCCCACAGGGAACTGATGGCCGAAAGCAAGGAAAGAAGGCCTACATCGCTACCTGGAGCGATGATGAAGACGAAGATCCCGAGTCATGGGCACTCCCAGATATGTGTGGCATGGCCATAGGAGAAACCACTGGGGAACAACCCAGTGAGGTAACCACTAAAACTGTTCTTGACTCTTTAAATAATTATGAAAAACCTGAGCTGTTGAAAATTCTTTCAAGCCTTGTCAAAGATAACATAAAATTGCAAAACAAGTTGGAAAAACAGGAACACATAAATTCTCAATTAGTTGGTCTTGAGCCTTGTCCCAACTGCATATCCCTTCTTGAAAAACTCAAGTCCCATGTGTCTCACATCGTAGATCTAGAAAGAGAAATCAAAACTCTAGAAAAAGATGAGAACACCCTCTTGCAAAACCTGAGTAAGACTCCCGAACATCTTGAAGCCTCCAGTTCCCAAATTAAGTTTGTCCAAGCCAGACATGGCATAGGATACAAAGGTGAGTGCTCCAAGAACGGAAAGTCACCCCAGAGCGAACATGAAATCCATGAGTGTAGGGCCTTAGAACTCCAGTGCGAGAAACAGAAAAATGCTCATCTTGAGGAGAAAATTAGGGTCCTAGAGAGTGGAAACAATGGTAAGAGAGATTACTATACTGGGAACTCCGGACATAGAATCTATGTCAAAATTGCTAAGGGAAACGGGTCTCGAGTGTACAACAAAGAAACCATGGATAGGAACCGGATCCAGAGACCACACCCAAAATACTACCTGGGAGAATACTATAAGACGTGTTGGCACTGTGGTGCTCATGGGCACTACAAGGATGCATGTCCCAAGAAGAGAGACCAAACCTTTAGAAACCATGAGTTCCCAAACAAACAAAAACGTCATGCTAATCACCAAAGGAACTCCAACTCTCAAAACTCTCAAGACATCAACATTTCTGACTATATCTTGAAGGATAATGTTTTCCCTTGCAAGGGACCGGGCAAGAGTCATCTTGCCTGGGTCTCAAAACACTAACTTTTCCCTGTAGGTGGCAGTGCGAGGGAATAGTACATGGTTCATAGATAGCGGATGCTCGAACCATATGACAAGAAACAAGGATATCCTCATCTCACTCCACACTCATGCCGAAGGAGGCCACGTCTCATTCGGCAACAAGAACAAGGGAGAAGTTATTGGAAAAGGAGAAGTGTTGCTCAATAGATCTATCAAAGTTAGCAACGTAAATCTGGTAAAGGATCTGGGATACAATCTGTTGAGTGTCTCCCAGATGTGTGATCAAGGGAACAACATCGTCACTTTCGACTCAGATGAATGTCTCGTCATCAACAAGAAGACCAACAAAGTAATTCTGAGAGGAAGAAGATACAACAATGTGTATGTGGTGGATACCAACTTTGAACCACCAATGAAGTTGTGCCTTACAAGTTCCCAAGATGACACGGAACTCTGGCATCGAAGATTGGGACATGCTGGTGTAAATCAAATCCTGAAGCTTTATCTACAGGATCTGGTCATTGGTCTTCCACGGATCAATCTCGAAGGAGTCAAAATGTGTGAAGCATGTGTTCGAGGGAAACAGACCAGGAACTCCTTTAAACCCAAGAAAGTAGTGAGCACAACCAGGTCCCTGGAGCTAATTCACATGGATCTCTGTGGTCCCATGAGAACGGCTAGCTACGGTGGAAAAAGGTACATGTATGTTTTAATTGACGATTTTTCAAGATTCACCTGGGTTATTTTCTTGAAGGCAAAATCACAAGCGTTTGAAGAATTTGAGCCCTTCATCAAAAGAACAGAAGTAAGCTTGGGGCTAAAACTGAAAGCAATCAGATCTGATCACGGAACTGAGTTTCAAAACTCATAGTTCCTAAACTTCTGTGAGAAAAATGGGATCTCTCACAACTTCTCAGCTCCTCGCACTCCTCAGCAAAATGGAGTGGTTGAGAGAAAGAACAGAACTCTGGAGGACATGGCTAGAACCATGATGATTGAAAGTGGAGTTTCTGAGTACTTCTGGACTGAAGCCATCTCCACAGCTACGTACATCCTGAACCGAGCCATGACAAGGCCACTGATCAAGAAGACGTCCTATGAGCTCATCAAAGGGAGAAAACCAAACATCTCACACTTGAGAACATTTGGTTGCACATGATTTGTTCACAATAACGGCAAAGACAATCTTGGCAAATTCGACCCCAGAAGCGACGAAGGGATCTTCCTGGGATACTCATCACAAAGCAAGGCTTACAGGGTCTACAATAAGAGGACCAAGAAGATAGAGGAAAGCATTCATGTCGTCTTCAACGAAAAGTCTGTAAAGATGGGAACAAAGACCCAAGAGAAGGGAACTCTGTTCAAGCTAGTCAGACAAGAAGACGATGATGATGACGATGATGAGCCAAGGAAAAGGGATGAAGACTATCCAAGTGCAAGCAACATCCCACAACCAGGGAACAACGACGGAGATCCAACTCTCATTGATCAAATCTCCCTCGAAGCTTCCCCCTCAGAAGAACTACAAGACACCTCCAACTCTCTCGAGGTTCCCTCTTCAGGGAACAACTCTGTTGTCCCCCAAGACAATACCCTGCCAGAATCAAGTATTCAAGGGGAACAAAGAGGGAACTTGCCAGAAATCTCTGAAGAAACATCGAATGAAGAAGCTGAAGATGAGTGTTCCCATGACAAAGAAACAGCCACTGAAGATGACACACATGCAAGGGAACCCACTCATACAAGAACCTTTCAACAAAGGAAGGACCACCCCATTGAGAACATCATCTCCCCTTATGATAAAGGTGTACAAACTCGTTCCTCTCTCAATAACTTTTGTGCTTTTAACGCGTTTGTTTCAATGATGGAACCCAAAATTATCAAAGAAGCATTAAAGGACCCAGATTGGATTCAAGCAATGCAAGAGGAACTCCAGCAATTCGAGAGGAACAAAGTTTGGAAGCTAGTTCCTAGGCCCAAGAACAAGAACATCATAGGAACTCGATGGGTCTTTAGGAACAAGCTCGATGATACTGGGGCTGTAGCAAGGAACAAGGCTAGGCTAGTGGCACAAGGCTACATGCAAGAAGAAGGAATCGACTACGATGAGACCTTCGCACCGGTTGCCAGGATCGAGGCCATCAGACTCTTAATTGCCTATGCTGCTCACAAGGGATTCAAGCTCTATCAAATGGATGTGAAAACAGCCTTCCTCAATGGACATCTCAAGGAAGAAGTGTATGTGGCCCAACCTCCAGGATTTGAAGATGAAAAGCTACCCAACCATGTCTATTTCCTGGAGAGGGCCCTCTACGGACTCAAACAAGCTCCTAGAGCTTGGTATGACAGGTTAGCTCAATTCCTCTTGTCCCATAGGTACCTTCGCGGTTCCATAGACAAGACTTTGTTTTTAAAGAAAGAGTCTAAAGACATTTTAATTGTGCAAGTATATGTTGATGACATTGTGTTTGGAGCAACTAACGAAACTCTTGTAGAGAAATTTAAGGACCTCATGAGCAGTGAGTTTGAAATGAGTCTCATTGGGGAACTCACGTTCTTCCTGGGACTTCAAATATCCCAAACCAAGGAGGGAACAAAGATTCATCAACAGAAATACATTAAGGAAATGCTCGTGAAGTATGGGATGGAACACTCCAAGCCCATTGACACTCCCATCTCACCAAATTCAAGGCTCAATGCGGATGAAACAGGTATTAGTGTGGACCAAAGGAACTATCGAGGTATGATCGGGTCCCTTCTCTACTTAATAGCTAGTAGACCTGATATCATGTTCTCCGTATGTCTTTGTGCTCGCTTTCAAGCTAACCCTAAGGAATCACACCTGAAAGAGGTGAAGAGAATTTTCAGGTATCTCAAAGGGAACGATAACTTGTGCCTATGGTATCCAAGGAACAGTTCCCTTGAGCTCATTGCATACACATATGCAGATTTTGCAGGGCACTTGGTTGATAGAAAGAGCACATCAGGAATGGCCCAGTTCCTAGGGTCATGCTTAGTCTCGTGGGGATCTAAAAAGCAAAACTCAGTGGCACTCTCCACAGCTGAAGCCGAATATGTGGCTGCCGCATCGTGCTGTTCCCAAGTTCTATGGCTCACAACTCCAGGATTACGGTATGTCTTTTGGCCCAGTTCCCATACTTTGTGATAACACTAGTGCCATAAACATTTCCAAAAATCCTGTGCATCACTCTAGAACTAAGCATATTGATATAAGGCATCACTTTCTACGTGACAATGTTGAAAGTGGGAACATCTCGATGGAACACTGTAGAACTGAAGAGCAAATTGCGGACATTCTTACCAAAGCTTTAGACAGACGTCCCTACCAGCGTTTTCGAATGCTTCTAGGGATGATAACTCTAAACTAAACAAGTCCTTGTTTGTCTCTCTCTCAATGCCTGACTAGTTTATCTAAGATTGCATGATAGGGAACTTAGATTTATTGCTTTCACTATGCCATGATTACTAGTCTAGAGAAAAATATGTACAAGGGAACCTTATCTTTTCGGCCATAAGTGATCAACCAGAGTTCCCTTTATCCCACTTTACAAGCCACTATGACGGTTGATCATATAACCAACCCTAAGCTAGGGACCAGACAAACGCTTCTCATGAGCCAATCTATTTCCATTATCGAGTCGAAAATTGTCTGGTTCCCTTTGAGTTCCATAGCCCCACAAAAGGATGAGTGTGAAGTTCCCTTAACCACTTCACTCTCCCTGACCTTGATAAGATCATGGGAACTGATGCATCTACAAAGGGAACGCTGACTCATCTACAAAGAAAAACCGTCACTTGGGAAGCGGACTTTTGTGTCAGAGGCTTTGAAACGTTGAGGGCCAAGTATTCAAATTTTGAAAAGGACTTCCCAAGAGATCGTGACGCGTGTCTAGAGGGGTGCTAGAGAAGTTGAAACGACGCCCCACGTTCATTGGGCAACGGTTATCGAGGTTACTCCACTTCCCTTTCTACCCTTCACCTCCTCTCTCCTTTAAAACCCTCCTTTGCCATTTTTGGGCCCTTATTCCATTTTCCACCTCTGTCTTTCGTCTTCTCCACATCCCTTTCACTCTCTTTTTCAAGAAACCTCCCAAAGTCTTACAAAATGGCCCCTCAGCACACCTTCACCCAGATCAAAGCGTGGGTCCTTGCCAACCCTCGCACCCTCTTCACCTCTCAACTACGAGAGATTGAACAAGAACAAGACCCAACCATGAAGGATGTTCTTATCCAAGGGCTATACAACCAAGTAAGCCCCTTCTTGCCTCCTCCTCCTCCTCCTCCTCCTCCTCCTCCTCCTCCGGCCGACGAAACGGTCACCTGGACTTCTTCCTCTTCCGAATCCCTTCCTCCTCCTTCAACCACCAACACCTCCTCCGGAGTGTTGTCATCGTTGACAACTTCGGAGACGCTCGTCCTTCCATCAATGAAAAACCCCACAAATCCAAACACCGCCATTCATCCAAACGACGACACTCATCCAAAGACCCCTCACAACCCAAAAAATCCAAACAATCTAAAGATCCCTCCAAATCCAAAAAGCGCAAACATTCTGAGGTCTCTGAATTTTCGGAGCCCAGAAAGAAAGCCTTCTTCAAATTTGAAGAATATTTGAACTGCTCCAAGGAGAGTTCCTGTGCGCCCAAACCTCCTTATCCTTTCCCTTCCGACGATGGGACCTCTCAACCCCAAAGTCTACTCGCCTCTTCCTCCTCTCTCCCTCCTCTTCTAACCGAGGGACCTCCCAAACCTCCTCCCACAAAACAGCAGACTCCTCCTCCACCACCTCCTTCGGTTCCCACCTCAAAGGGAACTCCACCCTCCTCACTTCCTTCGGTTCCCACAACTACAGGAACTCCAACTCCACCTCCACCTCACAAAACTCCTTCTCCTCCTTCCTCCCCACACCACATATCTACTTCGGGGATCTCTACTCCCCAAGTCACCACATCCATTCCTCCCCCTTCTACCCAACTCTCTACTCCTCTTCCCTCTTCTCTACCTGCCTCCACCACATCCCCCACCACCACCAAACTCCCCTCTCCCTCACCATCCAAAAGTACCGTCGCTCTTTCCTCAGACGACGATGACCTTCCCATCTCCGTGGTCATTGGGAAAATAGCCAAGGAGCCTCCTCCCATTTTCTTGGGAACTGACGAGGAGGAGGCCCAGCTCAAGGCAATAGAGGAAGAGCTCAACAGGGATCCCTCCGAGCACACAGTCTCCCAAGGGACAAAGTCCCCAGAAAAGGTGGCTCCTGAAGAGCCCACGGAGAGCAGGGACCCCGCACTAGCTGGTGGTGTTGGGGCAACAACAAGTCATCCTGAAGATGACGCGGAGGGCTCAAGTTCGAGCTCCTCTGAGGAAGAAGGGACCTCCCAAGATGAGGTCGAAGAAGAAGAAGAAGCTCCAGCTGCTAAGGAGCAAGCACGGATCCCAACACTTGGACACCAAATGGTGGTGTCCACGAGTTCCCAACCACCAAGGGACCGCGTGCTTATGATTGAAGCGGCTGCACCCCCTCAGCAGAAAGGACCTCACACGGTCTCTAGGGGGAACACGTCAAAGAGCACTACAAGAAAGGGGAAGGGAACCTCTTCCACGAAACACCCTGTGGATGAACGCCGGAAGCTCCTTCCTCCGCTCATCATCTCTGAAGACGTGTTAGTTGACAACGGCTTAGGGGAACTGTGGGACCTGATCAAGGCCCAGGGCTGGGAGAGACTCTGCAAAGAAACTGTGAGCGTAGATCCCTCACAAGTGCGACAGTTTTACAACAACTTCACTATCACCAACGACTGCACTCAGGGAACTCTCTCCCATGAAGGCGACGAGTTTATTTTTACAACGTCGACAATCCGCCTTCAGCTCCAGGTCCCAGGACAAGGGCTCAATGAATTGCCCAACAAGCTTTGGGGGGACTTCAATAGCGCTGAAGTGTACAACACCATCTTCGAGGGTCGGGTTCCCTCCAAAGTTCCCTCGACGCACCATCTCTCCCTGGTCGCCAAGCTTGCTCACCAATTCATCATCAATGTGGTGATCCCTCGCCAGGAGAAGCGTCTGGTCGTCAACATCCCTGATGCCATCCTCCTCTATCACTTCCTCCTCAAGAAGCCCATCAACCTTCCCAGAATCATCCTTGGGCACATGGAGAAGTGCATGGCCTCCAAGTCCCATTCCCTTCCCTATTCTGGGCTGATCAAGAAGCTCCTACAAAAAGAGGGTCTCTACGACGCCTCTAAAGACGAAATCGAGCATGGAAGGGAACTGGACATTTCAGTTGTCCAGAAGATGCGGCACTCTAAGCCCGTAGAGGAGGCGACTCAACTGGAGTCTGGTGCATAAGAGGGCAACTCTCCAGTACCCTCGACCAGATTGTCAGGGACCAAGCAGCGTTGGCCAGAGGACAAGAAAAGCTTACACAAGTCCTTATGCGCCTCTGTGACGCCCTGTTCCCTCAAGACCCATGATCTCTCCCTTCTTCTCCCCTTTAATCCAAAAATGGCCACATATTGTACTTGGGTTCCCATTGTATATATTATCTTAAGTAATGAAATGGTCTTTATTTTGATTGCGTGTTCCTTTCTTTCCTATTATTGCTTTGCTTGTTTTCGATGATGTCAAAAGGGGGAAAGACAAAAAATGCGAGATGAGTTAAAAGTTTGAGTTATCACAGACCACGCATAAGCTAAGGGGGAACAATTGCATAAAAAGCTTAATAAGAACTATATGTCTCATCAGAAGTGGTTCCCTAAATCTAAGTGTTTCACTAAAAGTGACTTCCTTTAGGAACTCATCAGCATATCATTCATTGAAATACTTGCATTTTTGTGATGGGTTTGTCATCATCAAAAAGGGGGAAATTGTTGGGACGTTGTTGGGACCTCTAGTTCTAAACAACGGATCAACGATGTAATTCTCTTCAGTTTTGATAATGACAAACACCATAGGGAACTAATGTGGTTTGTTCAAGTATTTCTAAGGAACACAAGTACAACCAAGAACTCCTATGAATGACCAAAAGCCACTGCAGGCCACAATGAAGAGTTTCCATCAAGGGAACTCTGAAGAGGAAAGTTCCCATGAAGTGGGAACTCCCAGAAACAATCAAGAGAACACAAGCTTACAATGATGAAGAGTTTCCATCAAGGGAACTCTGAAGAAGACAGTTCCCATGACATGGGAACTCACATGTGAGGACAACGACCGTTCAGCGCAGATCGCGGGATTCTGTCTCAGACAGCCCGAAGGAACAGTCTGAGGATCAGACTGTCACGCTTCATCCAACGGTCCGATTGATCCAAGAAGTTGACCTAGTTCAAACCAAAGTCACATGTGAAGAAAGTACAACTTGGTCATCAAGCAAAGGGCATTTTGGACACAAACGAAAGATGCGACTGCCCAAGCTCACTTGGACTATAAAGCCAAATGAATAGTACTCGGATTGAGTACTTCTCCCAGAACTCACAAACACCCACACCAGAGAAAAGAAAGAAAAGAAAGAGAAGTCCCCGCCGGCGAGTGTGTGATCTCGACGACGGTGAAACCGAAGTTCCCAGGAGCAAGGGAACTGAGAAGTCGGTGTAAGGTTTGAGTTACTTGTGTTTTGCTGTTGTGAGCTTAGGAACTCAGTTGAGAGGATTTACTAGTGTTGCTAGAGTTAGGAAGAACTCGTAGGAACAGAGAAGTGTGAATCCGGTTGTGTAACTAAGAAACAAAGCAATTAATATAAGTAAGTCATTCAAAATCCTCCAAGCGGAGGTAGAGGTTTACCCATACAACTAGTTGGTTGTAGTGGGGTTCCTCTATGAGGGAACTGTGTTCTAAACTGTTTTTATTACTTGCGAACTGTTTACTTCCGCTACCTTGGGAATAGCTTAATTGCCAGTTCCCAAGCTCTTTGCTAACGTTTACGATCCAACACATTCATTCATTCTAGACCTCACCAAGGTAAATGTGTTTGCACTCAAACTCTCAAGTGTTTAAAGGTATGTGTTTCACTCAAAATCAACCATGAAAACTAGACTACCATATGCTTGCATCAGAGTTCTAAATCTCCACCGTTGGGGATCAAACACATAACAAAAATCATGAGGTCTTTTTAAGGCTTGTAATGGGGCCAAGGTAAAGAGAAATTTGGAAGGGATAACATTTGGCATGTGGTGCTAAATCCGGGATAAAGAACTAATCCTAACCCAAAATTCAACACACTTTCTTCTTACAACACTTCCCAACTTCTTTTACCAACTCCATTAACACTTTCAAGCTCTTTGTTTCTTTTTTTTTTCTTTTGCCTCTTCTTCAACTCTTTCTTTGCTTTATGAAGATTACTAACAATTGCACTTCAACTTTTTCTTTGCTTTTGCAATAGACTTTTCATCTTCATTTTTTTTTCACTTTACACACAAGAGTTTTATTTCCTCTTTTACTCGTTTTCTTCGAACTCCCCCATACTTGTACATAACTCACACAAAACAAGAATAAAACCTAAAGTCCTAAATCCCGGATTATGGGTCAAGCTTATTAGGCTATGGATCATTTTGTGGAGCTTAATAAAAATAGGCTTCAGGCTCAAAAGAACAGGGGTATCAAGAACATGGATCTTGTAAGGTAGGAAGGTAAATAATATGCTAATAAAAAAAACATTGCCTTAATCATTTTAATGTCATGCATTCAATCATATAAAGCAACCTCAAAATAGAGTATTAACGCAAGTTCTAGAGCTAGATAATCATGGTGATACACTCAAGAATGTAAAGAACAAATATATCATGAAAGGCCAAAAATAATAAACCTCACAAGGCTAATTGTTGTCTAGAACTTCAGAATGAATCAAATACTCAAGCTAAATACATGCTCCATCCTATAATCAAGTCATTTAATCAATGATCATGCTCATATCATATCCACTTCAGTAAATCATGCAAATCATGGGTTAGAATTTATACTTAACTTAGAGAAACAAGAGAAATAAAACAATGGGGAAATATGAACCTAAATGCAATATTTTTGTTTTTTTTCTGATATTTTCTATTTTTTTTGTTTCATTTTTCAAAATTTTAATCAATGCATGCAAAATTTTTAAATATGACCTAAACTAATGCAACTATATGCAATGCAACAAGTAATTCACTTCCCCCATGCTTAAAACATACTTTGTCCCCAAAGTATAGTAAAAAGGTAAGGAAAGAGAAAAACTCACAAAAACTAGTTATCCGGGTAGTGATGGCGGAAAATCTGACGGTGGTAGTGGTGGTGTAAGACTTCTGAACGGAACTCGAAGAAAAGACCGTCGGCGCGGTCAAAGTAACAAGGGGCGCGGGCTGCTTCCTCCTGCCGCGGGCACGTCTATGTCACGTCGCGGTCGCGGCTCCCTCGTTTTTGCCCGCGTCCAGATCCTCGAGCTCTCTGGCGACTTTACGCGGGCTTAGCTCATGGTGGTGCGGGCGCGCCAGTCCATGTTGGAGCCCGCGTTCTTCTGGTTGTTTCGGGGTACTGATGTTTGAACCTGGGGTATCTAAGACACACACAAAAACTACCTAAAAAGCAAAAGATTAACTGAAAATTATATCTACTCTAAACCTTGGGTTGCCTCCCAAGAAGCGCTTATTTAACGTCATTAGCTTGACTCCTAGCATGATTTGATAAGATTAGACATTGTCAATGCCCTTAATAACCTGTCAAAGCCTTGTGCACACATCTCAGAAAAGCATAAGTAACACAATGATAAATTAAAGATGCATGATATAACTTTCAAAGATTGTTTTAACTTATCAAACATGTGTGCCCAATTAGCATGAGATGGCAATTGCTCAAATAAATTAAACACAAGTGGTGACTTTAGAAAATACTTACAATATGAGTTGAAGTACTTGCAATCACTACCACTTTCTTCAAAGATGAACACCATGTATTTCTCATCGTCCACCTGGTGTTGTAGACTTGGCTTCTCATCTTGAAACTCCATAAGCTCTTGATGTGAGAAGGTGGGGAAACTGAAGCAAGGAGTGTCAAGGCCTAACATAGGGGGCACCATGATAGCGGGAGCCTTAACAAATGTATCATGTTGTTTTTCTCCCTCATGGTTGTCTACCTCATCAGCAAAGAAGTCATCTTGGTCAACAAAAGAGTCTTCTTCCAAAACCGTAAAACCCTCAAGCAATTTACTCCACGTGAGTGAAGATGATTCAGGCTCCCTAGGCTCTGTGAGAATCTATATGCCAGCACAGACTTCCTTTGGCTTTGTGAGGATTTGCTCAACTTGCCTTATAGGTGTGACTTCATATTGGGCATCAAATTCATCCTCATAACCCACATCAAGTGTCTTAGATTGCTCCTCAACTTGAATCTGAGTGTCTGACTCATGATCGTTTGACTCCAATGTGATTTCACCACTCCTTCAACATAACTCAAAGGACATGAGATTGTGGAATGAAAACTTGAAAAACATGACTCACAGTGCTCCATGATTAATGCATCCACCCTTTTTGAGATATCCTTGATTATATCCTCAAGAGACTTATCAACTGGCTGGGATGGTTGTGAAGATGACTCAACTAAAAAGCTTTGATGACTCATGAAACAGAAGAAATCCCAGCATTCCTCAGGTCCCATAAATAAAAGCCTCTCATTACTCATGTAGTCAGCCAATCCCCTTGTCTCAAGATTCATACCAAGGATAACTCCCATGTTCACCTCTCTATCACTATATTGTAACCCACAAGCACCAAGTTCAAACACATGGTCTTGAAATCTTGAAAAATAATCATGGAAGTGTTCATCCTGCAACTGTCTACAATCGAACAAAGCCATAGATTAGTAGCACGGGTGTTATGAACCGTAAGATAGGTTCACAACACCAAGAATAGCACAAAAGTAAAAAACACAAATAGCGACGAGTCCCCGCTAACGGCGCCAAATTTGATGAGGTATTTTCAGTGGTCGTTAATACCTATCAAAGAAACCTAACTTAACCAACTCAGTAGAGCGGCAAGTAAGGGTCGATCCCACAGAGACTCTTGTATTTGTGTTATTGCTTTAGTGCCAAGTAACTAAAGGGTTTTTTTTATGAATGATTATCTAAGCTACTATGCAAATTGAAAAGTAAATATGAATGCAAGAGTTGATTTAAGTGTATGAGAGACAATAGTGTTCAACTAATTAATGATATTGCTTTATTGATCATCGATTCTCTTGATTCTCTTCTCACTTGAACAATCTATTGTGGATAATGATCCTACTAAGGACTAAAACCCAAACTTCATATTTAGTTGATAGAACTACCAGTCTAACAACCCTAATTATCTAACAACCTAGAAGACCTTCTAGATTCAATTAAATAACAGCATGACGATTCAAGTTATCAATAGAAACAAGCACTTAGAGCAACCCGACATCTAAGTGACTTGTGAATTTATTCCCTACTTTAATCAACTTGTCCAACCAGTACTAAATTAATTAAAGTCTACTCTTGATCAGATTAACTCCAACCGGTAATTAATCAGATTCAGTTTTACCTAGAAATTCTATTAGGTGGCTAATCTAATAAAACCCTAATTTAGATTCAATTAAGCACGGAGAATAATTTCTATTCAAGTTTGCTGAGAATCAATCAAACCTCACAACTACATACAAATCATGACTTCAATAACTAGCCAAACACAAGAGAAATTAGCAATGCATAATTGAAATAAAATCAAACTTACAAAGGTTTCAAAGTCTGCCTCCAAAGAGAAAAACCCTAGCCTCCAAAGTTGATCAAAGTTATGATAATGATTATTGAGAGAAAACTAAAAACAAAGTTTAAATACCCCTAAGACATCTAAAGATAAAATATCCCGAAACTACATTAAACTAGTCGGAAAAGACCTAATAAAGTCCAACCCAAAGCCCAAAACTCGCGGCCCAACTCTCCCTTGGCAGAATGTGAGGCGCGGTCTCATTCCAGGGTGGCGCGGCCGCGCAAGATCATGTTATGCCCGCGGCACTCTCGGTTTAGCATTTCAGGTGACACTTCAGAGGCTGTTTTCACCCCCTTCGAGTTGGAATTTGGACTCGGAGTAAAAACAATGAATTGTAGCTCTTTGAATTAACTTTCCAGTGATAGCAAATTCAGCTTCGTCCGACCACTATAGCTCCCAATCCAAGCATTGCAAGATAGAGGTGTCGAAACAAGAACTCTAATGCATAGCCCGGGTTTAAGCGTTCTTTTCCTTCAAGCTCTTGGGTCTTGGTTCTTCACTTGTATCACTCTAAGCTTCCTCAAAATCCACCATAGTCCACTAGTATCAATCCCGTCTACGCTTGTTTACCTAAAGATTTGCAAAACCGAACAAAACAAGCGCAAAACCCGAATTAAAAACCTAAGAACTTCACTAAACTAAACTAAAACCATGCAATATAAACATAAATATGCATCCTAATCACTACCTAAATGCAAGCTATCACTAGGATCAAGCATGTGATATACAACAATAACTGTGAGTATCAAATTTGGGAGTTGGGTATGGTGTTTGAGTGTGTTGCACAGTTTAGAGAGGCAGTTGCCAAATACATTGTTCATAAAGGTGTAAAATTGAAGTTGAGGCCTAATGAGGCGTGCAGGGTGACAACTAAATGCCAACATGAAGGGTGCTCTTGGAGATTACATGCTAGTTATGATGGTGGAAGTCAAAATTTCCAAGTGAAGACATATATGCCTGAGCATACTTGTGGGAGGTACAACACAAATAAGTTATACAACTCCCAATTCCTAGCAAAACACTTTGAGAGTAGAATAATGTCCCAACCATCTATTAAAATATGGGAGATTTGGTCCCTTTGTAGGAAGGAGTTGAAGCTCTATGTGGGGAAAACAATTTGTAGGAGAGCAAAAAAAATAAGATTCTAAGTAAGCATATGGGTGACTACAAGGAAGAGTATGCAAAGTTACATGATTATGTGGATGAAGTGAACAAGTCTAACCCAAGGTCTACATGTTTTTGGTTGTTGACAACCAAGCTCAGCCATGGAAAGAGTTGTTCAGGAGATTATATGTGTGTTTTCATGCCATGAAGGAAGGATGGAAGCAAGGTTGTAGGAGAATTATTGGGATGGATGCCTGTTTTCTAAAAGGGATCGTGGAGGGCCAATTGTTTATAGTAGTGGGAAAGGATGTTAATGGGCAAATGTTGTTGGTGATTTGTGAAAAGTCATCAATCCCATTGTATGCATGTGATGAGAAAAGGAGTCACATAGGAATATCGATTGAGAAGATCGACCTTGTGACATGCCATGATATGATTAGAGGATTGTAAGTGGTCGTAGAAAAGATAAGTCCAAGATATGCACCAATGCCTAGGCACGAAACCTCATGTACCAACGGCGCAATATGGGCACGACACTTGTAAGGGCACGCCTATGTTGGCGGTGACACAACACGGGCACAACACTCGGTAGAGGCACGCCGATGCAAGGTGTGTGGCATGAACGCGGTGCAAGGTGTGCGGCTCGAGTGTGGTGCATGGCTGGGGCACACCTACGCCTTGGTTGTGGCACGCCGAGTACGCATGGTTGGTTGGTAGCAAAGGCAAGGTGTTGCGGCGCGCCTATGACTTGGCACGAGGCGCCGATCACTTGTCTTGTTGTTCAACTAAGCTAGATTTAATGTTTTGAGCAAGGAAAGAATGTCCTTTAGCTTTGTGCATTATTATATGAATGAATTGAAGCTTCTCTAAGCTTGGTGAATGTATTATACAAAGACCAAAATATGAGAATAGCTTGGCACATAGTTATGAATGCTAAAAAGGAGTTTGAAAGCTTCAAACAAGTTTAAATTTAGCTTTATAAGCTTAACTTAGCTCCTAACTCAAAGTACTAACTTGGTACAAAGCTAATCCAGGTAGGGTTAAGCTCAAGTAAGCTCAACTAGCTAGGGTTTAGCTCAAATAGCTTAGAAGTCAGCTCAACTAGCTGAAACCCAACTCAAGCCCGCTGAACTAGCTGGATGTCAGCTCAACTAGTTGAGGGCCAACTATACTAGCTAAGTGACCTAGCTTGTATCTAGCTATGTTAGCTTGACCTAGGCCATGTGAGCCTTAAAGGGCCAGCCCATGGAGCGTGGCATTGGGCTAAGATGGGCCGAACACATGGGCTGATTTTTGGGTCAAATGGATTGCCATCTTGGGCTTGATTTTGGGCTTGACAATGGGCTTTCTAGAAGCAATTTTTGGACCAACTCTTTGGGCCTTCTTGGCTGGTTTTTGGACGACACACTCATATTAGGGTTTCCTTAGATGCCTATTAAAGGTGAGTAGGAGAGAGATTTGTGGATAAGGATGAAGGTGGTTATCGAGAGAGAAGAATCTCCTAACAACATTCATAGATTCCCTCCTAGATTCTCTCAACCTCCTCCAACCACTCTAACCTCTTGTAACTGCTTCTAACCACTTTTGGACAGCCCATGACTTGTCTATAAAAAGGCATGGAGGGCGTCGGTTTTGGATGATGTCGTAAGACACAAATTGGTGACAATTGAAAGCGGTCTAGAGTGAGTGTTCACAATAAATTAAACACGGTTTTGGTGTTATCATGGATCGGTTTTGTCATGTGAAGATCAAGGAGGATCCTGAAGGGCTCGTTTGGTATCGATATCTTAGATATCAGATATCAGGTATCGGTATGGATATCAGATATCAGGTATCGATATGAGATTGATATCTGATATCCTTGTTTGGCATGCTGTTAATATTGGGTGATATCTTATACATGGTGTTTGGTATGAATTATTCTGATATGAGATATCAAACCCTAGTTATTATTATCAAAATAAAAATAAATCACATGAAAAACCTTATTCATATATAAACATTATCAATCAATTTGCATTTGATTTGGAATCCAACAAAAAAAAACCTTATACATATATACACATTATCAATCAAATTGCCTTTGACTTGGAGTCCAACAAAAAGCACATGCTATTTGAATAGCCCCGTAAGACCATTTTTTTTCATGTGAAATTCCACCCATAAAAGCATGTCAATGATGTTCGAACAAAGAATTGCAACAATGGGATGGTTATGGATCTTGAATCTGATTGAATTTACATAGAAATCTGGGAGTAAGAGATGTAAATCGAGATATGGAACCAGAGATTTAGAAGAGGGAGAGGTGGACTAATGAAAAAGAAGCCTAATGGTGGAACATAAATTTTCCCCTCTTGGTTTCTGAAGTAATGACGGAGAGGAGAATTAGAGAGAGCATGGAGATGAAGAGGGGGAAAGGATATCACTCATACCACCCAATATTTCAGTATATCAAATGTGTGTTTATTTGATATCAAGATATCGTCCGATATCGATATCTTGCTATACCAAACACTGGGTATGGCTCGATACCCATATCTGATATCTAGATATGGATACCAAACGGGCCCTAAGATTCATTCCTGGATCGGTTCACTCATGTCAAGATTAAAGAGGAATCTCAAGGCTCGAATAAGGTATGTTTATTCTTAATGGAAATTGTTTTACCAACCTTTTCCATTGTCGTTTGTTAGAACATTTTATCTCGCAACAATATTGTGGAATACCCTTAGCATGGAATAGGGGCAATATTCGTTGAAGGAAAGCTCGGTATATTTGTGTGACTCGTTGCCGTTATCCAAGTCTTTTATATAAACTATTTTAAATAGTCGGTGGTGATTACCTTTATGGTCTACACCCAAACAAGACTACCCATCGGGGTCTACTCATAGACTACCCTTCGGGGTCTACTCAAACCACCTTGAATATCCTTTTGGATCTACAAGGGCCGAATTTACTTCAAATTGGCTTTGCAAATATGCTATTATACTTATACTAAAATCAACAAATGTTCCCAACTGCTTAGGAGGTGACATCTGCTGAGGCAACTATTACTTGGACCAAATTTCTGAAAACAGCAATCAGATTTAGAGCATGGCAGAGGAGAAGGGCTTACTATAGTGTTTGAAATGCATTTGGTAAGGAATCATGCACCATTCCTTTTTCTTATTATGAGATCTTAATTACATTCATCCTAAGCTCATGTTCATGTATTATAGGGTATAAGGGTTGTAGTGAGAAATTAGTTGCCAATAGCTGAGCATAGATTCAGTGCAAGGCATATCTATGCAAACTGGCAAAGAAGTGGAGAGGTGCTGAAAAAAGAAAGAAGTTTTAGGCATGTTGTTGGTCTACATTCGAAGTTCAGTTGAAGGAAAACATTAATATCCTACGCAAGTTAGGTCATGAGCTTGTTAGTGACTTCTTAGATTATGTGAAGGAAAACTTCTACAAGCCTTACTTTAAGACTGAGGTGCATTGTGATGTATGTGAGAACAATATGTGTGAAGCATTCAATAGATGGATAGTGACAGCTAGGCATAAGTCAATAATATTCATGCTTTATGACATAAGGAAGCAAGTTCCGATAAGATAAGGAAGAAGAATGACTTTGCAAGGACATGGATTTGTGATATTGTTCCAATGACACTGTTGAGATTGGAGAAGAACAAAGAAGCAACAATGTAGTGTAATATCTTGTGGAATGGGGATATCGGTTTCGAAGTTCAAGATGATGAGTATGGTTACACAGTAGACTTAAGGCAGAACAAATGTAGTTGTAGAAGTTGGCAACTGAAGGGCATTCCTTGTGCACATGCCATATGTACAATGAACCACTTGAACATTAATCCAGATCAACAAGTGGTTCATTGGTAAAGAAACCTACTCGGGAGCTTATGTGTAACACCCCGTCTTTAAATAGGGGAGCTACTCGGTAGTAGACCTCACTAGGTACTACCTAGGCTAGTTTGACAACGAGTTGACTTGGATCTTGCAACTCGGGCACGACGAGAAAACATGAATAAAACATCCAACCGATATTTATAAAACCCAAGTATAGAAAACATGCATGAAACCCAAACCAACATAATTTACAACGCTTCCTAGAAACATTTCATTAACATACCACTACCCTTTCTTTATCAAAACAACGCATTATTCGAAAGGCAACAAAAAGTATACCACCATTTCTCCCAACCGAACCCATCCTAATGACACAACCTTCAACGATCTGTTCCATCGTTCAGTCGAGGTTCCATCATGGGTCCCTTGTCTTTACTTGAATCTAAAAAAAAACAAGTCCCCGAAGGGTCAACTACCATTCTAATACAAGCTAGAATCCATACGGTACTAGTAAGACGTTTAAAAACCAATCAGTTGACTAACATATACACAAGCAAGGTTCGCATGATTACAACACATATCAGTTCTAAATTCATACTTCACTTCCCATAGATCATAAACATAGATCTTAAACACAAATCACATATCAAACTTTCATACACATTCATACATACAATTCCAAGCAGAACAATACAACCATTCTCTCACCGTTCAATTCCATGGCGCTTATCAACCCTATGTCGTAGGTGCCGAGGCGCGACCTCCCACCTTTTACAATTCCATCCTTCTAACCTCGGGTCAAGCCTCCTCGGGAGCACTTGCCCAAAACACAGATAGCTTTACTTTTGAAGGGGCACGATTTCTCTGTCACATAACCATACGTAGTCGTCACTTCAACCCAGAGGACTACACACATGGCCATGCCGAGAACGGTACCAACATAGAGAAAATATTCGAAAACTTCACATTCGATGAGAGGCCAATGAAATCCTTTTCACACATATCATACACAAGTAAACCTTTTTCATAGAACAACCACTTAGGGACTAGTTCCCCAAAACCAATCCTACAATCACAACATGAAGTCCAACAAGTATTGAATGGAAACTGAGCAAGTCGTAAACGACTTACTTTGAGGACCAATTTCCAACGCCAAGAAACCACTAATTATTATACAACGTGAAACCCCGTCTAAGACAGATAGCCTGTCTTTGCCTTCGTCTCTGATCACAACCTAGGACTCACGCTCCTATATGCATATATAAACCCCAATGAATAATAATAGCCTTTTAACTCTTACAAACTCTAACCCTAAAATCAACGAAAAGCCAGGATGTTTTATAACTTCTTGTGTATAATTCCAAATCCTTTAAAACTTTACATGAATATACTAGATATAAAAAAGAACATTTTTCTAGTTCAAACCTTTGTGAAAAACTGGATCAAAGGTCTCCCTAATATCATTACAAAACAAAACCCTAAAATTACTCTGAAATCTTTTACCGATTATAAATCCGATATCGAAAATACCCTCTGAGAACTATAAATCGACTGATTTTTTAATTCCAATCAATTGTAAAGCCAGATCTGGAAAAATTAGTAAAATCTAAACAAAATATTAACTAATTAAAACTTATCAAACAACGCCTGAACTCCAAAATCCGACCCGACGAACGAACCTTACACGTAGGCTTATTCCTCTCTCTCTCTCTCTCTCTCTCTCTCTCTCTTGTACGTAGATTCTAATTCAAAGAAATGAAGACATCAAATTTATATGAAAAAAATATGGAGTCGGCTAAAATTTATTGGAAATTGCTGTTTCCATCCTCAAATCTCATTTACTACAAACTTTACCCTAAAATAATTATTAATTAATTTTAAGTTAAAAACTTTTTAAAATATAATTTTCTAAAATTCAAAATAAAATATTAAATATTATTATTTAGCCGAGATTACTTATAAGCTAAGTAATCCCAACACAAAATTCAAAGAGCGTAAAAGGATAACAATATTAAAATCTTCCCAAATATTACATTTTACCCCCCTTAAAGAAAGTTTCGTCCCGAAACTTCCCGAGGTATATGGAAACGAACTCATTACATTGCTTAGTTTTTCACACAAGTCAACAACACGTAATTCACATCATCAGAACACTACAAGCAACCATCAAACAAGTCAAGCACACAAGGTAAAGTCGAACAAAGCACACAAATAATTAAAACTACCCATAACTATAACCCTTGATCACCGCTAACTCTTATTCTTAAATGCCTCAACTAAAACCGGGTACAACTCAGGATAGCTCTAACTTATTCTCGTTTCAGTCTCCCAAGTTGCCTCCTCAACTCCTCGTCGAGACCACTGAATCAACACAAGCAATATCTCCATATTTCACAGCTTTTTCATCCGTCTACCTAAGATTGCTATCGGTTGTTCTTGAAAAGTAGGATCTGGTTCAATCTCCAACTCTTCATAGTTGAGCCTATGACTAGGATCAGGCACATATTGCCTCAACTGTGACACATGAAAAACAGAATGAACTCCTTCTAGAGTTGGTGGTAGTGCCAACTTGTAGGCTACCTCGCCTACCCTCTCGAGAATGTAGCTTGGTGCCTAAAGCTTTATGCACTTTTTGCCAAAAATTGGAGGTAAACCGCCCATCACGATCAGAAACAATCGTTTTGGGCACTCCATGTAATCTCACTATTTGTTTTATGAACACCTCTACTAGTTGATTCACTAGCCAAGTCTCTCTAATGGGCAGAAAACGAGCAGTCTTAGTCAGTCTGTCCACGACAACCCATATTGTATCATGTCCTCTACTAATCCGTAGTCCGGTAACAAAATCCATGGAAATGTCCTCCCACTTCCATTCTGGAACTGGAAGTGGTTCGAGCATTCCACCTGGTCTTTGGTGCTCTATTTTTACTTGCTGGCACACCTGACACTTTGCTACAAATTTCGCTACATCAGGCTTCATTCCATCCCACCAGTAATATTGCTTCAAGTCCTTGTACATCTTACTAGCTCCCAGGTGGATTGTATAAGGAGTAGCGTGAGCCTCTTATAATATCTTTTCTCTCAACTCCTCATCTCGAGGTACACATAATCGACCATTCAATCTCAAAGTACCATCAACATGTTCTTTAAAAGCAGATGCCTCTCCACGGCTCACTTTCTGCCTCAATTCCTGAATCATCAAACAAGTCTCCTGCTTAAGCCGTATTTCCTCAATTAAGGTTGGCTGACAATCTATACGGCCTAGTCTACCTTGATAGCTCTGAATCTGTACCTCAATCTCATACCATATCAGTTCTCTTTGTAACTCTGGTTGGGCAGTCAAGTGACACAACATATACTCTTGCGGCGTTTTTCTGCTAAGAGCATCAGCAACTACATTCGCCTTTCCGAAATGATACAAGATCTCCAAATCATAATCTTTCAGTAATTCAAGCCATCTCCGTTGTCTCATGTTCAATTCTCTCTGAGTAAAAATGTACTTAAGGCTCTTATGGTCTGTCATCACTTTACATGTACTTCCATACAAGTAATGACGCCATATTTTTAGAGCATGAATAACTGTTGCCAGCTCTAAATCATGGGTTGGATAATTCAACTCGTTTGGTTTCAACTGCTTGGAAGCATATGCAATCACTCTGTCATTCTGCATTAATACACAACCTAAGCCTACCTTTGAGGCATCACTGTAAATCACAAAGCCTTCATTCCCTTGAGGAAAAGCAAATATTGGAGTTGAAGTCAACTTCTGCTTCAACTCATCGAAGCCCCTTTGACAAGCATCATTCCAGTAAAAAAAAGTGGTCTTTTTCAGCAAGTTGGTAAGTGGTTGGGCTATTCGTGAAAACCCGTCGACAAACCTCCTGTAGTACTCTGCCAATCCTAAGAAACTCCGTACCTCTTTCACATTCTTCGGGGGTTCCCAAGCCTTCACAGCTTCAATCTTTAAGGGGTCTACCATGACTCCCTTAGCGGATACAACATGACCCAGGAAAGTAACTTCTGGTAGCCAGAACTCACATTTGGACAGTTTAGCAAACAGTCGGTGGTGTCTTAACACTTCCAAAACTAATCTAAGGTGCTTTGCATGCTCATCAGGGCTTTGAGAATAAATCAGTATATCATCAATAAAGACAACCACAAATTTATCCAAATAGTCTATAAACACTCGATTCATTAACTCCATGAACACCGCAGGTGCATTAGTCAATCCGAACGACATTACTACAAACTCATAGTGCCCGTACCTTGTTCGGAAAGCCGTCTTGGGAATATCCCCTTCCCGCAATTGATGATAGCCTGATCTGAGGTCCACCTTTGAGAACACAATAGCCCCTTGAAACTGGTCTAACAAGTCATCAATATGAGGCAGAGGGTACTTATTCTTAATAGTAACTCGGTTTAGCTCCCGGTAATCAATACATAAACATAGGGAACCATCTTTCTTTCTCATAAACAAAACTAGAGCTCCCCATGGTGATGCACTTGGACGTATATATCCCTTCTCTAGTAACTCCTCCAACTGAGCCTTCAGCTCTTGCATCTCCATTGGAGCCATACGGTGCGGGGCTTTTGAAATTGGTCTGGTTCCTGGCTCTAATTCAATATTGAAGTCCACCTCTCGTTGAGGAGGCAGCCCTGGAAGTTCCTCTGGAAAAACGTCTTCAAACTCACAGACTACTGGTATATCTCGAATACACAATCCTTTCTTGTCTCCTTCTAGAACATAACACCAATAACCCACACACCCATCATTAAGCAACTTAGCGGCTTTCACCATACTGATCACTGATCCTGGACCCTCTTGTTCTGGATCTTGACATACATGTATTGTCCCATCATCTGCAATCACAGTGACTGTACCCTTTTGTGCATCTAATACTACTTTATAACGTCTCATCCAGTCCATCCCCAAAATAACATCATCACTAGGCGACAATTGTATCACAATAAAGTCTGCAAACCAATCCCTACCCCCAATCCTAATAGGGCAATGAAGTATTTCTCTATTTCCTCTCACCTTACTACCATCGGGCAATCCCACCATAAAGGATGTACCCTCCGAGCAAGTCAACCCTAGTCAATCAACGCATGCAGAGGACATAAAAGAGTGCGTAGCACCCATATCAAACAAGATATGCATAGGTTTAGACTTAATCCAAATCGTACCTGTGGCAGTCGGAGCATTCAAGGCATCAGACCTTCTCATCTCAAATACCCGAGGCTGGTTGCCCCCGGTAGTGCTAGCTCCCGCACCACGGCCTCTACTCTGGCTTGGTGCATGTTGAGTCTGTTGGAACTGACGACAAATCCCTTGGTTCACTGACCCCGGCGAAGATCCTTGTGAGGGTGTTCCAACCTTACAATATTTTTGTAAATGGCCTAGCTTCCCACATATAAAACAATTACGAACTGGTTTCCGACCCTGATTCCTCATATGACTAGTGTCTCCACAGTTGAAGCACTCCCTCAACCCTCCAGTAAACTGACTTTGTTGAGGTTGGTCTTGGCGACCTTGTGACTGAAATCCAGATCGGTTTTCTTGAGACACACCCGAACGATTATCTCTCCTAGAATCTAATGGAGCAAACAACCTCTGCTTCTTATTTCTACTAACTTGTACATTCAATTGTTCCGGCCCCAAGGTGGACATAGAATAAGCTAAAGCAGAAACTTGAACCTCCTTCAAAGTCTTGAGTCGAAGTCCAGATACATATGCACGCAGTTGGGCTTGCAACCGCTTAAGAAAGGTTGCAATCCGCAGATTCTCTGTAGGAGCAGCATTGGGCACCGCTGCCAAACCTCGTTGAAACTTTTGGATAGTCTCACCCACGATAATGTTCTCGGGTCCTGCATCTTGAAAAGCAGTCTCACGAGCCGCTCTCACGACCTAAGGACAATAGTTATCTCGAATCCTCTCTTGAAATTCTTCAAAAGTAACATTTACCTGATGATAACGACTCAACTCCCACCAATCAAATGCATCCCCCTGTAACAAACTCTGAACTAGAGACATCCTTCTTTCTTCCGGTGCCTGGATAGAGTCGAGAGATGATGCCACTTTCTTCAGCCACTGCTCAACATCAGCTTCCTGATCCCCAGTAAAGTTCGGTACCCCAGTCTTCTTGAACTCCGCAAGCCACTTATCAGGAAGAGGCTCGCGATATCTCCTTCCTTGCTCAGCCATGCCATCAGCCACTACTGGCCTTGGAATACGTGGTGGTCTCCCTGACTGAACCGGTTGTGCAAAAACTGGTCTTGGTGCCCTAACCTCAGCCCCTTGATAGCCAGAATTGGTTGCATTATGATTAGGCAAAAATCTAGTACCTACCAGAATTTGTAATAGCTCGGCAAGTGTAGCTCGAATAACAGCAGTCGTCTCTGGTGGTAACTCAACTGGTGGCACTTGAGCTGGCCCACGTACTTCCCCATTTGCCCTATCATTGACTCCATAAGCAGGGAGCCCGTTCCCAACAACCGAAACATTTCCCCTTTGATGGTCATTCACTACAGGTCTAACATTTTCAACAACCTCCTCTTGAGGAAGGCGTGGCTCTCCCACAGCAGGAGCCTCTTCTCTGTTTCTAACACGGCCCCTACCACGCCCTCTACCACTACCTTTCCTTCCTGCTTTAGCTGCTCCAGCTCTAGTTTGTGGAGCCATCTGTCAATGGATGTTTTACTATTTAAACTATCTTTAACTGAAGTTAACAAAATAACTTACTAGTCTACATGAGGTCCTTCGGCTGATGACGACAGAGTCAAGGCGTGTCATCTACCTTGTAAATGCAATATGACTACCCTATTGAAATAAATTGAAATAATCGGCCGGTTTTAGTTTTAGGTTGGACCTCGAGTACACTCGTTGTTCAGTTCCATGTGCCCTTGTTGTCAACCTCGCTCTGATACCAATTTGTAACACACCGTCTTTAAATAGGGGCGCTACTCGGTAGTAGACCTCACTAGGTACTACCTAGGCTAGTTTGACAACGAGTTCACTTGGATCTTGCAACTCGAGCATGACGAGAAAACATGAATAAAACATCCAACCGATATTTATAAAACCCAAGTATAGAAAACATGCATGAAACCCAAAACAACATAATTTACAACGCTTCCTAGAAACATTTCATTAACATACCACTACCCTTTCTTTATCAAAACAACGCATTATTCGAAAGATAACAAAAAGTATACCACCATTTCTCCCAACCGAACCCATCCTAATGACACAACCTTCAACGATCTGTTCCATCGTTCAGTTGAGGTTCCATCATGGGTCCCTTGTCTTTACCTGAAAATAAAAAAAACAAGTCCCAGAAGGGTCAGCTACCATTCTAATACAAGCTAGAATCCATACGGTACTAGTAAGACGTTTAAAAACCAATCAGTTGACTAACATATACACAAGCAAGGTTCGCATGATTACAACACATATCAGTTCTAAATTCATACTTCACTTCCCATAGATCATAAACATAGATCTTAAACACAAATCACATATCAAACTTTCATACACATTCATACATACAATTCCAAGCAGAACAATACAACCATTCTCTCACCGTTCCATTCCATGGCGCTTATCAACCCTATGCCGTAGGTGCCGAGGCGCGACCTCCCACCTTTTACAATTCCATCCTTCTAACCTCGGGTCAAGCCTCCTCGGAGCACTTGCCAAAACACAGATAGCTTTACTTTTGAAGGGGCACAATTTCTCTGTCACATAACCATACGTAGCCGTCACTTCAACCCAGAGGACTACGCACATGGCCATGCCGAGAACGGTACCAACATAGAGAAAATATTCGAAAACTTCACATTCGATGAGAGGCCAATGAAATCCTTTTCACACATATCATACACAAGTAAACCTTTTTCATAGAACAACCACTTAGGGACTAGTTCTGATGGCCGGATCGATGGAGGGGATGATGGTGCAAAGAGATCGCCACGAGTTCATGGAGCTAGGAGTGATGGTAGGACGATGCTTGACTTTAGGAGACAATTCCACAACTTCCTCCTCTTCTTGCAATATGTGCATCAATTCTATTGGACACTTGATGGTAATGAGTTGTTCCAATCCATGGAAAGGAGTCTCTCTTTTTGGTTGTTCTGTGTCACTCATCACTCTTTGTTGGAAGGAAGTCTCCTCCCCTTTACAAGGGGTCGTCCTCGAACCTTGATCCTCTTCTCGTGTCTCCTTGATCTTCACCACTTGAGGCACTTGTTTCCTCTCGTCCAGACCTAGGATTTGGTGCTCCAAGGCATTCATGCGTGTCTTTATAGCTTCAATAGATTGTTGAAAGGATTGTTGCATGGATTGCAACATGGCAGCCACCGAGTTGGAGAACTCCTCATCAAACTTTTGTTTTTCTTTTTCATCACCTACACTTGTCATCTTAACAAACCACGTGAACAGCAAGAGTATAGAGTGCACTCGAATTAATCACCAAAAATTGCCCGAGATGAAAATCCGACAAGTTGCAAGTAGGAGATAACCAACAAAATGGATCAAGAAAATCTCAAACACCACAACAAGAAAAGAAACAACCAAGCAAGACTAGCAATTCTCGGTGTCGTTCCTGTAACCTAGAGTCGACCCAATTCAACAAGCATGTAATGATAACAAGGGATCAAAAGAAAACTGGCTTATGGACTCAATTCCCACGTTTTCACTCAGCCAAAATCAGCAAGACACACTTAAATCAAGCACTAAAGTAAGGCATTAATCAAGCAACCAAAAGCAACCTTTCAACTACTAACGTATGAAGATCTTTTGGTGTTCTATGGGGACGTTTTTGAGCATGGTTTTGCAGCCATGGCTGAGCACCCACTCGGCCAAGACAACAACAAGATCAAGACAAAGAAACGACCACAACACAAGACAACAATTTGATGATGGCTGCAAACAACAACAACAACGCAGCCCTAAGGAGTTCGAACCCTAAACTTGCAACAAGTGGAAATTCAAGGTCGGAACAAGATTTAGATGGCGATACCTTCGTGTGGCTCTGATACCACTTGATGAAAGGAATTGATGGAGGGGATGATGGATCGAAATGGAGAGAACAAGGGGATATGGATGCTTGACAACTTGGATATGACTCACCAAGCTCTCAAACAAACTAGGATGCTTGAGATTGTCGGATATTACTCACCAACAACTTGAGCAACGAGAATTGAACGAACGAAAAGAAGAACAAGAACTTGAATTGAAAGATGCAAGGAAAGTAAGAAACAAGGTTTTCGTCCAATCTCCTCCAACAAAGGGTGAGGGGGCCGACCATATAACCTAGAAAGCAACCTCACAAAGTTAGCCCCTTCACTTAAGGAAATTACAAAAATTAACCCGAAATCCCGAAAACTTATAAAGTGTCCTTAACCGTAAAAAAAGTCACTTGTCGGAACACAAGTCAAAAGGAGACTCCAACCTTCTTCTTTGTAAACCTTTGAAAATTTATGATCCATGAGCTCCTCCTTGATCTTGTCAAGCATTGCCCTAGCATGTTCTCGAGTGATGCGCCAATAATAGAGCGTCGTGCCTTGACTCGGCTCCTTAGCGCCTCAAACACCGGCCTTGGATATGTGTCCGAATGAAGACTCTCCCTTGTCGTGCAAATTGGACTTGTCTTTAGGGATGGAATCTTCACTCAAATCATGGGGCCATGACTCGGTAGATAGAATCACATCAAGTTCCCCAAAACCAATCCTACAAGCACAACATGAAGTCCAACAAGTATTGAATGGAAACTGAGCAAGTCGTAAACGACTTACCTTGAGGACGAATTTCCAATGCCAAGAAACCACTAATTATTATACAACGCGAAACCCCGTCTAAGAATGATAGCCTGTCTTTACCCTTCGTCTCTGATCACAACCTAGGACTCACGCTCCTATATGCATATATAAACCCCAATGTATAATAATAGCCTTTTAACTCTTACAAACTCTAACCCTAAAATCAACGAAAAGTCGGAATGTTTTATAACTTCTTGTGTATAATTCCAAATCCTTTAAAACTTTACATGAATATACTAGATATAAAAAAGAACATTTTTCTAGTTCAAACCTTTGTGAAAAACTGGATCAAAGGTCTCCCTAATATCATTACAAAGCAAAACCCTAAAATTACTCTGAAATCTTTTACCGATTATAAATCCGATATCAAAAATACCCTCTGAGAACTATAAATCGACTGATTTTTAATTCCAATCAATTGTAAAGCCAGATTTGGAAAAATTAGTAAAATCTAAACAAAATATTAACTAATTAAAACTTACCAAACAACGCCTGAACTCCAAAATCCGACCCGACGAACGAACATTGCACGTAGGCTAATTCCCTCCTCTCTCTCTCTCTCTCTCCCTTCCTTCCTTCTCCTGTACGTAGATTCTAATTCAAAGAAATGAAGACATCAAATTTATATGAAAAAAATATGGAGTCTTCTAAATTTTATTGAAAATTGCGGTTTCCACCCTCAAGTCTCATTTACTACAAACTTTACCCTAAAATAATTATTAATTAATTTTAAGTTAAAAACTTTTTAAAATTTAATTTTCTAAAATTCAAAATAAAATATTAAATATTATTATTTAGCCGAGATTACTTATAAGCTAAGTAATCCCAACACAAAATTCAAAGAGCGTAAAAATAGGATAACAATATTAAAATATTCCCGAATATTACATTATGCTTTTCCCATTCAACTTGTTTTGGTATGAAAATATTGCCCCCTTCTCAACGCCCACCAATTAAACCACCTCGGCTTAGAAAGAAAAGAGGAAGAAGAAAGATTAATAGAAGAAAGGCAAGGGATGAGCCAAAGAAGGTTGGTAGGTACTCAAGAAGAGGGATTGTGATGATGATACACTCTATTTAGTATAGGTTAACACTTGTATTTTAGGTATGATTTGAGTGTGTTTAGGTTAGTTTTGAGCATAATTGTCATATGAAGACCGAAGACACGATTTGAAGAATTGCAAGAGTTTTGGAGACAAGTGTTGATTTGGAGTTATTTTGACACCACTTTCTTGTAACGCTTATTTCGGGAGCTACAGTGATCGGATGAAGATGAATTTGGTATCATTGGAAAGCTGACTCGAAGAGCTACAATTAATATTTTTACTCCGAGTCGAAATTCCAACTCTAAGGTGGTCAAAACATCTTCCGAAAACAGCGCTGGAATTCTGTCACGATCAGGTCCGCGATCACAGAGGTTGTTCACCGCGCTCGCGGAGGTCCACGTCAGCATAAATCCGAGGCGACGACTGATCTTTCTATCTATCTTTATTTATTTCCGATATTATTTTATTTCGTATGCTTAGTTCGAGACTATTTAGACCTAGTTTTGGTGCTTTGTTTTGAATTCTCTCTGAGATCTAGTTTTCAATTATTCAGATTTTAGTATTTTTCTCTCTTATGGAGAACTAATTTCCTTTGGAGTTTGTTTGATCAAGGAAGCCTTTTTATGTAATTCGTGAGATTCTGGTAACTTTTCTATCCCTTGGTTAATATCAAAACTCTTGGTTTTATTTATATGATCTATGTTTGATTTGATAAGCCTGATCAACTTGTTTGATTGACTTAGATCTACTGTTTGGATTAGGTTTGATTGTTGTCTGTGCAATCTTATTTATCCTTGAAACAACTCTTTTCTAGGACTGTGGACTAGAATTGAGAAAGAGTGTTTGATTGTTATTTTATGCATGAGACTCGTAGCTTGATTGCATGAATTAATGTCCTTCTATCCTTAATATTTTGTATGATTTGAATTAAGCGTTCTTGTTCATATCATTCTTTCGCTTGGACCGTGGACAAGCGGATATCTTTTATAAGGATTGGAATTAACTAGGGAATTAATAGAAAAGTGGATGAATTGATGATCGAATGATTAAAAAGGTGGAATTGATTGAATGAACTCTGCTTTCTTCCAATTGATTAAATCCCCAATAATATTTGTTTGTTTTGTTTGTTTGCCTGAACTACCAAAAAACCCTGTCTTTGCTTTTGCTGATTGATCAGAATCCCGATTCTCTTGGGTTCGACCCCTTGCTTGCTTGCTATACTAGTTAGTAGTTTAGGGTTATTTATCTTTGATCTTGGCAACAACGATTTTAGCCGAGTCAAATTTTGGCGCCATTGCCGGGGACTCGGTTTTTAATTTTCTGTTTAATCGGCATTTCTGACGAAACCGCTCTCTCGGATTTTTTCCGCGCCCGCGGATTGGTTCTTCCAGAATCCCCGAATCTGTGTAGACCTATCTTACGATCTACACTTGTATATACTAATGTCTGCGTTTAGTCTTGTTCAGTTGCAGGATGAACCCTTTCATGAGTACTTCACTAGGTGCCAGGAAATCTTGCATGATCTCTCTGTTTGGGGGTTACACATAGGGCTTGATGATGCTTGCTATCACATCTTTATGGGGATGACTCTTGAGTCCCAACTAAGGATATACCGCGAGAGCGATGCAAAATACGTCCTTTGGAAACCCATTGACCGATGGAATTTCTTTTGTATGCTCCGAGCCAAAGAGATCGAGATACAGAAATTGGAGAACCAAATTGCTGAAAAAAGATTAGAGGAGGTGTTGGCCATCAAGACGGAAATTCTTGAAGAACCAACAGATCTCCCTGAAGAGTCGGTTCCATCCTCTCTAGAGGCATTCAGAGACCCTTCATTGGATGAAGAGATGGATGATCATAGTCATGTAATGACAGAGGAGGAATATTTCCTTAAGTTTGATAGCTCCTGGAGTGATGACGATGAGCTTGATGCCTCAAAGAAGGAGCTAGATGATGATATGGAGATTGCCCTTCCACTTGAGGAGATGTCTATGTCTCCTACTGTGGAGCCCTTTGTTATGATCGATCATGATCCCTGTATCCTTACCTTTTCTCCCTTACTTACTCTTGATATTTGTTTGTCTGATGTGTTTGAGAAAGGTCCTGAGCATGATAGATTACCTAGTGATTTCTCTAATTCTAAAGGCGGTAGGGTAGAGATAAACATCATAACTTTTGATAAACTACCTCATCCTTTCAACTGGTTCTATCCTAAACCGACTAATCCTAATTTCTCTAGTGGGTTTGATATACTGAAACGGTGTTTGAATGCTATATTATTTAGTTTCAAAGTATTATTGTGTTATATTTGCATGCATGAGAGTTGTTCACAGGATTTTGATAGACTTCTTAGGGCTTTGACGATGTCCGAGTTTTGAGGTAATAGGTTGACGTCGGGCCAATCGACGTTAAACAAAGGCGTTGCTCGGGAGGCAACCCGAGGTAGGTTTTCTTTTTCTTGTTTTTTTTTAAGTTTTTAGTTTTTAGTTTTAGTTTTGTTTTTCTTTCAATCTTGTCGGACTAACATGCAGGTACTAGGTTCGAAAGAACAAAAATATTTTGGGGAATTTATTCCTCGAAATACACAGAAAAAAAGCGAATAGGTACTAGTAAACAGCTCCGCGATCGCAGAGGTCCTTCACCGCGATCGTGGTACTGTGCATCGGCGACAAGATACAATTTTTTTAAAAAAATAAAAAAATAAAAAATAAAAGGCTTTCAGGTGAAACCCCTGAAATAAAAGGTTTTCGGGTGAAACCCCTGAGATAATTCAAACAAAAAAGAAGAGAGAAAAAAAAAAGAGTGTTCTTCCATATTCTACCATCATCCACCCATCCATTTTTTCTATATCTTTCCATGTCTAGTTCCTTGGAATTGTTCAAGTATGGGGGTGCTACCGTCGTCATAGTTTTTATTATTTTGAGGAGTCCAGTTCATTCTCATTGGAGACGTCCTATGGTGTGGATTTGGTTGCTGAATTGTGAAGACGATGGTTGCGGTTCGTTCCCTGGCAAATCAGTTCGTTCCTGAGATTGATGCTTATAATTCCTGGAGTTCATTCTTCTCTTCTTTCGTATGTGAGTCTTCTAATTTTCCTCTTCTATGCTTAATTCCTTTCTCTTTACTTCATTGAGGACAATGAAGGATTTAAGTATGGGGGAGGAAGTACTCACTACGCTTATCTTAGATAGTTGCTTTTCAGTTTATTTTTTCGTTATTTTTATGGGATTTTTGTTCCATGTTTTGTATAGAGAAATTTTAAAAAAATGAAAAAATAAAATAAAAAAAAGCCATAAAAATTATGAAAAAGGCATATAAAATCCTGGGATGAGTTGAAAACCCGGAAGGGCGGCTCAGGTAATAAGCAGGTAACCCGGACCAACATTAGGCTGGGGTAATATGAGGTTTATGAGAGATGTGAGTATTTGTGAGCACACCTAAGAAAAAATGAAAAGAGTGATTAGGTGAAAACCCGAAAGGGCGCCTAAGTAGAATGAGCGGTAAAATCTAAGTGTTTAGGATCATATTCTACTTTGGGGTCTCGGGATTACACTTTAGATGTTGGGTAGATCCTAGGTTGCTCTACACTTTTTAGAGCTTGAGAGCTTATTGACTATGTATCTATGTGAGGTGTGTGATTTGAGCTATCATGTTTTTGCTCATTATTTCTCTATTTTGGGTTCGGATTGGTGAGGTGAGTGCTTTTTGTCTTCCCTTGTACTATGCTGTTAACCTTGAAAAGATTTCTTGTTAGATTTATTTTGAGCTTACACGAGGACGAGCAAGGTTTAAGTATGGGGGAATTTGATACACTCTATTTAGTATAGGTTAACTCTTGTATTTTAGGTATGATTTGAGTGTGTTTAGGTTAGTTTTGAGCATAATTGTCATATGAAGACCGAAGACACGATTTGAAGAATTGCAAGAGTTTTGAAGACAAGTGTTGATTTGGAGTTGTTTTGACACCACTTTCTTGTAACGCTTATTTAGGGAGCTACAGTGATCGGATGAAGATGAATTTGGTATCATTGGAAAGCTGACTCGAAGAGCTACAATTCATATTTTTACTCCGAGTCGAAATTCCAACTCTGAAGTGGTCAAAACATCTTCCGAAAACAGCGCTGGAATTTTGTCACGATCAGGTCCGCGATCGCGGAGGTTGTTCACCGCGCCCGCGGAGGTCCACGTCAGCATAAATCCAAGGCGGCGACTGATCTATCTATCTATCTTTATTTATTTCCGATATTATTTTATTTCGTATGCTTAGTTCGAGACTATTTAGACCTAGTTTTGGAGCTTTGTTTTGAATTCTCTCTGAGATCTAGTTTTCAATTATTCAGATTTTAGTATTTTTCTCTCTTATGAAGAACTAATTTCCTTTGGAGTTTGTTTGATCAAGGAAGCCTTTTTATGTAATTCGTGAGATTCTGGTAACTTTTCTATCCCTTGGTTAATATCAAAACTCTTGGTTTTATTTATATGATCTATGTTTGATTTGATAAGCCTGATCAACTTGTTTGATTGACTTAGATCTACTGTTTGGATTAGGTTTGATTGTTGTCTGTGCAATCTTATTTATCCTTGAAACAACTCTTTTCTAGGACTGTGGACTAGAATTGAGAAAGAGTGTTTGATTGCTATTTTATGCATGAGACTCGTAGCTTGATTGCATGAATTAATGTCCTTCTATCCTTAATATTTTGTATGATTTGAATTAAGCGTTCTTGTTCATATCATTCTTTCGCTTGGACCGTGGACAAGCGGATATCTTTTATAAGGATTGGAATTAACTAGGGAATTAATAGAAAAGTGGATGAATTGATGATCGAATGATTAAAAAGGTGGAATTGATTGAATGAACTCTGCTTTCTTCCAATTGATTAAATCTCCAATAATATTTGTTTGTTTTGTTTGTTTGCCTGAACTTCCAAAAAAACCTGTCTTTGCTTTTGCTGATTGATCAGAATCCCGATTCTCTTGGGTTCGACCCCTTGCTTGCTTGCTATACTAGTTAGTAGTTTAGGGTTATTTATCTTTGATCTTGGCAACAACGATTTTAGCCGAGTCAGATGACTTGTTCTCTTTGTAAGTGTCAAGGGCACAATAAAAAGGGTGCCCTAATAAGAGAAATCCAGATGTGGCAACAAGTACCTCAAAAAGTCAAGCAAGGGCACCAACAAGGGCACCAGCAAGTGAACCTCCAGTTGCACCATCTCCATCAACTCCGGTTGCACAACCTCTTGTTGCACCATGTGAAGCAAGAGGCACATGCAAAATTTCCAAAGAGCAGATTTGCACCACCTTGTTCTATTTTTGTTATTTAAAATCTTGTTTAAAAAATGACACTAAACACCAATGAATTTCACATGGTAATGGGAAAAGGGGTCACTGTAATGGACTAGTCACAAGAAATCAAAAAAGGGGAGAATGATGGGACTTGGTACGTATATCAACCCAACCAATGGATTGACAATGCTAAGTGGTAGTATGCTCTATCACTTGTTATACTTAATCTGTTTGATATGCAATGGGCCATTTGATATATGAGTTATACTAGATCTGCAATGGGCCAAATGGGTCATCTATTATATGACGTATACTTGATTTGTAATGGGCCATCTGTTATATGACTTATACTTGATTTGCAATGGTCCAAATGTTAGTCTTCTTGGGCATGGTTATATGTGATTACTTGTTACACTTGAAGTTGTGGATGTATGAAAACATTGTACTCAGATTACTTTGCGAAATTGGGCAAATCTAGATTGCAAATTAGTTTATAGTTGTCTATATTGCCTTCTTTTCTGCAAGTGTTGTGATACTTCGATTGCTTCTTATTCAACAATTGGGCCATGAATGTAGCAATTTGAGGGCTCTAAAACGCATGACACTATCTAGTGAAGTTGTGGATTTTGGAAGTCAACCCAATGGTTTGAGGTGGCAAGGCAAACATGTTGTCACACGGAGGCAATTAAAACAACTTGGAGGCAAGGCATTTCAAGTCCCATTTAGTAACCAAGGCGTTGAATGCGATTGGTGGATTGTCTTTGAGAAGCTTTATGATGAAAATAAGGCATATTCTTATCTCCATCTTTAAGTTGATTGGAACGAGAGTGGAAATACCAAAATCCTCCTTAAGAGATTCCAATTCACTGTAGATAACATTACATTGTTGAAGGTTATGACCATCAAGTTGCTGTTGTTGTAAGCGTAATAGCCGCTTCTCTAACAAGTTGATTGATTTTTATGGTCCCGGAACTCAATATCAGCCCATGACGATAAGTTCGCAACACACATTCCAATTTTCTGAATCGGGTCACTGGTAGAATTAGTCAATGCATTATGTAAAATCTTCTCACATCCAACATGCACTAACTAAAGTAACCAAAACTGAAAGAATCTTCTCTTGCCCGTTACAAAAGCACCAATACCAACAAATCGAGACAGAAAAGGGAGTGATCAAAATGTACTTGGAGAAAACAAGGGATAGAAGACTGAGGATAGAGGATATACCACTCTCGTGTACAAAGTCCTCGATCCAAACGCTCGCGCATGACTCTACCATCATGAAAGCTACATTGCCAAGTAAAGACACCCCCAAACAACCTATATCACATAAAGCGAGATCATCAATAACATTTCGAAAAGTTTGCACATCCTCAATACAGACATCAACCCCACCAAAATTTTCCTTAGAACTTATATTCAAGTTGAAATCCCCCATGAATATGATAGGCATTGTGCAACTAGAAACAAGTTGACGCATTAAGTCGCAAGTATGGCCCTTGTTCACTGATTCAAGATACCCATATGTGCCAATAAAAATACCCATATATGTCAATAGTTAAAACCCTAGGGAACGAAGGGCGATTCTCTGGTGATTGTTTTCTACAGTTCACCGATCGTCTTGTCTTCTCTCCAATCTAGGGCCGTGGGAGCCATGGTATTCTCGCCGATACCGTGCGGGTTTTGCCTGTGTTCGTTAGTGCATTTTGAGATCAGTTTAACAGGTTTACAGAAGTATGGATGAAGGAGGAAGGAAAAGGGACTTGAACTTAACAGAGGAAGATATCGAGATATTTGATGGATCGGTGGCGTCGAAAGATAAGGAGAGTCATGATAATAGCCTCATTCTTGTCAGCACTATGTTGACATCATGACCCTTTAATTCCTTTGCGCTCAAGGCAACCATGAAAGGATCATGTAAACTGAGGAGTGGATTCATCTTCCGGGAACTAAGACAAAATTTGATTTTTGTTTCGCTTTGGAGACAGATCAGATAGAGATGTTGTGCTTCGAGGAGGCCCCTGAGCTTTCGACAAAGCACTTCTTGCTCTTAAGGAGCCAGTGTGTGAACAGCCTTCAAAGATCGTTGTTGACACGGTGCCATTCTGGATTAGGGTTTATGATTTGCCCCTTAATACTATGACAATGGAGACAATGGAAGCAATTGGAAGAGCTTTTGGGGGTGTACAAGAGATTGATGAGGAGGAAACCATAATCTGCGCTAGGTATATTAGAGTAAGAGTGTTGGTCAATGTCACAAAACCTTTGCGGAGAGGTCTGGTGATGAGAATCAATGACAAGAAATTATGGGTTGAAATAAAATACGAAAGATTGCCAAACTTTTGTTATGTGTGTGGTGTGCTAGGGCATGTTGAAGCTAATTGTAATGAGGAGGATGGGAAAGATCAACAGCAGGAATATGGCGATTGGCTATGTGCATCTCCCATTAAGAGAGGCTCACAAAGATCAGAAATAGAACAAGAGCATGAACGCAGAATTCTAAAGGGAATGGGATCCGGAAAAAAATGCATCAATGAGGCTGAAGTGGAGGAGGTCCAGTACAAAAATCCTTACTAGACTTGCTTGAGAAGGAGAATAGAGATGAAACGGAAAAAGACAAAGAAGGGGTGATTGAAAAGGATAAGGAGTTAAATGGAAAGAAGGGGTGATTGAAAAAGAAACAAACTTGGTTCAACTACGGTTGGAACAAGTGAATCTTGAAGATAGGGAAGATGAGAGTGGAGAAAACACGAAAGAGAGAGTAGTGAATCAGAAAGAAAATGAGGGAGATAAAACAAAAAAAGGGGGAGAGGCTGAAGTGAGGGGGGAGAGCGGGCTGAAACTGGGGAAAACGAGGGAGTACTGGAGAAAAGAAAGCATGGGGATATGAAAGAGAGTGGACGTAAAAAAAATGGAAGAGGCAGGCAAGGGAAATTGACAGGGGAAAGAATGAGATGGAATAGGAGTTAAGAGAGATAGGGGAAATGTAAGTTGACATGGCGGATGTTGTGGTAGCAACAAAAAAACAAATCATTTTTGCTCCATCGGCGGGGGGCAAGGCCCTTCTTGATGAACACCATGAGTCTGTTAAGCTACAACTGTCGGGGATTGGGGAAGGCCTGTGCAGTTGGACGTCTCATCAACCTGGTGATACGGGAGTCCCCAAAATTAGTCTTCTTAATGGAGACTAAGTGTGATAAAAAAAAGAATGGAGGAGATAAGAAACAAATTGGGAATTGTGGGTTGCTTTTCGGTTGGATGTGTGGGAAGAGCATGTGGGTTATGTTTGTTATGGGAAGAAGATCTTCAAGTCTCGATCCAATCGTATACGATACATCATATTGATGCACTTGTAAGCTGCAATGATGGTGGTGGAGAATGGAGGTTTTCGGGTTTGAGGGAGTTGTGTAAGAAGGGAATGTCGGGGGATTGTGTACGAATCAGAAAATGGTTGGAAAGGGGGGAGGAGGAGTTGATGGCAAAGGAAGAAATGTTATGGTACCAACGCGCTAAGGCCAATAAATTTAAATGGGGGGATCAAAACACTTCTTTCTTTCATCAGAAGGCGAGTGGTAGAAGAAAGAGGAATAAAATCAGGCGACTTGTTGATGAGGAGGGTATGGCATGGAAAAGTAGGACGGGTAAGACCAAAGTGGCGGCTGACTACTTTTGTAACCTGTTTAAATCTTATCTCAATGCACTTTCAAACACGGTTCCTCAAGTATTCCCGCCTATTATATCGAAGGATGATAACGTCGAGCTCTTACGCCCCTTCACTAGAGATGAGGTACATTCTGCCCTTTTTTCTATGCACACTACAAAATCTATGGGTCTTGATGGCATGTCATCCTTATTTTATCAACACCATTGGAATATTTTAGGTAGTGATGTTATACATTTCTGCCTAAGTATTTTGAATGGTGCTCCTTTCCCTGAAAATTTAAACATACTTTTATTTCCCTTATTCCCAAAATAAAAGACCTTTTTCATATGAAAGATCTTAGACCTATTAGTCTATGCATCATGCTTTATAAAATTATTTCCAAAGTGCTCGCTAACAAGTTGAAGATGGTGCTGCATAAGGCTATTTCGCCTACTCAAAGTGCTTTTGTTCTAGGGAGACTTATTATGATAATGTTCTCTCAGCTTTTGAAAATTTTCACTATATGAAAACAAAGAGAACAGGAAAGTAGGGGTACATGGCACTCAAATTGGATATGGCGAAAGATTACGATAGGGTTGAGTGGCTTTTTCTTGAAAAGTGTATGTTGCAGATGGGTTTCGAAAACGGATGGGTGAATTTGATTATGACTTGCGTCCGCTCGGTTTCTTTTTCGGTCTTAATTGATGACACTCCATCTAATCAATTTTGGCTGGAAAGAGGAATTCGAGAGGGAGATCCTTTGTCACCCTATGTATTTCTACTGTGTGTTGAAGGTCTAGCTGGTTTGATTCGTCAAAGTGAGGAGGCGGGTAGGCTAAATGGGATCAGAATTGTGAGAAATGCTCCTTCTGTTTCTCACCTAGTTTTTGCAGATGACAGTGTGATGTTTGCTAAAGCAACTTGTCATGAAAAAGGGTTAAAAAATTCTCAAACAACAAGCAATAGAAACGCCAAGATATTGTAAGACTCACCACGCAAGTACTCTTAGTTTGCACGAAAAGTGCTCGAAGGGTATGGGAGGCTAGGATCTCGACGTGCACAAGTATGGAACAAAGAGAGTAAGAACAAGCAAAGCACAAACAAGCAAGTAAGAAGAAGATAGAATGTGTCGTCGGCTTATGGAAGCCTTGGCACGAGAGAGGAAGGAAGAAGATAAAAGATCTCGGCCTTAAGGAAGGAGGCGAGATTGTATGAATCAAAAATAGAAACAATAAGATATGCACTCAATCAATTAAGATAGCAATCAATTAGGAAGATATGCAATCAAATCAAGAGAGTATTTCATGGGATAGGAGAGAGAGGGGCCGAATAATATCTTTGCCAATATGGGAACACTTGCCTTATTTTGGCTTGTGTGTCCACACAAAATCTTTTTTTTTTTAATTAAATAGGATAATGTTGCCTTATTTTGGCTTTTCTTATCCAATTTTTTTTGATGTTTCGGCAATTAAAAGATATGGGATATTATTTCCCAAGATACTTGCAACAACTAAAAGATTTGAGATCAGGCCAAATTGGACCAAATCTCGCACCAATGAACCAATTCACACGACACACACACTAAATCTATTCAAACAAGGCAAGTAAGATGCAAGCAAATTCGAAAACTCGATGCAATGAACCAAATCAATGTACAAATCGGCTGGTTTATGGCAATTTTTTGTGATTTTTCTGAATTTTTTTCGAAGCAAAATAACAATGGAAACTAGATGGATGATGGTAGATATGGCGGAAGCTAATGAAAATGGTGGACAAAAAAAAATTCGTGCAAAAAAACGAGTAAAAGCGAGAGAAAGACTTACGCAATCCGAGGCTCTAATGCCAGTTGATGTGAACCCCGTTGAAGGATTCACGATGAGGATCGATCTTGGACTCGTAAATGGTCTTCTCTTGCGAATTTGGATAGGTTTGAGCCGAATGAACGATTAGACTTTGATGAGAAAGAAGTGAAAGGATGAGAAGGTGATCTCTTTTGAGGGAGACCGGAAGAATATGGGATGAGAAGAGAATAGGGTTGACGCCTTAACAAGATGGTCTAGAGAAATCTCGACAGCAATTCGGTATCTAAATTCAAGCGTAAGAAATAAGGGAGGGGGCGTGCCTCTTTTATAGAGGAAGGGGCACGCAAACCCTAGTCTTTCAGCCTAGTGGCAAGGGCGGCGTAAGGGGGAGGCACGCACGCGGCCCAAGACGCAAGCCCAAGCCCAAAACTCCTAAAAATAGAAATGACTTAATAGGAAATGTTTCGGAAAGGAAATATTACTAAAAATAGCAAGAAACATAGGCAAGTCACGGTGGCCTAGTCGCGAGTGTCGCGACAAGGCCGTGACAAGGCTGTGGCGCGCCAAGGGCATGCCGCGATGCTGGCAAGCGCGCGGCACGGCTTCGGCAACGCCGAGGCTGGTGCGCACCCGGACCTCAAGTGTCGAGGCTGAGGCGCACCGGAACCTCAAGGTCCCACGCCGGGGTGGCCCGACGTGGCATGAAGCTCGGCGGTCGCGACTGGGACGGTGTCGAGAATGGGGTTCTCGGCGTTGCGGTGCGGTGCGTCGGGCTGGTGACTCGGCGCGCCTGCAATGGTGACGAGGCACGTGAAGAGGGGCGCGCCAGCGGTTGCGCCATGGCTTGCGACGGCGCGCGATGATGGACGAAGTGGCTCGGGTTATGGTCCGAGTCTTGGCTCGTGTGATCGGTCCATCGGAGCGCACAGACATGTCATCCTCGTCTTGGCTAGCCGTCCTGGTGGGGCTCACATCATTCAATCAGCTTAAGGAGAGAATATGGAAAAAGATGAAAGGTTGGAAGGAACGTAGTCTCTCAAGGGCAGGAAAAGAAGTTCTTGTTAAAGCAGTGATCCAAGCGATTCCGAACTATGCCATGTCATGTTTTTACTTCCAGTGGAATTTTGTAATGAGGTTGAACAAATGATGTGTGATTTCATATGGGGTTTTGATGGATCAAAAAAGAAGATGCATTGGCTTAGTTGGAGGAATATGGGCGTTCCTAAAGATATTGGTGGACTAGGACTTCGTGATCTCCATGCGTTCAACCTGGCTCTCTTGGCAAAGCAAGGTGGGAGGCTTAGCCACAATTCGCTGATTGCAAAGCTTCTCAAGGCGCGGTATTTTCCGAATTGCTCTTTCATGTAAGCCAAAGTTGGTTTTAATCCCAGCTTTACATGGAGGAGTATTTTCAAGGCTTTAGCCACAATCCTGATTCGCTGATTGCAAAGCTTCTCAAGGCGCGGTATTTTCCGAATTGCTCTTTCATGTAAGCCAAAGTTGGTTTTAATCCCAGCTTTACATGGAGGAGTATTTTCAAGGCTTGGGATACACTTGAATTGGGAACCTTTTGGCAAGTAGGGAATGGCGTATCTATTAGTATCTTTGATGACAAATGGATACCATGTCCGTCTACTTTCAAGGTCTTAACTCCAAATCCGAGTGATGGAACGTTAGAATGGTTCGTGATTTGATTGATTGGGATCAAAATAGATGGAATGAGGAGCCCGTGAGAAACATTTTGAATCCGATTGATGCTGAACTTGTTTTGAAGATTCACATAGTGGACATTAATATTGATGACCAGATGATTTCACTAGTACAAATATCGCTATACATAGCGAAAAATTTATAGCGCTTCTAATTAGCGCTATAATATAAGCTACGCGCATGGCGCTTTCCTAAAAAAGCGCCAAGAAATATTAATTTTTTTACTTTTAAATTATGTTAAAAGAATTATGGCGCTTTTTAAAACTAGCGCAATGAAATATTTCTATGCGGAGAGCGCTATTTCTAAACAGCGCCATTAATTTATTTTTGTTTTTTTAAAATAAAATCACATTATTCTGAGATATCAAACCCTAGCCGTCGAGCCCCTTTTCCTCTTCGTTCTCCTCTCCCCTTCTCTATGTCTGCTCACGAGCTTCGTCGCCCGTACAAGAAGTCGGCGCATTTACCTCTTCGTTCTCCTCTCCCCTTCTTCGTGTCTGCTCACGAGCTCCGTTGCCCGTGCAAGCAGCCGGCGATTTCAAACCAGCACGCCGCGAAATCTCTCTCCTCCGCCAGGCACAACAGCGCCGTGACGCCCAACTCCATCCCCGTCGCCTTGCTACCACCACCCTCTCCCTCCAATACCGAAATCCCGCTGTTGACAACGAGGTTCCCTCAACAATTTTCAGACCCAATCGAGGTCGAAATTGATGAGTCCGGGTCCCGAATTGATCATCAGAGCGTAGAAGAAGTTGTTGATGTCGGCGGTTCCGCCTCAACCGCTCCCCGTGATATAACCTACGTTCGTGAGGCGTCGAAGCTTCGGGGAAAAGAAGCTCGGAGGTGGTTTGCTAGGCAGTTGATGCTTCCTGAGTGGATGATTGATGTTCCTAATCGGCTTAGTCACGACTGGTAAACTTATTTCTGTTTTCCTTGAGTTTCGTATAAAACTGGTGTATAATTGTATAAGTAGAGTTCTTAAAACTAGTTAGGTAGGTTTAGCTCAATTTGGCAGATTAAGAAATGGTACAAGTAGGGTTTTTCCACTCTTTATGCAGTTGCTTTTGATTAGATTCCGTATCCCCCTTCAATTTTGTATTAGGTGGATGTGAGGAGCGGATTTAGACTTATAAATGTAGCTACTTTTGTTAAATGTTGCAAGATGAGAGATTTGCATAGATGAACTGCAAGGAGAGATTCCATAGGTTATCTTCAACTATTTGGACCTGTATAGAAGTGCAAACTATAAACACAGTAGATTCAGGTTAATTTTTTGTGCAATTTGTCATATAATACAACTCTTATTGCTACTAAGATAGTGGTCGGAAGTTCAAAATTATATGTTAATGATGTTAGGCTTGTATACTAACTATCATTGCAGGTTTTGTATCTATATTTGTTTGCAATTATCTATTGAGAAGTTGGAAGATTGTAAAAAATATAATCTAATCTCTTCTCTTTCTTTTGCTACATCACCTTCTTGGATGCTTTTATTTGCAACTTATGAATTTCACTTGGTTAATGCTCACAGATCTCAATCCTCTCTGTGACGTTATAAGCAATACGGATTACAGAAAACAAGTACTACCAAACTCTATTGCATCTGGGCCTTAAGTATTCAGAAGTAAGCTTGAGCCCTACATTTGGTTGAAGGATAGCATGTGTTCATTTCATATTATGTGTCCATCATCCGAATATTTAGTCTACTATGGATAAGATGGGATTATCACTTCCTTGCTCTATACTTTTTACTTTTTAGTCTACTATGGATATAGACTAAATTCTTCCTTTTTATGCTACACTGAACTAATGAGGACTACGATAGCTAGCAACAAAAAGTATTCATCAATGTGTCAAAATAAGGTTAATGAATTTGAAAGGTAGATTAATGCTTGATATGGAAATTACGATTATCATGTGCCTAATGTTTGTTAGGATTAGAGATGGGTGAATGGTGTTTTCAGCTAACTACCAATATCTAATTCTTGATTATGCCACTATGTCTTATTGTCATTTCATTGACTTGTCTCCTTGCAGTCCTACTTTGTTTCTTCATGATTAGCCTCCTAATTTGGGAATCTAAATTTTATTCAATGCACTAGATGTTACATGGAAAACAGTTAAAGCCATGAGCCCATGACTGTTTACTGATTGAGGAGGCCTTACAAAGCTCTTCACTTGAAGTTTGCCTGATGCAGTGTATAAACATAATTGAAGTTCTAAAGCTGAAAGCTTAATTTAGTTTTTGAAGAGTGGGCTAACCAATCTGTTCTGACTAAGAATTGCAATACTTTGATCTATTTGAATGTCTCTATTTTTCTAAGATTCTGTTTATGTCAAACCTGCATATTTTTATTGAATTGTTTTCTTCATTTTTTCCACTTTTTTCAGTGTCTGAGCATTGCATAAATTTCACTACATTTGAATGTATATAGATGAACTTTATTTTGCAATTGACAAGTTTGATCAACCCAAGAGGGATGCTGATTCCAAGGCTTAACCAATCTTATACCCCTCTTAATTTCACTACCTAGGTTCAAGACTTCAAGTGTAGTTTAATGTGTATCCTGCAAAGGTACAATGAGAATCATCTTTGTGTGTGGATAATATACTTATATACAACTATGAAGCTTACAACACTTTTGTTATTTTTTTACTTTTTGTACAATATACTAATACTTTTATGTATTCCAATGTATTACTTGCAGTGCTCATCAGACTCGTACACACAAGATTAGATTGACGAGGTAACAAATGAGTGGCTTGGGCATCTTGAACCTCATTTGCAAATGGCAGTTTAATACTTGATAGATTAGTTATTTAATTTATTGTCGTGATAAGTAGCTTGGCTGATTTTTGTTGGAAAATTTATATTGTTTAGTAAGCTAAATGTATCTGAACCAGAGAAGAGCCATCCCAATGGGATATTGGCTTGTTTGATGGAATTGAATGACTCATTTTGATGGAATTTTTATAGTAATTTGGCATTTTAATTTATAGATGCCTCGGGTTATTTTTATTTTTTTTAAAAAAATAAGCCTTATTATGGCGCTTATTTATAAAAAAGCACCATAAAGAAAGTCTTATTAAAAAAGCGCCATCCGTTTCTATTTTATTTATTAAAAAAAACAAAAACATGGCGCTCTTTTAAAAAAAAGCGCCATCCGTATGCATTATTTTGGCGCTTTTTAAAAAACCGCCATCCGCTAGTATTAGTGCACTTGCTATTATAGCGTCATAAAAAGCGTCATCCGCTTCGTAAAAAAACCGCCATCCATAACCCTTTGTGTACTAGTGTTTGGTTCTTCCAAAAAGATGGGAATTTCTCCGTTCGGTCTGCTTATCATGCAAATGTAAGTAGAATTGAAGGAATAAGGAACAGGGGTAAGACTTCAGATGATAAGGCCAGGAAATCTTTTTGGAAAAAATTGTGGAAGATTCCGGTAATACCAAAAATTAAGAATTTTCTTTGGAGGTCTTCAAAGGAAATTTTGCCTTACAAAGCTAATCTTAAAAGAAGAAAGGTTGTTGATTCAGATTACTGTGATGAATGTGGAAGTCCTGAATCTGTTATACATGTGCTTTTTCATTGCAAGCTGGCTCGAAAAGTTTCGAATAAGTGGTCGGAAATTGCTAGCCTCAATTATGGTTCAGCTTACTTCAATGATTGGGCAAGCAACATTTTTGATCATCTTCCAAGAGATTCAATTCAAGTTTGGGCGATTGTTACTTAGGAGCTGTGGCGTGCTAGGAATGCTAGAATTTTTGAAGGAAAATTTATGATGGCTTCAGAGCCGATTGACCGTTGCTTGAATCTGGCTAATGACATTGCATAGTTTACCATTCCAGACCATGTTACCTCTGTACAATCCATGATCAGCAAATGGGAAAACCAGCACATGGCTGTTTCAAACTGAATTGTGACGCTTCTGTTATGGTCTCGTGTTGTGGAGTTGGTGTGATTTGTAGGGATGATGCTGGGCATAACACTTTTGATGCGGCGAAGAGGATTTAGGTTGGTTCGGTGCTTGAGATTGTTGAAGCATAAGCTATTCTTTGGGGTTTGGATCTTGCGTTACAACATGGTATACAACATCTGATTGTGGAAACTGATTGTTTGTCTTTGGTTCAGAAATTAAAGCACTCAACTCTACCTCGTACTACCATTGGTGTTCTGGTTGTGAAGATCCTAGCGAAAGCATGGGAATTTCAACTGTGCAGTTGCGCGTTTGTACGAAGAATAGCAAACGAGCCTACACATTGGCTGGCGTCCTTAAAACCAGCTTGCTGTCTTTTTCATCCTAGTGATGCTCTGTTTCTTGTTGAACTGGTTTGTCTTACTGTAAAAGACTCCTTTGATTAATGCATTTGGGTTTTTTTGGATAAAAAACAAGATCCTTTATTAGAGCCTTAATATGTCTAATAGAATATGATAGGCGTGAAATGGTCGTGCAAATCACGGCTATGCAAAAGAGTCCTAACAACCTAAAGACTGTAGTCTTAGGGAAGTAAGAGTCGAATCCGCAAGGAGGAGATTTATCTTTTTATGTAAATTTTATGTCAATTAAAGTAAAAGGGATTTTTAGAATTATACTAACTATTGAGCATGCAAAAACTAGCAAAACAAATAAAGTTTGGGTTTTTATCAATTTAGGAAAAACACTTAGTCAACCAGAGATCCACATTCGTATGACAAGTTGATCATAGATTCACTCAATATCGCATGCATATGGAATTCCAATTCCTTTTCAAAGATAATTAATAGCACAACCAGATACTATCAATCATAACTAATTGAATAACCCTGAAACTATCAAGATTCAATTCAAAAGCATCATGAAGAATAGGAATATAATCAGGATACAATTCTAGCATAAAACAACCAACTTTTATACTAGAATGCAATTTGACTCTCTTCTACAATAGACTAGCACAACCGGATACTAGTACTATGTAGTTTGCTACTATGAAATAGAGAAACTCAACCAGTAATTTCTCTAGATCTAGCAATTGAGATTCAATAACAACCACCCTAAAAATTGTTGAAATCAATCACATAAACTATTCAAGCAAGAGAGTAAAATAATTCCATGTAATAGATAAAGAGTAGAAATCTCACAACTGAAAGTCAAACGATGCTTCAAACTGTCTGACTAAGCAAAAGGGCTTAGTTCTCCATGAAAGGCTAAAAACTCTGAATGGAAAATATGATAATAATGTCTGAATGAGAGGTGCAACTCTCAAAACCTAATATATCAAACTAGGTCTAAAAACTATATCCCAAAAATATAATATTTCGGAATAATAATGATAGAAAAGGACCAATAGAAACAAAACACGTGGCAAGTAAAGGTCTCCGCGGCGGTCAGGGGCGACGGGTGCCGCTAGGTTGGCGGCGGGTGCCGCCAGCACCTCGGTTCAGAACTCATGTCACACTTCGGGGGCTGTTTTGACTCACTTCGAGTTGGAATTTGTACTCGGAGTAAACATGAATTATAGCTCTTTGGATTAACTTTCCAATGATACAAAACTCAACTTCATAAGATCACTATATCTCCCGAACGAACCCTTTCAAGACAGAGGTGTCGAACCACCAACTCCAACGGATGGCTCGAATTCAAGCGTTCTTTCCCCGGTTCCATTCCTTTCACACTTGTTCACTTTAAGACCTGTAAAACAACATAGAACAAGTGCAAAAACCCAAAACTCCTAGACACTCTAATAACTTACAGAAACTAACTAAAACTACCTAAAAACAACGCAAAAGAAATGTAAACATGCATCCTAAACACTACCTAAATGCATGCTATCAGAATACGATATAATAAAGACATCAGAATCTCGCCACCATAAACCTAATCCATCAGATCGTCCCAAACTATCAAGCATAAACTCATAGAGAAACCACAACGATTCATGATAGATTCTTAATCTCTTCTAATGATCATTGTTTCCATAAAAAAATGATGGAAGACAATCCCTTCAAGTCCATCCTATAATATGTGATTATGTAAAAAATAAGGTAAATAACGGGTGATTATATGAAAAAAAATATAAAAGTGATTAGGTGGAAAATAAGGCAAATAATATGTGGTTATATGAAATTGACCCTTAAACTTAACTAAACTCTAATTCAAACCCTAACATGGCAAAACTGCTCTACTTACCTGGCCCATTTCAGCATTTGTACTTTAACCGGGTCGACCCGACCCATTCTTGCGTTCCAACTTCCAAGCAAGTAGTAGTCGTGTGTGCCCTTATATTCGGTATCTACCTGTCCTTGAAAAAGTCTCCACAGACCACACCTCAAAAATACCTCTCCGCCTCCTCATTCCCATAAACCCTTTCTCCCAGGGTTTTGGCTTCCTCCATTTCCAAAACCCTAATCTAGCTCGCTTCCACTTCCCCTCGAAAATGGCTGGAATCGTGCTTCTGAAGAAGCCATCGCTGATGGCTTCCGTAGCTTCAAGGCGCACCATCGCCATGTTAACTTCCGGATTCCAAGGCCTTCACCACCTACACAACCTACCGCCGATCCCTTCCGTGGAACAGTCTGTTGTGAAGGGGAGTTTTGATCTATGGGGCGAAGCTCGAGGCTTTTCTTCTCATGGCGGTCTAGGACAGACGAGGAGCTTTCATGTTCGATCCGCGCGATTGGATTTCAAGGCGTCAATGGCTTCGCCTGCTGGAGTCGCCGTCGCTGATTACTCGGACGAGGAGAAGGTGAAATCCGACGAGGGACTGGAGATTTCCAAGCTCGATATTGATAGGGACATCGTCTCTGCTTTAGCGGGGCGTGGAATCACTAAGCTTTTCCCAATCCAGGTTGATTTTCAATTTCATCTCCCTATATTAGTTCTTTTTATTCTTTGATTTCTCTTGGTTAGGGTAAGGGTTCAATGAAGAGAAATTTGGGAGATTAAATCCCTGAAATCTTACGTTTCTCTGTGAGAGAGAGTGATTATTTGCTTATAAATTTGTGCAGAGAGCGGTTCTGGAGCCTGCTATGCAAGGTGCGGACATGATTGGTCGTGCTAGGACTGGGACGGGGAAGACCCTTGCTTTTGGGATTCCAATAATAGATAAGATCATTCGATACAACGCCAAGCACGGGTTTGTGCTTATTCAATCTATTGTACAGTTTCACATAGCATGATAGAGCATAAATTATCTGTGTTCTTGCTTCACATCTAATTGTACTCTCTCTAAAATCTATGTTAACGTGTATTTATAATACATAGGTGTGGGAGGAACCCATTGGCGTTGGTCTTGGCTCCGACTAGAGAACTTGCTAAACAGGTTGAGAAAGAGTTTACCCTGTCTACCACAAAGTTGGAAACATTATGTGTGTATGGTGGTACACCAATTAGTCATCAAATGAGTTCTCTTGACCGTGGTATAGATGTGGTTGTGGGGACACCTGGACGGGTGATTGATCTATTGAAAAGGGGTGCCTTAGATTTATCTGAAGTTCAGTTTCTTGTTCTTGATGAAGCGGATCAAATGCTTAATGTGGGTTTTGAGGAGGCCGTTGAAGTGATATTAGAGAAGATGCCACGCCAACGTCAGAGTCTTATGTTTTCTGCCACCATGCCAAACTGGATCGTCAAGATCACTCGAAAATACCTTAACAATCCTATGACCATCGACCTTGTAAGATGAATACGTGTATATGTGTATATATATATATATGTGTTTTTTTTTTTTTGTAGAATATCATAGATCCTCAGGATATGTGAACAGATTTTAAATCATTTAGAATGCTTTTGTTGAATAGTTATATTCTTATATCTTATTTCTATTTAAAGTTGTTGAATTGATCAGTAGCAGTAGCACTTTCCAGTGGTTACATCACTTAAAAAGGTTCTTTTTAATGTAGGTAGGGGACTCTGACCAGAAGCTTGCTGATGGAATCTCTTTGTGTTCAATTTCGACCGATCACAAGTCAAAAGCAGCAATTATCGGACCTCTGGTTGAGGTATAATTCTCAAACTTGCTGTTTCGTAAGTTTAAAGTCTTCTCTTATTGGTATTTGGTAGATGTTTCTTGCGACTTCCTAATTGTATTTTTTTCTAGGAACATGCAAAAGGAGGGAAATGTATTGTCTTTACACAGACTAAACGTGATGCTGATAGATTGTCATTTATGTTGGCTAGAAGCACCAAATGTGAGCCCTTACACGGGGACATCTCACAGAATCAAAGGGAACGGACTTTAGCAGGATTCCGTGAGGGGCGTTTTAACATTTTGGTTGCCACAGATGTCGCTGCCCGTGGCCTTGATGTACCAAATGTTGACTTGGTAAATTTCATGTTTCCTTTTTCGCATTTTTGTCAATCATCTCTTGCAAGTTCCAACATGAAATTGCTTTCGGAGGGGGAACATTAAGTTGCAAATTATGGGTAACTAGCACGATACTTGTCCTATATGCATCAATATACATTTAGGAAATTGAAATTGGCTGAAGCAGAAAGTAAGAGCATCTCCAAGATCTTCCCTAAAAATTTCTTTATAACAGGGAAGCAAAAAGCATATCTTTCCATTTATTTAGGCTCCAACTCTAACAAGTTCTCCATTTGAAGAATGCTCCATTTATTTGGAAAATTCTCCAAATTTAGGGGAGTTCCTTTTTTCTTCCCCCTTCCATATTTTGTGGAATTATATAGAGAATTTGTTGGACCAAAAGTGCCCTACAACTCTCCAAACTTGGGAAGCTCTTGGAGATGCTCTAATGGGTGCGAATATATGGTTGCTTACAGGGCATTCTTGTCATATGCTTTCTTGCAGTGGTAATGAGGATGTTCTAGTACATATTGAATATGGTTTCATTTGTTAATGTTTACTTCTCTCTCTTTGGTCTGTGGAATTTTTAATGAAAGATAAAGTAGTTCTGTTCTAGTACAACTGCACGTCATTTAGGGTGGGTGCGGTATTATCTGTTTTTCTTTTATTCTTTCTTTTATAACCCCTTTTCCTTTCTTAGGTTATTCATTATGAACTCCCTAGCACGTCAGAGATATTTGTTCATCGATCTGGCCGGACTGGTCGTGCTGGCAAGAAGGGAACTGCAATTCTTATCCACACATTTGATCAGGAAAGGGCTGTCAAAATGATTGAGCGTGATGTAGGAAGCAGATTTAGAGCGGTTAGTTGAAACTTCTGTTTTTGACAGCTTTATGATTAGTTATGTAATTGTATTTTAGGATACAGTATGACCTTGAAATTTTGCTTTGTGTGCCTGTAATTCAACTTAAAAATATGTGGCCAGATTTGATGATATGGTTAGTGAAGCATGATGATGAACTAACTAAAAGGTGAAGCGTCTGCAGATTTGTGATAGCCTAGCATTTGTTTGATTAATGTTACACTTTTTCCCCATTCATTCTATATTATGTTTATACTACAACATATTTCGTGATTACCTATTATAGTTTTGAAAAGTTCCAGATGCTGTGTCATGGGTTCATTCTTGAATCTTGATCTATAACCTGCATATGCTTTTGCTAAAGAACTTTGTGTTGTCTGATGACACAGAAACCAAATATAGATGTATCTCTAAGCTCAATATCATTTTGTTTGTTGGTTAATTGTTTTTGTATTGTCTATAACTATACTGACTAATTTTTTATTTTATCAGTTACCTCCCATTGCTGTTGATCCCTCCCAGAGAGAAATGTATGGAGGAGATATGGGCTTTGGTGGTGGTGGTGGTGGTGGTCGATTTGGCTCATATGGTGGTGGTCGATCAAGCAATTCTAGTTTCGGTCGCTTTGGTGGTGGTGGTAGTGGTGGGTTCGGTGATTCTTCATCTGGGCGCTCTGGAGGAGGAGGGTACAGTCGTTCTGGTCGCTCTGAGAGTGGTGGCTATGGCAATTTTGGTTCTTCCCGTTCTAGCCAGGGTTTTGGCGGTTCAGATCGTTCATCTGGTTTTGGTTCATCTGGTTTTGGTTCCTCCAGTTCTGGGCGTAGCAGTGGCTTTAGCTTTGGAGACAGCAAAAATGATAATGCTCAAAGTCCTTATTTTGGCAGGAAGTCTTATTAAGGTCCCTCAGGTTAGAATTATACACCTTGCTAATGGCTATACATTTCTTCTACATTTGAGCATTAGACACAACTGTAAGGAATTCATTAGTTGCATGAAAAAGAACCAGTATGTGCAATTTCCAATAATAAACCTTATAAGTCATGACTCAACAAAATTCATTTCTGTAAGATTCTAGATTGACAATCATTTCTGAACGGGGAGGTATCTTTTATTCATAAGATAAATCAGGATTTGAACGAAATCAACAAACTTGATCCTCTAATGGATTTTTCTGGTTATCTGATCTTATTTGTGCTGGAATCTTCAAACAACATCAATGTCTAACTTCAACATGCTGGGTTTGCAGTTGAAAAGATTTCTGAAGAGTGATTTGGTGCTGGATGCTGTTGCTGTAAGGCTGGCTACTTAGTTAGTCCTAGTAGTTACATTCAATTGTTGCCTTGACACTGGGAGTTATACTACCATAACCTTTTTATGTTAAAGTTCAGTTATGCTTTTGCTATGATTAAGCTATGGTTAAGTTGGATAAAAAGTGTCGATGTGGCGGTAATAGATCTTTATGGATAAATCTGTATGTAAATATTGCCCCGTATTTGGTAGGTACTGATGTTGAAAAGTGATGGACTTTACATGTTTTTTGTTATATCTTCGATTTCGGGAAGTCGTTTTTGCATGTTTGTTGTGTCATGTGTGTTGTTTGCTTGTTCAGATGTTGATTTTAGAAAGAAATTGAACGGTTCTATTGTTGATTCATATCGGTTTTATTTTTTGATGGAAGATGTACAACATTTATTAATGATGTCTATTGGAAAAATTGTAAAACGAGAAAAGCTCTAAATATGTGATTTTGTACTCGCTAAAACAACATTTATTAAGGGTAACACTTTTCTTAACGCTAATGTTAGTCATGATTGATTTATGCAGATCTTGATAACATGTCACATGGTCATGTACACCGGTTTTTACTCGTATCCTCGAGTGGTAGCTGTTTGCGTATTTCAGCAACTTTATTATTAGTAATTTGCGAATTTGCTCCAAACTTAACTACTAACTCAAAATTCATAAGAAAATTCTTGGTAGACAAGACTACACGAGGTTTTGCAAAATGCTCCCGCAATGAAATTTTACGCCATTTGTGCAAATCTACCTGGTCATGTTAATGTACACTTGAACTGTGGAACGGTGAAACCGGACTGAAGGTTTCAAACCGGTTTGAGGGTTGAAGAACCAATGAACCGGAAGTTCCCATGTTCCAAATGGAGGATTTGGAATCATGGAAAGCGCAGATAATAAGCAAATGGGGTTCATTAAAGATGAGAGAGACGAAGCATTGTATTGAACCGGAACCGGATCAAACCCCTACCGTCGGTTGGAGGGTTATAATATAGCGGATCGGTTCGGTTAAAAGTATTATTAGTCCAGGGTTTCTGAATCTCACTCAGAAAATAAGAGCGAGCGAGAGCGAGAGCGAGAGAGAGAATGGAAACAGGCGACAAACCGCATCAGCGAACGGTGACGTGCGGAGTGGTGAGTGTAAACCACGCGTCCAACTTGTGCTACAGAGTTTGCTCCGTCTGCGAGAAGCCCCTCTCCGACACCTCCTCTCTCTGCTCCATTTGCGATCGCTCCAACTCCTTCAATCCTGGCTCCTCCGGCTCCAAACGCCTCTTCCGTGTTCTCGTCAGTTTTCCCCTTCTCCCGCTCCTTCAAATCAATTGCGTTTCGGAATCATCATCTCGTCTCCTTCCTTGCGTTTTTCCGATCTCGCAGATGTCGGTGGCCTCCGATTCCAAGGTTTTTGCCGTGATTTGCTTCGATAGGGCTGCTAGGGTTCTCTTCGGCTGCTCCGCCGACGAATTCTTTCACTTCGCCAAGCTTCATCCTTTCGCAGGTCCTTAATTTCAACCTTTTTATGCCTGCTTTTTCGCTACATTTTACTTCAATTTCACTACTCAGCCATTTGATTTGTTTCACTGAAAATTCGCTGATTTTGGATGATTTAAAACAATCGTCTTAGGTTTTAAGTTCTTACAACAACTCTAGCATGTTTGAGCAATATAGATTGACTGCTATTCGTTTGAACTGATACTTCTTTACACGTTCTTGCTTGCTTTACTATTATGCATCATACCATTTACTGAGGCTAGAGCCTAGAAGAAAGTGCAAATCTGAAAGATACACTGAGTTTTGGCTTGTCCTCTTCTTATGTTTATATATATGTTCCCTACATTTTATGACAGAGAGCAATTGTGTTCCTAGATTCTACTTTCTAGTCAACACTAACTTAAAACAGGATTTTCACCAAGCATCCTTGGCACAAGAAGATATAAAAGAGTAATTATGTATTGTTTGGATCACCAAGCATCCTTGAGTTCTTGCTTGCTTTCTTCTTATGCTCATATTTTTCCGACTTCTTATAACTGAGATCATGATATTTCTAGATTCTAATCAACACTAATTTACATCAGTTGGATAAAATCAAATAATAGCTACCTCTATTCCAGATTATACAGCTGATTTTGACTAAAACAGGATTTTCACTAAGCATCCTTGCCGCAAATGGACATAAACGTTAGTATCAACAGCACAGATTAACTCAAGAAATTTCTCCCTGCAGTTTATCAACTATTCCATTGATTTATACATTCCACCCTTTGCTTATAACCTCAAGAAATTTCACGAAGCATTCTTGTGTTTCTACTTTCTACTCATCACCTACTGCCAAACTATAAAGAATAATATTATATGTTGCTCCTTTAGCAATCTTCATAAGTTCAATGAAAAAAAATAGTGGCTTTCATTGTTTCTGAAATTGGAGAGCTAATCAAAGCCAAAGGTGTTAAATCTCTTAATATTTTAAACATTAAGCTGTTCAAATTTGGTTCTGTTCTTATTTACAGCTGTCACAGCCGCTGAGATTCTGGAGGGTGAAATGTTTAGGATGACTCTGGCTAATTCAAAGAGTGGCAATGCTCAACATCCGCGTGTTGTATCTATTGTACCACTGAACTCCGGCTACCAACCTGTTATGAGTCTTCTGAGGCAGATATATGGAGCAAAAGTTGGAACCTCGTAACCATCTTATTTGCATTTTGAGGCAAGTGAACTCTTTGTTTTTTCAATTAAAGGTGTCACAAATTGTATGCTGTTTAGCTAACATTGTATAGAGATTTGAAATGCTTGTTTTGGAAGCATAAAAGCCGTTTCCATGATTAAACTTGATTGTTTTAGTTGATAACCGCTTCTTATGTGGTAGATCAAATGATGAGTCCTACATGAAGGCAGAACTGGGCAAGTCTGGGTTGACTCTCAATGTGCATGGACCTGAATTTTGAGTTGAGCTCAACCAAGGCCTACATCTACTTGAAGGCGCCTGGTCTAGTTCATCATACACTCCAATATGGTGAATCTGTATGAACAAAGTTCTAATTATTGTTTTTTTTTTCTGGACAGTGCCTTTCCATGTCTAATTGTAATGGATTTTCTTCAAATGATAAATGCTAACTTGTGCTTGAAGGAAATTGCCTTGATTCTGTCTACCAGTTCTGTGCATTGTTAGGCTGTAACGAGCTTGATTTTACACTAGGAAACGAGTTCCGTGTTACCAATATGAAACAGAAACGAGAAACACTGTCCTGTTAGACTTTCCGGGTAACATCGTTGTTAGGTTGTTATTACTGAAACGTTCATTTGATAATTTACAATCCACCAAAAAAATGAGAATTTTACATCACGGTTTTAATAGTATCGTACGTCATGGTAATGCTAAATTATGTTAGACTATAATTGGTTGACATTATGCAATTTCTTTGTCGAGAATAATCTACAGTACTGCATATTATCAAATTATTATTTATCGAGCATAATCAAGATTAAGAACCAGTCTAGTTTACTGTTAAAAAAAAAAAAATTGGACCAGTGATTTGCTTTTGGATGCTAATCTTCTAACTTGGCCATGTCTTATTTGTCTCGTATGCCACAAATCATTATCATATCTTATATTCAAATCTATCCTCAAATTCCAAAAATTAATTTATACTAATACATCATTTTGTGTCGGTAGAATGATTTTTTTTAAATAAAAAATAAAAAAATTAAGAATTACTTTTTCTGGAAAAAGAAGGATTTCTTATATGATGAGAATAATTGAAGTCCAATTCTAAAAGCAAGCTTCTTCATTCATCGAAATAATAGTTTAAATTGACACTAGTTGTACTGTACAGGGATATATAGCATTGACATTTGAGGTTATGAGAACTAATTTTGTGCAAATGGGGGCCCAAATATTTACAAACCACAAGCATGATCAACCATATGTTTAACCAAACCCTTAGAATTTCTTGAGCATCAATCCAACTTGATATCTACGAAATTAGAAAAGTGTAGTTATGAAATGGCTTACATAATCATCGACGTATAAAAACGTAACACAAATTTCGTCGGTCCTATATTTTCCTGTTCTATTTATTTAATTATTTATATATTATTAAATTGTAAACATTTTATAAGTTAAAAAAATATTATGGAAAATCAGCTTCCCTTGGATCATTCCAGTTTCAAAAGAAATCTACCTCGTGGCAGTTTAGTTGTTTACTTAATATTCGGGAGGTTTTTTCGAAGGGAGTTAAATGGATTGTGGGAAATGGCAATAATATAAATTTTTGGTCATATATTTTTTTTGATCCAATTTTTGGTCATATATATGGAGTGGTGATTCGAATTTCCTTTGCTACTTACATAATAACGAACCCTTGCTTAAAGTTTCGGCCTTTATCTCCTCAGACAAATCATGGGATATTCAAGCTCTTAGTAATTTATTGCCTTCGTCTGCAATAGATATAATCTTGAATGTAAGGATTCCTTTCACGGAGGTTGCTGATCGAGTTGTGTAGCTTCCGTCTCCAGATGGAAACTTCTTTGTCCACTCGCCTTCATCTCTTTTAAATGAGTCAAGGAATTTAAATTCCACTGGTTTTTCTCGGATATGGAAAATAAAAATTCCTCCTAAAATTCAGTTCTTTGGAAAGCATGTAGTGATTGTCTTCCTACTACCGATAAACTAAATTGTTTCTATAATTGTGTTCCCCATTATTGTTTTCTTTGTGATCTTGAGGATGAAAATCTAAACCATCTTTTTTCCCACTGTCCATTCACAAAGAAAATGATTACTAAATTAGAAACCACTCTTCCCTGCTCCTTTGATTTGGCTACTTCAAGGTGTTTTAATGATAATTTGATTTCAACTCTTAATTTAAACAAAAATAAGCAATTTCTTTATTTTTTATGGTGGCGTATCTGGAATCATAAAAATTCTATTATTTTTAACCCAACAAGGATTATCCCTAGTCAGTTACCATGTGATCAGGCTTTTTTCGCAATTTCTTCAATGAGAATCTGCAAATTCCTCTTTAATTAAAAAACGTGTATGCTCTCCAAAAGGAAAAAAAATTGGTATTTGTTGGATTGAACCTCCCCCTTTATGGATAAAACTTAATTTTGATGCTTCTAAACAAAAAAATTCAAGTACCTTTGCTAGTTATATTATTAGGAATCACTCCAGTACAATGTTAGGTTGTGATCGAGTGGTTCTTGCTCCAATGTTGATCTTAAAAGTAGAGGCTTTCGCGCTTCTGGAAGATCTTAAGTGTGTCAAATCCTTGCATATTAATAAATTGATTATTGAAGGGGATACTTTAGTTCTTATAAATTCTTTAAAGAACGTCTGGAAAGTGTCGTGCGAAATTTACATAATTATTCAAGATATTCGAAATTTGGTGTCAGGTTTTCCTGATGTGGTTCTTTTTCATTGTTTTAGGAAGGCTAACTCAGCCTCTGACTTCTTAGCAAGAAGACATGTCAGTATTCCGCAGATTCGTCATGCTATTTCCTTCTGTTGTCTGGATTTATGTTTTGATGTAATTTCAGTTTCAAAGTTAAGACTTTTGTTTCGTCTTCAACCTTTAGTGTTTAATTTTTTAAAGATCATCCGCAATGATAATTTAGGTTGGTCTTGTATTAATGGGGCAGCCTAATGTTTATCTTGTAATGAGCTAGTAGCTCATTGTTAAAAAAAATATTGTGGAAAAGACGAAAGTGCTCCTGTTTAAATGTAGTGTATGAAGAGAATATTAGTTAGATGAAGCCAATAATCAAGATTTTGTGATCCATCTTCCGGATTATAAATTTAATTTAATTGAAGGGATTATAACGGGATTGTGTGAAATTAAATATTGCGTGATACTTATACAGTTTGTTTAACACAAGCCAAATTAATGATTTCATTTAACATGTATTGTAGTTGTTGTGTTTCATAAAAAAAATATATAGAGTCCAGTTCAGATGAGAATGGGCGCGTAGGTGCGATATAAGAAAGAACAAGAGCCGCTAGATGAAGAAAAATCAAAGACGCTAAGCATTTCACTTAAAAAGGGAGAAAAAGCAAAGAAGTGGGATTTAGGTTGATTAAAAGCCTAGTAGTAAGAATGCAATCATCCCAAAACATAAAAGGAAGATTTGCATAAAAACGAATAGCACAAGAAACATTCAAAATATGACGGTGTTTGCGTTCAGTCTGACCATCTTATTGGGGCATTCCGACACTTGAAGTTTTGAATATATTGCCTTTTTTTATCGAAACAAGAGCGCAAGCTTGTAACTCAGTCTTGTTGTCACCACAGAAATATTTAACATGCTTGTTAAATTGCTGAATAACTAATGCACAAATTTTTGGAATGAGGAATGCAACTTTAGTTTTGTTTTTCATCAAAAATGTGCAAAAACCTCTAGAGCAATCATCAACAATAATCAAAGAAAATAACAAGCACCATTCCTAGATGAAGTTCGATAAGGACCCCACACTTCAAAATGAATAATATCAAAAATGTTTACAACATGTGAGTTACTAATAGGAAACGAAGAACAAGTTTGTTTTGCTCTATAAAACTATCACACGGGTCAAGGTGACCATTTATTTTAACATTAAGCAAAATTTGAAGATCATATAAAGAAGGTTGACTGATATTAGAATGCCAAGGGCAGGTGAATAGACCTCTAACCACAAATGCCCTCTGACGTTTGTGTTCATCTATTTTGGGTGCATGTTGCTGAATCGACTTCTCTGAGCCTCTAGCTTGTCTGATTTGGTGAGTTCCTCGAAGCTATGAGTTTGATATTGTGAATTTGTCCACTACATTTGTGCTTCCTGACATTTTGCTTCATTTATTTCCCTTGCATGATGACGATTCGAATTCTCTGAGTCAATAGTTTCTCTGATTTGATGAGTTTCTTCAAATTAAATTAGGGTAGAAGATGTTCCCTGACATTTTGCTTCATTTATTTATGCTTCTTGACATTTTGCTTCATTTTCTTTGTGCTTCTTGACCTTTTGCTTCATTTTCTTTGTGCTTTACAGTTGTCCCCTACATTTTGATCATGGATCTGTCCTGTAATTCTCACCATAAGAGTTTAGGGTGCTCCATGGACCCCCATTGCGAGTGGGGCCCCGATTGTAGAGGAATCCACTCTTTCAGTCCCTGTCGTTCTGAATCTACTGTTGAGTGGACAATAGAAGATGTTCTTAAGTTGCTTGCTATTCCTGATTTGCTTGATGATGCTGATTCTGGTGAGCTCACTCCTACTCCTTCTGATGTTGGCAATGATGGAGTTGATCCTACTCTTCATCTTGAAGAACATGTGGTTCTAGATTCTGAAGAAGACTAGCTAAGTACTCAAAACTATCTTAATTTTATTTGAAATTGTCCCTGTTAATGTAATGTTGGATGAGTTTGAATCTGTCCCTCTGTGCATGTTGAAACTGTCCCTCCTTGCTTGATTGCTTGCTTCATTGATTGATTGATTGATTGCATGCTGACTCTGAACTTGAAAAATTGTAATGCTTGCTTGTTTGCCTGCATGATGGTGATGATGAATCATTTTCTTTGGGTGTCCCACTTTGTTGTTCTCATTTCTGATAACTAGTCAATGATAAGTTCTTTATTATGAGATTGTTCACTCTAATGATGTCTTAATTGCCTATTTGAAATGAGATACCAGTCTCTTTGAGACTTAGGATGGTTCATTTACATTTGGGTTTTATGGTAAAAGTGTGAATGGGTCAATAATAGATGAAGAAATCTGAGACCAATTTATGTGACAAAAATTAATGATGAAGTCTTTGTATTTGTGAGGTGTGATTCCTATATGTTCATTGCATTAATATATCATAAGAAACCAGTTACATTATGTGACTGAAAAAGGCTTATGGTATATTAGTGGTGTGTGAAGGGAATTATACCAATGAGCCATATGGGGACATCTGAGACCAATTTATATTCAAAATAAGACTTTAAGTTGACTGCATTAATGTCCCCTTTTCATATGTTTCACAAAAATCATTACATGTCCCAAAAAATTACATATGTTCAAAATGATTGCATTGCATATCAACCTAGAATAGAACATTATTGTACTATTCCAGGATGATATAGTCATCCATTCCTCATTGCTTGATGATGCTGGAATTGGTTGTGCTTGATCTGGTTATGCTTCCTCAATGTCTTGGGCTTGACTACCTTGTACTTGATCAGGTGAGGCTTGACTTGGTTGTGCTTATTTGCTTGTGCTTGATTGAGTGGTGCACCATTATGTACAATGTCCCATGCTTCCAAAACAGCAGACAGTGCTGCCTTCACTTGAGTGTGTAGGTTGCCTTGAGCTTCCATCTTCTTTTTATTCACATGTGACAAGTCATAATCACCCCCCCTTACTTTGAGTATTTCATTTATTATATTTTATAGGGCTTAATTTGTACCATTTTGACCATCTTATGTACTCTACTCTTTGAAATGCCCAGTTTTGTTGCCAAATCCCTTATGCATGATCTGTCTCCCATTGTAATTGATGTGATTGCTTTTGCTGCCAATTGAATTCTTTTTTTACCACAATTGGTGAACTTTGTACTCGCATCATACTGTTGCCCTTGAATTGTATGCTTTTTGGCAATGTTCCATATTTTGCTTATGCTCCTCCTTGAAATGTCGAACTGTTGTGCAGCTTGTTGTATTGTCCCACGTTCAAGACATCCATTAGTTGCTTTGTTTAACAGTCATAGCAAAATGTTGAACTTCTCATCACTACTGAGCCTGATACGTGATGGCTGATGATGTCCAACGTTCACTTGTTCTGTTTCCTGGTCAGTTGTTGTTGTGTGTCTCCGTTGAAGCCATCTCTTGTTCCTCTTGTGTTGGGTGGTTGAGATCGAAAAGAATTTCTGGATCACCTTCCATGTCCCGATGGCCTCATTGAGATCAAATGGAAACTGAGTAGGTTGATCTGGAAATGGAGTCTAATTCACATTTATGGCTGAAGCCATCTACAATGTTCAATGATGCTATTTGTCCCCTTTTTTCTTGTGAACTTGTTTTAGAATTTTGCTCATGAAGAGCTTTCAGTAATGGTCTGAAAATGAGAGTTTTGAATACTCTATAAATGGTTGAAGTAAATTAGTTTGAAGCCTATAATAATGGTTTGATTGGGTGTTAATCCATGTGAGTGTAAATGCTGCATTCTTATTGGTCAATGTAAATAAGTTTGGATTGAGGGAACTAGGGAAAAATGGGTTTACATGTTCTGTTCTTTGCAAATTTCAAAATCTGTCAAATTAAACATTACTACTCCCTCCGTTCTATTCTACTTGTCTATGAAGGTCTAATACACATATATTAAGGCATGGTATAATCTTACCAAATTACCCTTATTAATTACTCTTATTAATTATACATTCCTCTTTTTTTTTTAGAGAATTTTTCCAAGTGTATTAATTATATACAAATGGTATAAATGAAAAATCTTGTACAAATATGACTTTAAGGACAAATAGAATGGAGGGAGTAATTTTTTTCCTTAATTCTAGTGGTTTTTTTGAAATAAGAACATCAAATCAGGATGGAGGGAGTATTTCAATGCTTTTGACCCAAATAGATTCTACATATCTTTTAATTATGACGCGTTAAAAATAATGCACCCCTCATACCTATAAAATCACTTCGACATTTCACTCCAAAAAAATTTAGAATGAAATGTCAATTTGTTTTGGATTGGCAAATTATATAACTCGTATTTAATTTAAACATTCCTGACATAGAGCAACAATGTAATCCAACCTCACTAAATAGGTGGGGAGGTGTTTCATGGCTAAACCAATAATAGATATTAAAATGGGATAATCTTCTTTATCATTGCGTATTTCTTTTCAAAGTTGGTGGACATAAATTCATACATAATTAAAAATATTTGTACGTTGAAATATTATTAATGTTACGTCTATACTTGTATTTGAATATATGATTGCCCACTTTTCTTTTCTTTTTTCTCAATAACGTTTGTCCACTTTTGATTAATCATAATTTATTATCAATCAGTTATTCAATGTCATTCTTGATTTAGATCGAATATTTTTTTGTCACCATGAATTTAATATAATTGTTAATGTCAATCACTACTAAGATATATACAAACTCTATTTAATTATATATGCTAATTAAAGAGGCTTGAATTTAGAACCACACAAAAGAAAAACTAGGAAGTGGTCACGATAAAAATAATTAAACGTATGAATAGCGGGGAAATGTAGATAAAGATAAATATAATGTACGACTTGATCGAATTAATTGATAAATAGACAAAAACATGTAAGTAAATAGTAATGATGGATTCATGGACCACAAAGATTTGAAGATGAAAAATTGTAAAAGCACATTATATATGGCATTGCTTTAATTTTTATTCAAATGTATTTTTAAGTAGAAATATATTCTTTTTATTTTACTATAGGTTTTTTTAAGAGATTGAATCAAATGAAAATGGGACTTATCATGAAAACTAAGAACAAATCTAGATCATCCGATTGAAACACTAGAAATAAATCTAGGTTATTCGATTAAAAATAATAATAAAATAATAAAAATATTTTTTTTTTATTTTCTTACTTTATTTTTTTTAAGTCTTTTTACGTATGTAGAATGATGTAAATCGAGTATGAACATAAAGCCATAAAACGTGAACATACAATACTAATATGTGAACGTATCTATATTATATGTGAACGTATACTAAATTTGTTGAAGTTAAAATACGATTATATGTGAACAACCCTTGTAAAAATGTGAACATGTGTATAAAATATGTGAACAGAACGTAAAATGTCAACCGTCGTGTTTTTGGCAAAAAATAAGCGAAAAAATAAAAAAAATAAAAAAATATTTTTTTTTCTTTTCTTACTTTATTTTTTTAAAGTCTTTTTACGTATGTATAATGATGTAAATCGAGTATGAACATAAGGTCATAAAATGTGAACATGCAATACTAATATGTGAATGTATCTGTATTATATGTGAACGTATACTAAATTTTCTGAAGTTAAAATGCGGTTATATGTGAACAGCCCTTGTAAAAATGTGAACATGTGTACAAAATATGTGAACAGAACGTAAAATATCAACCGTCGTGTTTTTGGCAAAAATAAGCGAAAAAATAAAAAGTAAAAAATAAATTATTATTTTTTTTTAATTTTTTGTCAATTTTTTAAGTCGTTTAATGCTTGTATTATGATTTAATCGAAGATGAACAGATGACCATAAAACATGAACAAACAATAATAATATATGAACACACTTGTAATATATGTGAACGTATTATAAAATCTCTGAATTGAAAAATGTGATAATATGTGAACATGTCTTATAATAGTGTGAACATATGCATAAAATACGTGAACGTAACATAAAAAATCAAATTTCATGTTTTTGGCAAACACAAGCAAAACTAAGAAAATTAAATTTTATTTTATTTTTTGTCAAAATTACCATTTTGCCCCTATCTCTTCTAATCTTAGCCATCCATTTCTCAAATCCAATGGTCCTCATTTGTTCTTAGTTTTCATGATAAGCGTCATTTACATGTGAATCAACCTCTTTTTTTTAATAGATTCTAAGAGAAGCTTAAAATAAAAAGAGGAATAATTTAATATCTAATAAATTAATTTATATTTTAAATGCGCTTTTAAATGAATTCTGTATTTTTAACGCACTATAATAAAAAGGTTAAATAAATGTGTTAATTTTGTAATATTTTAAATTTTTTTGTCGAAAAGCGAGCTAGGGCAGTAACAACTTTTATTAATTTAAAATAGGAAAAATGACTTTAAATAATATGAAGTATCCACTTTGAACCAATAATAATACGAACTTTCAAAATCACCCGCAACAATATGAACTATTGCGATATTAACCAAAAACGATATGAGTCCATTTTTCGGCAGTTTTTCCGGTAAAAATGATGACGTGGCAACCGGAAACACACGTGCATAACATTATTTTCTTTTTTTTGTTTGTAATTCCATGTCATTATTTTTATTTTAGATAAAAAAAATTACTTGCCACCCTCACCCCCATTCATCTTCATCCTCAACAATTCCAATATGGCGACACGTTCATCCCTTCCTCGTCGACACCTTCCCCCCTCTCACCCCATCGTCGGAACCTTTTGCCTCCTTGAATTTGGCAATTACAAGCGCCCTCTTTGCTGAAATTTCGAAGTTGGTGTGGAAAGCTTCTTTAGTTTCAAACTGTCAGATCTGCATAATTGGAGTGGCGTCAAAGGCAAAGGGGGGAGGATTGATGTTTGTAGCCCAACTATATAGATCTTAATAGCCATGAAAGGTAGGGGTTGAGAAATTTGAAGTCGATTGGCAAAAGGAGGAAAAGTAATTTTCATGTGAAATTGAGGCTTTTAACTCAGATCCAATTGCTCAAAAGATGGGTTTTTGGGGTGTATACAAATCCAATTGCTTTCAACTCATCCCTAAATTAATTAATTTGATCAATCCTTATTGAAAAGACCAATCCTTATCGAAATTCCAAATCTGATTCCATGTACGAACAAGAACATAATTCTTTAAATTAAATCTATCTTGTGATGGGTGGCGGCGGCAACAATGATCCAAGGGGAGTTGAACGGTCGGAGAGTTAGGCGGCGATCAGAAAGAAGCGGTGGCGGTAGTCAGATAGATGGTCGGAGGTTGTAGGTTGAACTGTTGAAGATGATGCCATGAGTATTAAAAAGTTGAGAAGATAAAAAAAATGTCGAGCATGAAGATTCACGAGATTTTTTTCTTTTTTACACTTTAATTAATAACTCATTTTATATTTATGAGTTTTCAAATTTTACAATTCTTCTTTGTTGGTTTAGTAATTTTTTTTCTATTTTAATGACATGATTACTTATAATGACATGGAAACAAAAATTAAAAAGAAAAATAAAAGTGTAAAATATTTATTTGCTATGTAGGATTTCCGATCGCCACGTCACCGGAAAACTGATCGGAAAATAGTTTCATATCGTTTTCATTTAATATTACAATAGTTCGTATTGTTGGTGGTGATTTTTAAAATTCGCATTATTTTTTTGTTGAAAGTGAATACTGGGTATTATTTAGAGTCATTTTTCCTTTAAAATAGCTAAAACTTCTCCCATAACAAGAGATAACTCCTTATTGGATAACATGAAAGTATATGTAAATAAAGAATTAAGGGTCCGCTTGATTCCTTAACTATTGGGTTAGGAAAACAGATTGAAACTTCCGTCTCCGTTAATCGTTTTTCCAATTCTTTCCTTCCGCTGATGAGGTGAAACTACTCCGGACTTGTTTCTTCTTGAAAATCACCAAGTGACATTCCTTTTCTATCTTTCACATAATCCCATTTGTTTCGATTTTTAACCGCTTCTTTCACTCGACCATCTCCCTCGTCTCTTTTTCCATTTTCAATCAAGGAGAAAGCTCGGTTGCCTGGATACATGCATGCTAATTTGTTTTGTGTATTTGTTCTGTCATGCTCATTTTTTCGGTTGTCAAATTCTTAGACCTCTCAATCGGTCAATCTACTAGATATATCGAATTCTTATCCTTTAAAAAAAATAAACGAATAAAAAATATCAAACGTACCAAAAGCAAACTCTTTATTACTTGATATGTACGACTAGACAATATGATCCACTCTAAACCAACTTCATTATTATATGTATGATATGGACCACTACCGGCCTTATTGTAAAACAGTGCTCCTTGTGTACGTTGACGAATAGTTCTCTAGCTAGCTTTGACGTACACAGTTCTTAAGTTATTAATCGAACTTCGTTAAGAGCTAACCAATTTATAGCAATGATAGAAAGCTAGACGATAGGATCCAATTTGTAAGGAAGAGGATTATGGTTGGCTAATGTGGCCTTGCAAATGGAAGAGGATTCTTGTCAATTGACTCAAACGATCCTCTCTTAGCTAGAGCAAGGAACGTTAATTATGTACTTGTAGTTTCTTAAGGTAGGTTAGGGTTGCTAGGTGTGAATAAATCCATTCTATTCAGTTTTTCTCGTAATTCTGCGTCAAACATAATTTGGTCTTTGCTATTTCTTTTTCTATTTTATGTGTTTTCAAATACTTTAATGGAAAGGTTTGAAAACAAATTCAAGTTTGATCTCTTCCAATCCGGAACCATGCATATTTCACCAAATTCAGCACGAAAGGCCGGTTGTGAATTAATTGGAGGCTGGCCCATCTTAATTGATGATATCATAGTAACATATACTTCGTATATGATATAATTATATAAGTGAATTTACTTCAACATGCAATAATATGATATAATTATATAAATGAATTTACTTCAACACATGCAATAATATGATGATTGATATAAATGACTTTAGTTAAAAATGGAAAAGATTGTGTTGCACATAATTTGACATGAATAATCCCTTATTACTCGAATAATTGGAGTATCTCATCAAGGATATCAACATTTGAAAAAAAAAATGTCTTGGATATTGAAGAATTACTAACGGGTTGTTTTTGCGTGCTCGTGATTGGTGGTTTGACTGTGATTGTTTAAAAAAAAATCGTGAATATTTATTCAATGCCTGAAGGCTTTCTTACCAAGTCCAAATCTTTGATATCCACAATTTCTTCTCATGATTCTGTTTTGTACATCTTTTCTCGATGGTCGTCTTCGATTTGTGCTTGTCTTGTGGCGCTTTGCACCATCGGCTTCTCTTGTGTTTCCTCGGTTCTAGATCCAACTCCGATCAACATTTTTCGGTGGTTGTTTTAATTTGTTGTTTGTTTTGTGTGTTTGCTTTTGCTTGTCTGTTTACTCAACTGTTGATTCATTCGGCCTCTCGATATATCAAATAGGTTTAGTATATGACATTCTTTCCATGTCATATATACGAATCTTGCCTATGCTCTTCATATGTATACACACAAATATTACACCTATGATTTACGCTTCTTCTTGTTTTGGTGAAAATGATTTACGTTTTTTTTTTTTTTGGTAGAAATGATTTACGCTTTATACATGTGAGATTATGATTCTTAGATTAGGTACAAGGTTGCAAGCAATGCCAATCAGTAACGATCTTATTAATTAAAATGTCGAATCTAACAACTAGGTAGCTAGGTTTCAACCAAAGTTTAAAGCCAACAGGCTAGGTAAGGTGTACAAAAGTTTAAAGCTACCTTAGCTTAGTAGAGCTGGTCCCACAATAATCATTTTATCAAGAAACCTTCATGTGCCAATTAATCAATCATAGCCCTAAAAAACTAAAATTGAAGACTTGCCAATTCGTAAAATGAATTCCAATTGTGTTACTTTTTGCTTTCTTTGCCCCCATTAGGGTTTTGTCTCTGTCTTCACTCCTTATCAACTCCCCAACATTCATGCATCAAAATATTGCGCAAATTTGTAACCAATTTTTTTCATTAATGGCATGACCGGCCGACAAGATTTAGGCAACATTTAGAATATATATAATACTCTTTGATATAACGCTTCATTCAAATCCTCTTTACCAATTTGAAGCTTCTCAAAACTTGTAGGGGCACGAAAGCCGTACGTATTAATTCGTAGAGCATTTTACATAACATGCATAAATCTTCCTGTACCATTCTATGTTCGAATCGGATATTTTAACTATGCTTTTGTTTTGAATTTAAATGAGACTCTCTCAATGTACATTAAAAATCTAATACAACTTTATATTAAAGTCTGAGGATTCTATTGGGGAGTCGTGCAAAGATAAGTTCAACATACAAATTTAATAGGACCCATCCTAAAATTAATTAATAATAGAAGGAGTAGACTAAAGTAAATATATTTTTTTGAATCTCCGTAGATTTTAGACGTGGGATAGGATATTGGTGTAGTCTTTGTTATATTAATTATTACTAATATCTATGCCTAGATTTCAATAGAGGTGGGGCCCACTTTCTTGAGGCCTCCCACTTCTATTCCCCCGTACGTAGCCTTATTTATACCAGCCCTACTACTCTCCCACTTTACTCCTCACCAGTACAAATTGAAATTAGCTCCCAAATTAATAGAAGAAGAGCTAGCTAGGAGGAGCATTAATTAATTAATTGCAATGACATTATTAATGGCTCGTCTTCTAGCTTCCCTTATTGCTTTGGTGTTGTTGAGCAGCCGAGCAAAAGGTGGTCCTCCTTCTCCAGGCTACTTCCCAAGTTCCAGCATTGCTCCCACAAGCTTCGACCAAGGCTTTCGAACTCTGTGGGGCTCTCAACACCAAACTCTCCAAAACAACGTCCTCACCATTTGGCTTGACCACAACTCCGGTACGCGCGTAACTCACTTAATTCTCTCTTCATATATGGAGTAGTATACACTTCAAATTAATCTCTATGCTTATGTGCTAATTGGTGTTTCAGGAAGTGGGTTCAAGTCCTTGAAGCCATACAGATCCGGCTACTTTAGCGCCGCCATAAAGCTTCACCCAGGTTACACCGCCGGTGTCATAACATCTTTCTATGTAATTAAGACTACTACTACTACTTTACATATATATATACTTACTTACATATATGTATGAATACTTGATATATATATTAATTATAAAGTATTACCAATATATATGATCGAATACGCAGCTCTCGAATAACGAGGACTACCCGGGCCACCATGATGAGATCGACATCGAGTTCTTGGGGACGATTCCGGGTAAGCCCTACACGTTACAGACGAATGTGTACGTGCGAGGGAGTGGCGACGGCAACATAATAGGGAGGGAGATGAAGTATCACTTGTGGTTTGATCCTACTCAGGACTTTCATAACTATGCTATGCTATGGACTCCTGCTCAAATCCTGTAAGCTTCCTCATCACTTTAATTGCTATACAAATTGACAATTTTAATTATCGATCATTTTTTCCTAATTTAATACATATTTATTGGACCATATTATATATTGTCGGTAGTGTGTAACATTTTCTGTGGTCATTTTTAATCATCATTAGCAATAGGAAATAGGATATGACACCAACATATATAATTGTAATTGATTTTCCTATGTAAATCAAAACCCCTCGTATTATGTTAGTACGTGTTGACATCCATGTCCTCTCGTGTTAATATTTTTTACAAAAATATATTTTACATAGTTTACGTTTAGAGAAGTTGTCCTAATTAATAATCTATTTACTTTTCTCAAGTTTTATTGTCTGCATGAGTGACATTTAAATACGTACGTACAGTCGCTATGGTATACATTAGCAACAAAAGGTAGCTTTGCTTAAAGCCAAACATATCATTGTTCAATCAAAATGTCATATATCAATTTAATTTGGATTTATGTTACGTGTCAGATAATATGGTGACATACATATTGACATCTATATCATTTATGGAGCCCATTAATGTACGTTTGTGCTTTGTTATGTGAGAGGATTCTATCACTAATAGTAGTGGCGCTAGCTGCTTTTCTTCTACAAATTGATGATTATGTACAAATAATAGTAATGATTAAATTGAAATCCTTTTCTAATTTTAAGAAAAACGCTACACTGTACGTGCTCAAAAAAAATAGTTTGACTTATTTATAGAAATGATGCTACGTCTTTAAATTTTGAGTTGAATTTTCTTATAAATCTAAGAGATTACTAACCCATTCACCACCACCTATAAAATACAATTTTGTTACAAAACCAACCATTAATTAAAAAAAAAAATCAAGATCACTGTTAGACAACGCGCATTGGTTTCATTGATAAAAAAAAAAAAAAACATTTTAAATTTCAACGGTATAGAAACATTGAAACCAATTAAAACAAACTCATGCAATTTGATTATTTTGCTTCTTAATTTGTAGATTTATGGTAGATGACGTGCCCATAAGAAGGTACCCGAGGAAGAGCGACGCGACGTTCCCGGTGAGGCCCATGTGGGCCTACGGGTCCATATGGGACGCTTCGTCGTGGGCCACCGAGAACGGCAAGTACAAGGCCGATTACCGTTACCAACCCTTCGTGGGCCGTTATGAAAACTTCAAACTCCACGGCTGTCCCGTTTCAGGCCCGCCGGGCTGTCGGCCCGCCACCGCAAGCCCGCAAGGCTCAGCGGGCCTCAGCGGCCAACAACAGGCCGCCATGAACTGGGTCCACTCCAACTACTTGGTCTATGACTACTGCCGTGACCCTAAAAGGAACCACGCACTCACCCCGGAATGTTATATGTAACGGGCCGGCTCGGGCCGGGCTTGAATTAAGTGTGTTATATGATAAGGTGTGTGTGTGTGTCAAGGAAAAGAAAATAGGGTTGGTTTTTGTTACTTGTTGTTTGATTCTTCGACACCAGCTTAAGAAGGTGGGTCGAGATTATATATACGTTTGTTTGGTTTATTTAAGGGGGGTGTCTTGAGATGATTGAGTTTGTACGTTCTATATTTACGTTTTTGAGCATCCAGGCATTCAAGATGTGATACTAAAGTATAATTCGTGATTGGTGCACGATGATATAATAAAAAATTTATATTGAGTGATTGCTTTCTCTTTTAGCACATTCTTTTTCTTTCTTACTAATGTAGCCTCTTCTTAAAAATAAGAGGTGTGGTAATAAGTTGTGTTAAAAATGCTACATTTATAAATTGTCTCACAAAGAAAAAATTTATAATGAAGAAAGAGATATGAAGAGATATTAAATTAGTTTTCATTTTTAATTTGCTAATGAATGACTGGAATGTGACAAAATTTACCTAACGTAATTCCTCCACTCAAGCTAATCCATCTTCTCGCCATGCTATAATCACGTATGATTGAAAGTTTTGTAGCTTTTCCTGTTATGCTACGTACCTAAAGGGACCGTAGAAGTAACTACTTCCTTAAACTATATGTAAATTATAATAGGCTGATGAAATATACACACGGAATTTTTAGTAATCGCACAGCACTTCATAAGAACGAGTGCTCGTTCAGGACGAGCGCTCGTCCTGAACGAGCGCTCGTCCGGTTGAAGTGCCAATGTAACGGCTATTTTTTAAAAAAAATAGCCGTTGCACCAACGGCTATTTTTTAAATGGCTCAATTTTTGCCTATATATACACATTTCTAAAATTTCCATCTCATTCTCTATCCATCTAAAATCATTGCAAAATGTCATCGTCTGAAGAGTGGGTGTCTTCAACGTCGTCGGAAGGGGAAGACGAAGAATACAAATCTGATTCAAGTACCGAAGCGGACGAGGTATGTTGTATTACACTTTTATGTAGCGCATTACATAGTTATCTTGAACTTAATTGTAGTTATTTTTATATTTATGTAGAATTTTGACTAATGATAACTTTATTATTATTGAATATAAATAGATAAATTAATTTTAATCGAAAAATAATGAAACTATTGTATTGTGCTTATTAAAAAAAATTGATATTAAGTTGATAATTTACATATTGGTATTATTAAATGTCAATATTTTATTTTAATGTAAGTAGATATTTTTGGAATGTTGTAGGAAAAAATAATTTCATAATATCGTGGTCATAATTGTTGTATTAAGATTAATCAATTTATGTATAGGTCACTAGGATAGATTACTCAATTGCTTTTTATAATGAGCATGTGTGGGATGATCGACAAGACATGCTTGACTGGGCTAGGGAGCTTGGTCGGGAAAAAAACTTCGTGTTGGTCATAAAGACATCAAATAAAAGTATAGTCAAACTAACATGTGATCAAGCCGGTAAGTATAGATCCGGAAAGAGGATATTGCCTGGAGTAGAGCATAGGAGTATCTATCAACCACTTACCAGAACTCCAACAAAGAAGTGTGGATGCCCGTTTGAGTTGCTTGGAGTTCGAAGTAAGTCAACTGGTCAATGGGCCTTAATGGTCAAATGCGGATTGCACAACCATGATCTTCCAAGTAGCTTGCATGGCCATCCATATGCGGGTCGATTAACAAGGGAGCAAAAACAGATGGTTATTGAAAGGTTGATCATGTTCGCCCCCCCTAGGACTATACTTGCTGAGTTGAGGGAGCGATATCCGGGTAATGTGACCTCAATTCGACACATCTACAATGTGAGGGATAAGTTATTACTGCAGGAATGTGGAGAAATGACAATAACACAGTGGTCGCTTAAGTTTTTGAATGTCCACAAGTATAGAGTGCATCCCAAGCATCGAGGGAATTCGAATGAGGTCGATATCATATTTTTTGTGCACCCGAAATCATTGCAATTGATGAAGATGTTTCCATATGTCATCATCATGGACACCACTTACAAGACCAATAGGTACGTTTGAGTAATAATTTGAGTTCATTTTATACATTATTATATCATTTATACTTAATGTCAGTGAGATTTTCATACAATTGTTGACAGGTACGACATGCCTTTGTTAGAGATGGTGGGTTTTACTTGCACCGGAAATACATTCAACATCGGTTTCGCATTTATGTCAAATGAAGAGACAAGGAGTTATAGTTGGGTGTTACGTCAATTGAAGAATTTGTACGAGGAACTTGGAGTAAAGCCTAATGCGATAGTGACGGACAGGGAGAAGGCTCTCATCAACGGCATTAAATTGGTTTTCGGAGATGAAGTGACTCATTTGTTGTGTTGGGTTCATATTAGACACAACATTATAGCGTACGGATTGAAGGTGTTTGCAAACTGTGATAACCCCAAGGGACTGGCCCAAGGATTTGCAAACAAATGTTGGGCTTTGTTTTCGTCCACCACGGAAGAAATGTTTGAAGAGAGACTCCAAGCGTTGAAGGTAAATTGGCGGCCAACTCTCATTAAATACCTTGAAAAGGTATGGCTTACTCCACACAAGAGGAATATAGTACGTGCTTGGACCGATACTACTCATCACTTCCAAACAAGAACCACAAATAGGTAAATTCATATTATCCAACTATTTATTCATCATCTTTTAATTCATATTTTTAATTCATATGCTTGTTTCAGGGTTGAGGGTATGCATAGTGTATTGAAGAATGTTTTGGCATCCACTCGAGGAGGCTTCAACACGGTGATACTCAGGATCCACCACCAACTGACATGTCAGATTGAGATTTTGAGGGCAAATATTGAGAGGTCGCGCATAAGTATTCCAACCGCCATGCATCATGGCTTGTCCGATGAAATTAGAGAGTTGTTTGAGCCCCTATTTCACAAAGTGTCACTACAATGCCTAAACAAGTTGTTAGAAATGTTATATGAATTGGTCAAGGCTATGGCAAGGGGCGACCTTGATGAGGAATGTGTTGATTATTTTTGGCGAGACTGCCAAGGTAATTTTTCTATCTGAATTCACAATACATATTATATCATAATGTTTATGCTAGGCCTGTCATGTCATGTTGTTTTTTGTTTTCATATTTTTGAAGGTCTTCCGTGTCCGCATAGAATTGGTGAGGCTATAATCTCCAAAAGGCCAATCTTGCCTAGCGAGATACATAAGTTTTGGCGAACGGTGGTTTGGGAAGGAGTTGAAGATCACAATTTGCATGACGATGAATGTGTACCATTATGTATTCAAGACATCAGATGGAACCAAATGGTGGCAAAAAATATAAGTGGTGACATGCCGAGAGATCAGCGAGACCAACTCATAGAGTTGTTTGTTGACACAGAGACACCTGAAGAGTCTAATTTGATTGAGCCGCCAGACGCACCGAGGCAATTTAGGCCAGCTGAATCGACCAAGTACTCGAACAAGAGCGATAAGACCCTGCTTGAGCATAGGATGGTGGAGTATGACAAGGAGCAACAACGACGGGCAGACAAAGACAACGAGAGAGCGCCCCAAACCGCTCCGCCACCTCGAAGACGTGGAAGGCCGAAGGGTTCCATGAACCGTAAAAAATCCACACCTGTGTCCACTACCCCTCACACATCGACACATGTGCCCACTGCCCCACGCACATCGACGCATGCGCCCACTGCCCCTCGCACATCGACGACCCCGCAGGCTGTATTAGGGAGGGGAGAGAGCCAGTACCACACCCTCCGATGGGAGTTGGTTTCGGAGTTGATGCGGAATAGAGATGTGTATGAGCGATGTTTTCCAGCACTTCACACATCCTACAATGTGGTACTAGATAGCATCAAGTACATTCTATCTCCATGCGCTCCACGATACTGGCTCCACATGCCGTTGGTTGGCTTGATCTTTGCCACTTTATTCCAAGTAGCACTTGTGTTGTTATCATGGGACGGGCCTCACACATGCTTCCCACTTACGGCGTCTGGTCGAAACCCCAACCCCCCAACCGAGGTCTTGGCAATTGCTCTAGTAGGAAACCGGGACCACTTCATACCTGTAATGTCTTATAAACTCTTTAATGTTTTTAGAATCCTTTTTTGGGACTGAAATCTAAGTATGCTAACTTGTGTTTTTTTTTTGTAGGTGTGGCTAACGGACAACGCACCTATTCCACCGCCCCCGACTGTTTGGCGTACCTTCCACGACCCTAGTGTACGAGGATGGGACGGACCTTTTAGACAGAAGATCGAGGAGTGGCGCTCTGAACGAATTGAGGTCGGGGGCAACCCGGCTCCACCTGTTTAGATTGTTGTTAGTCTTATGATGTAATTTCACAATGAAATTTGACTTATGTATTTGTAATGAAAGTTGGCATTTGAAATTTGACAATGAAAGTTGGCTTATGTTTTTGTAATTAAATTTGGTTTATGTTTTTTTTTAAATTTGACAATAACAATGAGAATTGTAAATTGGTTGTGAAATTCAAGTTTATGTTTGCGCTTCTCTGGAACGAGCGCTCGTTCCGAACGAGCGCTCTTCCTGAACGAGCGCTCATCCCGGAAGAGCGCTCGTTCCGGAAGAGCGCTCATTCCTGATAAGCGCAAATATAATTTTTTTTAATGGTTACATTTTTAAAACAATTTTAAAGTCTTACCTACATTTTTAAAGACAATTTTAAAGTCTAAACTATTAAAACATTTTTAATGGTTTTGAAAGTCTAAATACACAAAAGCTCTTTACATACCATCCATAACATAAAATACAATCCAAAAGTCGAAATACAAAGATCCATAACAAACTACAATCCAAAATATCCTAATCAGTACGTGATGCTCCACTGCCCTCCCCACACTCAGTCTGCGAATCCCTAAACACGGATAAGGGAGGGGGTGGTGGGGCATCAGAGTCTAAAATGGAAAGAAGATGCTGCCAAGCACGACGATGCGGATGACTCAACGGCAAACCGGCCAGAAACGCTCGTGCATAGCCCGCACCGTGCTGGATCCGCTGTATATAAAAATTATCAAATTATTAATAATACCTAATTAAGAAATAATTTAAATTAAAATAATGTACAAGAAAGAAAAATACCATGCCCTCATCAACTCCAGGAATAGGGTGGGGATCCGGAGGGCGAGGGTGATCCTGGGGCTCAGATCTCGGGTCCACGTACGGATGAGATCGATCCCTGAACCACTCAATGTAGTCATCACTAACCTCCCATGCATATACGACTCGAGTATCCTCTGGAAGCGGGATCAAATGGTCATACCGATGAGCCCAATGATCATCGTCTAGACTAAATGTGACCCTATATCGAGACAGAGTCGCATGACGCTCCACTGTCGTCGGCCTGATGGGAGGATCCGGAATATCCTGACGGTGGGCATACTGTCGATAACATCTGCCCGGCATGTATGCCTCATGTACATCAAGACACTGTAGTGTGCCGTGGTATCGAGAAATCCGATACTCTCCCTCAAAATCCAAGTCACCCCACGGCATCCAGTTAATCTGCAATCACCCAAAAAAACACTCGTACATAATATGTAAACTAACCCTAAAAACGTAATAAAATTCAAAGTTATTTTGTATTTACCTCCTCGGCTCTCACAGTATCCAACCACCGACGCATGGCCTCCAAACGAGCTCTGTCCCTCGGTAGTGTGACATCAGGTGCATCTCGTGCAGCGGCTCGATCATCATCCATCCTGTCCAGATCCAAGACCGCATGACCCCGACAACCCCGAAAGTAGTGCCAGATCCAAACCTAATCATAAAACTAGTCAATTATTTTTTATTATGTTGAATTTGAAAAAAAACTACAAATAAATTACGTACCCTCAAAACAAGCGCACAACCGGCGATCCCCATCCCCTTCGATCGTGAGGCCTCTCCGAGGTTGCGTAAGAGCAACGCAAGTACTCCGACGCCCCATGCATACCCCGATGTCCGATCATGGTCGAGATAGAGTCCTAGGTACTTGGTCTTCAGCCCATTCGCGGACTTGTCAACAAACAAGGACATCCCAAGCAAGTAAAACAAGAACGTGGACGCGATAACACCAGGCTCGACAGCTCGGGTGCCCCTCACCATCTCCGTCAAATATAGCATCACATGTGCCGATGGAATCACTGTCTGGTACGAACGAGCGGTGAGAGGATCTAGGCCGAACATCTGCGCCAGTCGCGCAGGTGTCTGCTCAAATGTAAGGGGAGAAACAAGTGCATCGCCATCGATGGGCAACCGCAAAATCTGATGGATGTCATGAAGTGTAATCGTGATCTCACCCCACGGAAAATGGAAGCTGTTGGTCTCAGGGTGCCAACGCTCCACAAATGCCGAGACCAAAACGTGGTCCGTGTACCTCCACTCGAGGTCAATAAGACGACCAAGACCACTCTCCCGAACAAGATGCCACCACGTACCGGGCCCGCCCCCAATGGCGTGTCTAATGCCATCCAATCGCATTCGTCGCGACCAAACCCTCAAAATCTTCCTCCTCTGATCATCGTCAATCACCGATGCAACTGGAGGAGGCTGGTCACCCCTCTGCTGAGCCTCCTCGAACTCCTGCAGTAGCTCTGTCAATCGATATATCTCCCGAGCTACATGAGTGTCATAGCTAACGAGGAGAGTACCATATAAAGGACCTCCTGGCTCCGCGACCTCGATCTCATGAGCCGCAAGATCCTCTGCGAGGGGATCGGGAGCCTGGGCCGGAGCTGGAGGGGGAGCAGAAGCCTGGGCTGGAGCTGGGGGTGGAGCGGAAGCCTGAGCCGAAGATGGAGGGGGGGCGGAAGTCTGGGTCGAAGGAGGGGGGGCGGAAGCCTGGGTCGAAGGAGGGGGAGCGGAAGCCTGGGACGAAACTAGAGGGGGAGCGGAATCCTGGGCCGAATCCTGGGCCTGTGCTGGAGTAATACCCTCAGTCGGTGATGGGAAGGGCGGACTAGAAGTCGGGGGTATAGGAGGATCGTCTACAGATAGATCCTCCACTGTACACATGGGCGCGTCCGGTCCAATATCGACAAACTGCCTGTCAACCTCGTCATCTCGCCCCTCATCAATCGGATCCTCGCCATCCTCATCAACCTCATCGTCAAACTCAACATCTGCCGTGGCGGATGGGTCAATATCTCTCTCCATCCCATCTATTAACTCGGTATCCGGCGGATGCACATCTAACGCCCGTGCCGATGCTAATATAGCATGTGCAACAGCAACTACTGAAGGTTGCTTCTTCCTCTTCTTCCTCCTCCTCAAAATAGTACTGAGGCTCGCGTGCAACTCCTTAAATAAATTTTCGTATGTCAAATTATATTATTTGAATTTCATATGCGAGTTGAATTTAACTTTCATTTTCTTTTTTTAAGTGTCTTTATATAATAGTTTGAAATTTTGTTTTTACACTGTCAAAGTTGAATTCAATTTTTTAAAATATTTAATTATTTTCCTTTTCTTTTGAGTCAAACTTTTCTATTACATTTCTTCTATTCTTTATATATTAGTTCGTATTCGAGTTTTTTTTACTTGTTGAAACTCAATTCAAATTTGATTTCATAATATTCAATTTTAAATTTATATTCAGGGTTTAGGGTTTAAGGTTAGGGTTTAGGGTTTAGGTTTTCATTTTGGGGTTTAGGGTTTAGGGTTTAGGGTTTCCATTTTTGATATTCAGATTTCCATTTTGAATATAATTTTATTTCTATATAATTTTTTTTTACATATACCAATTCAAATTTGAACATTTTTATTTCCTATCTATTTTTAATTTTTCTATCGGAATTCTTCTATATATTTTAAAAGTATTAAATTGTAAAGTCCTAAATATTTGAATGTCAATATGCAAACAATTGTACACAATCGTATTTAAAATTAATCATTGAACAAATAATAATTTAAATACGAGGCTCTTGTGCAACTCCTTAAATAAATTTTCAAATGCTATAATCCTAAATATTCAAATGCTAGAAAATGAATATACGACTATTATAATAAGCGGAATTAAATAATAGTTCGACATTCTATATTATAAGCAATTATTATTCAAAATTTTCTATAAATTTTAATATCTTGTGATACTAAATATGAGATTATATGATTTAATTTAATTTAAATAACATAATAATTAAAATTAAATTACTTACCACTTCATACTTCGATCTCGTTCGGATCGGAGTCCGGGACGGACCCGCTTGGCCGGATTTACGCTGCCTCCGAATAGGCTCCTCTAGATTCGTCGCCTGCAAGGTTCCAGCCCGATTCGTCGCCGATTCGACTTGGTTCGCCGCCGTCTCAGACCCCTGCGCCGCTGTCTCCTCTGGATTCGCCATCTCCGACGAAGGCTCCTCTGGATTCGCCATCTCCGACGACGGCTCCTCTGGATTCGCCATCTCCGACGACGGCTCCTCTGGATTCGCCATCTCCGACGACGGCTCCTCTGGATTCGCCATCTTCGACGGCTCCTCTAGATTCGCCTCCTGCGAGCCCGGGTTCGGATCTGTTGGGTCAACCTCCATTACGCTCGATTTGGGTAAGATCGGAATGGGTTTGGGTTAATTTCGGGAAGACGAAGACGGAAAATCGGGGAAGACGAAGACGGATTTGGGTGTCGGAAAATCGGGGAAGACGAAGACGGATTTGGGTGTCGGAAAATCGGGGAAGAAGAAGAGCGGCGCTCGGGGAAGACGAAGACTGTGCATTTAACCTAAACGAGCGCTCGTCCGGAACGAGCGCTCCTTTCGGACGAGCGGCCCATTAAGTATTGGGCCCATAATTTTCTATTGGGTCACGCTTTTTAAATGAGCGCTCTTCCGGAACGAGCGCTCTTCCGGAACGAGCGCTCTTCCGGAACGAGCGCTCATCCTGAACGAGTGCTGTGCGATTATTAAAAAACCCGTGTGCATAAAGTTTCCGCGTTATAATATTGTCCAACTAATTCTCGATCATATGATTCCACAATTTGTGCCACAAAAATTGCAGTTGGTGCAACCACCAAGCAATAATACCTTGCCTAAGTAGTCACTTTCTTAGTTTGAAAAGAAAAAATAATAATAATAAATTGTCTCGGGGAAAACGGGGGTGTAATGGGCTTTCCCTCTGTTATTAAATGGCCCAATAACGGTTTTAAAACATGGGCCTATATGCCCATTAAGATACCTAAAACGAATCCAGTGACTCACAAACAAACTATGTTGACGTAGAAGCCCAATCAGGGCAAATGGACCATGTTTTTTGTTGTCATTTAGACAGCAATCTTGTACTCCTATTTATTTTTACATACATTCAAAACCAGTTTGAATCATGTGGAATTATTAGAGTTACTAATTCTAATTGAAATGGTATATCCATATGGCAATTGTGTATGTGAAACAGGAGACGAAGATCCCTTTGTTTCATTAATTCTACAGGTCATTCAAAGAGAAACAAACCTTTTTTGTTTAGCACTTAATTGCTACAGTAAATGATTTCTATATAAACTTTTTACGAAAGATGACAATGATCCACGTGTATTGTCTCCCATAAGTAACATTAACATGTGCTCATAAAGTCATGAAAGTGGGGTCAACCATAACCCTTACTCCGTATAAAAGAGCACTTTATAGGGAGAACGATTGCCTGACCCACCGGGTCATAACCCAGTACCAATTATAGTAATTAGGGTGAGAGAGTGTGTATTTAATGTAAATATACTTTTTAGATTATAGTGCTCCTTACCTGTAGGGCTGCAGGTGTGTAGTTAGTTCTTTTAAGGTTCGGATTTCATGTTCCATGGGCTGACATATGGGCTTCATTTAACAATTGAAAATTATATTGGATATATAATATGTAAGGATAAAAAATTGTGCAAATTGGAAAAGTAAAGGAACAAACTAGATCAAGTAATCAACACCTTAAAGATTAGTAGAGTACACAGCCACCACTAATAAATCAAATATAACTAATGTTTGAAAAAAATTAATATATTTTCGATTTTTCGGTTAAATATTAGAAGTAAAACCGTCAACCGAAACCGAACGATGAACCAAAAATATTTTCGGTTAATAAATTTAAAAAAAAAAGTCGATTTTGTTAACCTAAAAAGTAATCGGGTTTTCGGTATCGGTTTTTTTATCGACACCTCTACTTGTATCCATGTCCTTGATTAACAACGGAGAAACTCAATTTGATACGTATCAGATAACAAACAGCAATCACCACAAATGGGAATTTTTTTTATAAAATATACGTCCACATAAAAAAAATTCATATACATAGCTTTAGAAAAGATATATACAGATCTAAACAAACAAAACTAAAATTACCTAAGAAACTAAGCAAAATTACTTTTAATAAACAACATGTAATTAATGAAAAATTCACATACTCCGTATTAGTTTGTATTTGGGGTTCTACAAAGTGGGTGTAAAGGGAGTAAATGGGCTTTATAGGGCCAATCAAAGTCATTTTCAATTGGTTGAATTTTAATGAAACGGATTGTGGTCTTCTATCGTTGAATATGAAAATAGACTAATGAACATCTTAGATTTGTTTGTGCATTTTACCCCTAGAGGTTAGAAATTTTATCTAACTAGTGTAGTGCTAGAATTTGTAAAAATTCATATTCATACATAATATCAATCAAAGAAATTTATATTATATATTATAGTAGTTGTTATTATACATAATAAAATAAATTATTATAAATTACCATATATTAAATTGATATTATATATATGTTAAAAATATCATAGTTTTAACTTCTATCACCCACCTTCATTGATAAAAATTTTTTTATGTAGGATATAAGATAACTTATCAAAATCTAGTATTTTTAAACTTCGACTTAATAGGATATAAGATAAAACATCAAAATAATATAGATATACAAAATCAAACAAATATTTTATAACAATTTAAAATTTAAGTTTCTTTGTGAGCATCATATCTAATTTTAAAAAATTATATTTAAATTGCTTAGACTATATTTTTTTGTTAAAATGATTTATTTATCCTCTTAGTTGAAAAAGATACTTCAAACTATTGTCAAACTTAATAGTAGTAAATATAAAAAATAGATTTTATTACGAATTTGTTATAGTTATTTTAATATATAATATGAATGTACACATAGAAATTCTCTTATGATGCTTATCTTCTTATATGTATACTTGTCATTCATATTTACTACTTCTAATTATACCTCAATTTATGGTTATACATTAGACTTGTCAATCGGGTCGGGTCAAGCGGGTTCGGGTTCGGTTTAAATCATGTTCGGTTTTGTTATGGGTCACAGGTCAATAAAGTCGGGTTGTAGCGGGTATTTCGTCGGTTCGGGTTGACCATCGGGTCTAAAATATCCTTTTTTATGATCATTAAAATCAATTTTTAATTAAATAATAATAATATATTATTTTCATTTATTTTAATTATAAAATATATTATAATTTTCAAAAATAAAATAAAAATTCTGTAAATATACTAAATCGGTTAATCCAACGGGTTTCGGGTTTCAACCCATCAGGTTTTGGGTTCTATCGGGTTCGGTTGGTTTCGGGTTGAATTTTCGGATCTTGACCCTAAAATTATCGAACGGTTCGGTTTAGGGTAGCGGGTTCGATCAGCTTTTGACAACTCTAATATACATGCATATTTGACTAATTGCATTTCATGGATTGACCTATATATATGAAGAAAAGTTGATTCAATTGGGAGTGTGTTTTATCTTACTTATAATTTTTTCATTTAAATTTTATACTTTCAATCTGGTTAAATTTATAATTTTTCATGTTTTAATTTATTTTAAATGTTAAATTTTTATTAAATATATAAATTTTAATTCAAACAAAAATAAGTTCATATGGAATAAAAAATTAAGTTTTTCTCATATTATATTACTCAAGAAAAAATTGATGATAAAATATATTTAATTAAAAGGGAAAAATAAAATAAAAAATTTCATATGGAAGAAACAACATACTATAAATCAAAAAAAAAAATAAGTGAAAGAATATTCAAAAGTGTGGCGATGGAATGAAGCTAATTAGACATTCTATCGTATCTTATCATCTATCTATCTATAACCATATATTAAAGTTATACCTTTTTAAATTTTTATCTCTTCCACATTTGAATATAAAAAATTTGTATTCATATTTTATATTCTTTGTTTAATTAAATATCTATTGAATTAGCGTAGCACGGGTCATCCTCCTAGTATTAATTAATGATAAAATAAGCACAAGTAAAATACATGTCATGTGCATATGCACAGGCATATCCACTTAGCAATATATGATTTATGTGTAACACCAAAAGTTGATGTTGTTTTGTGTGTAATACCAAATATTACCAAATTAATAGTTTTAAATTAAGATGCACAATTATTAAGTAAATCTCTCTAACTCCAATAGAAGTCGGTGCACTAATTCTTATCGTTATGGGTCATCCAACCATCAACGTTTTTGCTAAGATTGATTCTAGATTAAAATAAGTGCATACATAACATTTATTCACAATTCTTAATGTCACAACCGTGTATACAATGCACTCACACCCATTTAGTTGGAATAATTTAGGCACATGAAAAAAATTAGGCCTATAAACTAATCTTCACTTATGAATGAAACCTCTAACATTAATTATATTTTTAAGGACAACATTTTAAGTTGTAAGATTCTTTTCTTTTCTTTTTCTTACTCCATGAACTTAATTATAGGATTAGTCATAACTGACATCATGTTTCTCCCTTATAAGTTATATAGAACATAGATAGATAAACAAATAGATAGATAGACAGATAGATAGATTAGGATGGATTGGATACGGTCGAGAATATCAAACACAAAATACTAGATATTAGATATATCGAATCAAATCTAATATATCCATTTATAAATAACTAGACATATTAAAGGTATTTTTTTATAAATTACCTATAATTAGGGATGCTCAATGGGTAGGGTCAACCCGACCCGCGACTCGAAAAAAAAATTGGCCCGCGAGTCTAACGGTTTAGTCGCGGGCCAACCCGTTTGACTAAGCCAATCGGGTGAAAAATAATTTTTATACAAAATTTATCGAGTTTACGGTCAACCCGCAAATCCAACGGTTTTTGTAATAAAAAATATTTTATATATTAATAAAATTATAAAAATCGATTCATGATCTGACCCGCTCGGGTTGCAGGTCGACCCGCAACCCACAAATTACGGGTTGGGTCAGTAGGGTCACGTATGACCCAGCCCGTTGGACATCCCTACCTATAATATAGACGGTATTTGTAAGACTATATATTTTTATTAATATTAGTAGTACCAAGTAGTTATGTTTACATCATTTTTTGCAATAATAATAATTAATAACACAATATATCATTCATAACTATAACATAAAGCAGAGGTTAAAAAAATTATTAAACGACACATGTCGCTTTTAGATTGGATCATACCATCTTTTTAATATTAAAAAATGATCTTATATTAGATAAGAATATCATTATTATAATCTAATCATTTGTTACCTTATATGAAAATATCTTTTAGTTATATAATAATTGTGTTATTATTTTACGCAAATTATAACAAAAATTTATATTTAAGCATTTACATGATTATTTGTCTCGAATAATAAATATATTTTAAAATATTTTATTATTAATATTTTATTTAAGAAAAACCCGTATAAAGTACGGGAATACATACTAGTCAATATATATCTTCTAAACCTGAAGCACTTTTGGACAGTTTCGTCATTAAGAATTTATATCCCAGTCACCCTATTTTTAATAATGATTTTTTAGTTAATTATATATTATGTAATTCAATCACCTTATGAAATTTCCAATTGTATGCACTCATCTTATTTAATAATTATAATTTACTATGAGATTAGATAAATTTTTATCTATACCCATTATTTTTATCTTTGTAAATATTTAATGTTCATTATATTATAATATGTGATTATCTTCTATCCATAAAAAATGTAGTTACGTAATGTTTTAAAAACAATCCCTTTATTGTGAATTTCGATCTATATGAATATAGTTTATTCAATTTATATGGACCATATTTCTTAGTAGATTTTAATTAATTTTCTTTTCTTATACTAATTTTTTTATCTTTAAGTGTGAATTTTTTTTTAAATTTGGTACTGAAGTTTTAAATTAATCTTTAAATTTTTATTTTAACTTTTTTATCCATAACTATATGATAACTTTTTTGCAATATAATTTTCTATCCATAATCATGACTTTCTTATATTATTTTCTATACATAAGTGATAAGTATGATAACTTTTTAATTATTATGGAACATATTTTTAAACACAAATTTTTATATTAACTTTCTAACCATAAGTATGATAATATTTTTAAACAATATAGAATGTATTTTAATCATGAATTTTCGTATTAATTTTGGATTTGTTTTATTAGCTTTCTATACATAATTATGATAATATTTTTCTATTCATATGTGTTAATTAGATTAATTATCTAAAAATATAAAAACGTTTTTATATGATACGAATCATATGTTTAATTTTGAGTTTTTATATTAATTTTAAAATATTTTTACTTATGTATGACATTTTTTAATTATTATGGTATATATTTTGTAATTATGATTTTTAATATTAATTTTATAATATGGCAGTGATTTATTATATTAATTTTTGGATTTTAAATATTGATTTTCTATCCATAATTGCATGACAACGTTTTTTTTTTTGCAAAATAATATTCTATCCAGAATTATGATTTGTTTTTATATTACTTTGTATTTATATGTATGACAAATTGACAACTCTTTAATTCATATGAACCATATTTTGGATTACGGATATTTATATGTATGACAAATTGACAAATTTTTTACATTAACCATATTTTATGTCCACAAGTATGTTGATTTTTATATTTCGGATCTAAATAAATAAATAAATAAAAATTAATGATCTCTTAATGTTAAACTAATTAATAGGGTTGGTTCATCGAGTTTTGGTTTGATCATTTCGGGTTAGGGTCGAGTACGGATACATGTTGTTAAAATTTATGGATTGATTGGGTCAATTTTTTGAGGTTTTCTTGCGGGATTGGGTTGACAAATGGGACAAGATTATTGATTTTTTTATGATTATGAAAATATTATTACAAGTAAATAATACTTATAATAATAAATATTATTTTTAGATATTTTTAAAATTGAAAATATTATAATAATTAAAATAAATTTTATACATGGAATTATTAGTTTCATTATTTGTATGATTATTTTTTACTGTCTAAATTATAATACCTATTTCACATGTAAATTAATATATTATAAAGTTTATTTTAAAAAACCCCCGGGCAAGGCCCGGGTCATAACTAGTATAAATCTAAAGTTATGCGTTAATTGATGTGCGTTATTAGCAGTATTACGTAAGATTGCTTATAATACGGTAGATAGAAAATTGGGCAAATATACTTTTTCAAATGTTAAGAGTTTAAATGTTAAGAGGGTTCATGTATTAGCAGTTTAGCACATAACCCATTTACATTCAAACCTCAAAAGCATTATATCAAACCTACAGGAGAAAGGAACTAACCTGAGAAACAAAATTTTAAAAATTTGTAAAAAGTAAATTTAATTAAATACACTCTCTCACTTATACTTACTATTAGAAGTAATGGGTCATTACCCACTGGGTCATCCAAATAATTTCCGTAGTTTATAGAGATAGATGGAGAGATATACTTGGTAAATTGGTCCCTCTTTATAAATTCTACATCTTTCTTGCATGTTAGTACCATACCTATAAATGCTACTAGCATTATGCTAGCTAGCCCACATTAATCATGTATCATTTGAAATTAATAAAAAGAAATATGAATGTATAACATTACGTTCTGTCTTTTCTTCACACCCAATCTATTTTGGCTTGACTTTTGGCATATTATTATTTCGCCGGCTAAACTTTTTTAGGTTTCAAGGAAAATAAGATATTTTATACTAACTTTTAACAGTTTTTCTTAAACTATAGGTTAATTATGAATATTGTTGTAGAAAACTGTAATCGTAAAAGCCAATGATAAACCCTATAAAAAATTAAAATTCATAGACAAATTAATTTAATTATATTTTGCAATTAAGGTTATTTTAAATATGATTTAAAGGTGATGTTATAAATAAGTTGCAAATATAGATATATACGGAGTATTGGTTAAAAACAATATGCAGAGATGTGTCTTTATCAAACATAACTTGTGGGGAAAGGTTGGGAATTGCATGTAATCACTAGTTATTAATTATTTTATGTGGGTATAATAATGATGGGGAATTGATTTGTAACAAGAATTGATGTTTTTATTACATTTGATGGGACTGTAACCATTATTATCTGTCTTTTAATTCATTTACGTTTGTTAATGAAAATTATCAAATTAAGACTCACATGATTTTGTAATTTAAAGGGATTAAATTACCCATCAATTGTTATCAATCAAGCGTCAACATTTGCGTCTTCATAATTATTTTTAATCTCCACGACTATAGCATCACAGGTTCAATTCTCTCGCTCGGCCTAAAGAAACTCTATAAGTAGTTAGTAAAAACCAAAAAAAATGTATGTAGACCTAAATTTAAGTTAATTGAGAATGTAAAAGTTGATCTCTTCACTAATAACAAGGAGCATATGAAAATTATTACAAGGAAGATATTTCCGGATGTTATGATAGTAAGAGATAATACTCTTTTCGTCCCCAAGAGATTGCCTTGTATTTCTTTTCGGGTGTCCCGAAAAGTTTGTCCACATTTTCAACTTTCCTTTTATATCAATTTTTTCATACAATATTACCCTTATTCTATCTCATTTTTACCTCCATTACCTAACAAAAAATCTACCCCTTTAAACACCATTTTAGTCTTTTCCTTTCTTTTTCTCTTTCTTCCCACTTTTATCCATCACAATCACACTCTCTCCTCTCTCCTTATTGGCTACTTTTTCCTATCTATCAATTTCTTAATAAATGTGAAAATTCTCCTTTAGGACGATCTCTTAGGAACGGAGGGAGTATCACATATATACAAGATAATTTTATTGCTTTATCTTAACACTCCCTACAAGCTTATATATGGGAGAACTATGAAGATAAAAGCTTGAAATAGAGAGTCTGAAAACAAGCAATGTCAATAGCTCTGGTGTAGATGTCTACAACTTGATCCAAGGACTGAATGTTATGATAGTAAAAGATAATACTCCTTCCGTCCCCAAGAGATTGCCTTGTATTCCTTTTCGGGTGTCCCGAAAAGTTTGTCCACATTTTCAACTTTCCTTTTATATCAATTTTTTCTTACAATATTACCCTTATTCTATCTCATTTTTACCTCCATTACCTAACAAAAAATCTACCCCTTTAAACACCCTTTTAGTCTTTTCCTTTTTTTTTCTCTTTCTTCCCACTTTTATCCATCACAATCACACACTCTCCCCTCCCCTTATTGGGTACTTTTTCCTATCTATCAATTTCTTAATAAATGTGAAAATTCTCCTTTAGGACGATCTCTTAGGAACGGAGGGAGTATCAAATATATACAAGATAATTTTATTGCTTTATCTTAACACTCCCTACAAGCTTATATATGGGAGAACTATGAAGATAAAAGCTTGAAATAGAGAGTCTGAAAACAAGCAATGTCAATAGCTCTGGTGTAGATGTCTACAACTTGATCCAAGGACTGAATGTTATGATAGTAAAAGATAATACTCCTTCCGTCCCCAAGAGATTGCCTTGAATTCCTTTTCGGGTGTCCCGAAAAGTTTGTCCACATTTTCAACTTTCCTTTTATATCAATTTTTTCTTACAATATTACCCTTATTCTATCTCATTTTTACCTCCATTACCTAACAAAAAATCTACCCCTTTAAACACCCTTTTAGTCTTTTCCTTTTTTTTTTTCTCTTTCTTCCCACTTTTATCCATCACAATCACACTCTCTCCCCTCTCCTTATTGGCTACTTTTTCCTATCTATCAATTTCTTAATAAATGTGAAAATTCTCCTTTAGGACGATCTCTTAGGAACGGAGGGAGTATCAAATATATACAAGATAATTTTATTGCTTTATCTTAACACTCCCTACAAGCTTATATATGGGAGAACTATGAAGATAAAAGCTTGAAATAGAGAGTCTGAAAACAAGCAATGTCAATAGCTCTGGTGTAGATGTCTACAACTTGATCCAAGGACTGAATGTTATGATAGTAAAAGATAATACTCCTTCCGTCCCCAAGAGATTGCCTTGTATTCCTTTTCGGGTGTCCCGAAAAGTTTGTCCACATTTTCAACTTTCCTTTTATATCAATTTTTTCTTACAATATTACCCTTATTCTATCTCATTTTTACCTCCATTACCTAACAAAAAATCTACCCCTTTAAACACCCTTTTAGTCTTTTCCTTTCTTTTTCTCTTTCTTCCCACTTTTATCCATCACAATCACACTCTCTCCCCTCTCCTTATTGGCTACTTTTTCCTATCTATCAATTTCTTAATAAATGTGAAAATTCTCCTTTAGGACGATCTCTTAGGAACGGAGGGAGTATCACATATATACAAGATAATTTTATTGCTTTATCTTAACACTCCCTACAAGCTTATATATGGGAGAACTATGAAGATAAAAGCTTGAAATAGAGAGTCTGAAAACAAGCAATGTCAATAGCTCTGGTGTAGATGTCTACAACTTGATCCAAGGACTGAATGTTATGATAGTAAAAGATAATACTCCTTCCGTCCCCAAGAGATTGCCTTGTATTCCTTTTCGGGTGTCCCGAAAAGTTTGTCCACATTTTCAACTTTCCTTTTATATCAATTTTTTCTTACAATATTACCCTTATTCTATCTCATTTTTAGCTCCATTACCTAACAAAAAATCTACCCCTTTAAACACCCTTTTAGTCTTTTCCTTTTTTTTTCTCTTTCTTCCCACTTTTATCCATCACAATCACACACTCTCCCCTCCCCTTATTGGGTACTTTTTCCTATCTATCAATTTCTTAATAAATGTGAAAATTCTCCTTTAGGACGATCTCTTAGGAACGGAGGGAGTATCAAATATATACAAGATAATTTTATTGCTTTATCTTAACACTCCCTACAAGCTTATATATGGGAGAACTATGAAGATAAAAGCTTGAAATAGAGAGTCTGAAAACAAGCAATGTCAATAGCTCTGGTGTAGATGTCTACAACTTGATCCAAGGACTGAATGTTATGATAGTAAAAGATAATACTCCTTCCGTCCCCAAGAGATTGCCTTGAATTCCTTTTCGGGTGTCCCGAAAAGTTTGTCCACATTTTCAACTTTCCTTTTATATCAATTTTTTCTTACAATATTACCCTTATTCTATCTCATTTTTACCTCCATTACCTAACAAAAAATCTACCCCTTTAAACACCCTTTTAGTCTTTTCCTTTTTTTTTCTCTTTCTTCCCACTTTTATCCATCACAATCACACACTCTCCCCTCCCCTTATTGGGTACTTTTTCCTATCTATCAATTTCTTAATAAATGTGAAAATTCTCCTTTAGGACGATCTCTTAGGAACGGAGGGAGTATCAAATATATACAAGATAATTTTATTGCTTTATCTTAACACTCCCTACAAGCTTATATATGGGAGAACTATGAAGATAAAAGCTTGAAATAGAGAGTCTGAAAACAAGCAATGTCAATAGCTCTGGTGTAGATGTCTACAACTTGATCCAAGGACTGAATGTTATGATAGTAAAAGATAATACTCCTTCCGTCCCCAAGAGATTGCCTTGAATTCCTTTTCGGGTGTCCCGAAAAGTTTGTCCACATTTTCAACTTTCCTTTTATATCAATTTTTTCTTACAATATTACCCTTATTCTATCTCATTTTTACCTCCATTACCTAACAAAAAATCTACCCCTTTAAACACCCTTTTAGTCTTTTCCTTTTTTTTTTTTCTCTTTCTTCCCACTTTTATCCATCACAATCACACTCTCTCCCCTCTCCTTATTGGTTACTTTTTCCTATCTATCAATTTCTTAATAAATGTGAAAATTCTCCTTTAGGACGATCTCTTAGGAACGGAGGGAGTATCAAATATATACAAGATAATTTTATTGCTTTATCTTAACACTCCCTACAAGCTTATATATGGGAGAACTATGAAGATAAAAGCTTGAAATAGAGAGTCTGAAAACAAGCAATGTCAATAGCTCTGGTGTAGATGTCTACAACTTGATCCAAGGACTGAATGTTATGATAGTAAAAGATAATACTCCTTCCGTCCCCAAGAGATTGCCTTGTATTCCTTTTCGGGTGTCCCGAAAAGTTTGTCCACATTTTCAACTTTCCTTTTATATCAATTTTTTCTTACAATATTACCCTTATTCTATCTCATTTTTACCTCCATTACCTAACAAAAAATCTACCCCTTTAAACACCCTTTTAGTCTTTTCCTTTCTTTTTCTCTTTCTTCCCACTTTTATCCATCACAATCACACTCTCTCCCCTCTCCTTATTGGCTACTTTTTCCTATCTATCAATTTCTTAATAAATGTGAAAATTCTCCTTTAGGACGATCTCTTAGGAACGGAGGGAGTATCACATATATACAAGATAATTTTATTGCTTTATCTTAACACTCCCTACAAGCTTATATATGGGAGAACTATGAAGATAAAAGCTTGAAATAGAGAGTCTGAAAACAAGCAATGTCAATAGCTCTGGTGTAGATGTCTACAACTTGATCCAAGGACTGAATGTTATGATAGTAAAAGATAATACTCCTTCCGTCCCCAAGAGATTGCCTTGTATTCCTTTTCGGGTGTCCCGAAAAGTTTGTCCACATTTTCAACTTTCCTTTTATATCAATTTTTTCTTACAATATTACCCTTATTCTATCTCATTTTTACCTCCATTACCTAACAAAAAATCTACCCCTTTAAACACCCTTTTAGTCTTTTCCTTTTTTTTTTTCTCTTTCTTCCCACTTTTATCCATCACAATCACACTCTCTCCCCTCTCCTTATTGGCTACTTTTTCCTATCTATCAATTTCTTAATAAATGTGAAAATTCTCCTTTAGGACGATCTCTTAGGAACGGAGGGAGTATCAAATATATACAAGATAATTTTATTGCTTTATCTTAACACTCCCTACAAGCTTATATATGGGAGAACTATGAAGATAAAAGCTTGAAATAGAGAGTCTGAAAACAAGCAATGTCAATAGCTCTGGTGTAGATGTCTACAACTTGATCCAAGGACTGAATGTTATGATAGTAAAAGATAATACTCCTTCCGTCCCCAAGAGATTGCCTTGTATTCCTTTTCGGGTGTCCCGAAAAGTTTGTCCACATTTTCAACTTTCCTTTTATATCAATTTTTTCTTACAATATTACCCTTATTCTATCTCATTTTTACCTCCATTACCTAACAAAAAATCTACCCCTTTAAACACCCTTTTAGTCTTTTCCTTTCTTTTTCTCTTTCTTCCCACTTTTATCCATCACAATCACACTCTCTCCCCTCTCCTTATTGGCTACTTTTTCCTATCTATCAATTTCTTAATAAATGTGAAAATTCTCCTTTAGGACGATCTCTTAGGAACGGAGGGAGTATCACATATATACAAGATAATTTTATTGCTTTATCTTAACACTCCCTACAAGCTTATATATGGGAGAACTATGAAGATAAAAGCTTGAAATAGAGAGTCTGAAAACAAGCAATGTCAATAGCTCTGGTGTAGATGTCTACAACTTGATCCAAGGACTGAATGTTATGATAGTAAAAGATAATACTCCTTCCGTCCCCAAGAGATTGCCTTGTATTCCTTTTCGGGTGTCCCGAAAAGTTTGTCCACATTTTCAACTTTCCTTTTATATCAATTTTTTCTTACAATATTACCCTTATTCTATCTCATTTTTACCTCCATTACCTAACAAAAAATCTACCCCTTTAAACACCCTTTTAGTCTTTTCCTTTTTTTTTTCTCTTTCTTCCCACTTTTATCCATCACAATCACACTCTCTCCCCTCTCCTTATTGGGTACTTTTTCCTATCTATCAATTTCTTAATAAATGTGAAAATTCTCCTTTAGGACGATCTCTTAGGAACGGAGGGAGTATCAAATATATACAAGATAATTTTATTGCTTTATCTTAACACTCCCTACAAGCTTATATATGGGAGAACTATGAAGATAAAAGCTTGAAATAGAGAGTCTGAAAACAAGCAATGTCAATAGCTCTGGTGTAGATGTCTACAACTTGATCCAAGGACTGAATGTTATGATAGTAAAAGATAATACTCCTTCCGTCCCCAAGAGATTGCCTTGTATTCCTTTTCGGGTGTCCCGAAAAGTTTGTCCACATTTTCAACTTTCCTTTTATATCAATTTTTTCTTACAATATTACCCTTATTCTATCTCATTTTTACCTCCATTACCTAACAAAAAATCTACCCCTTTAAACACCCTTTTAGTCTTTTCCTTTCTTTTTCTCTTTCTTCCCACTTTTATCCATCACAATCACACTCTCTCCCCTCTCCTTATTGGCTACTTTTTCCTATCTATCAATTTCTTAATAAATGTGAAAATTCTCCTTTAGGACGATCTCTTAGGAACGGAGGGAGTATCACATATATACAAGATAATTTTATTGCTTTATCTTAACACTCCCTACAAGCTTATATATGGGAGAACTATGAAGATAAAAGCTTGAAATAGAGAGTCTGAAAACAAGCAATGTCAATAGCTCTGGTGTAGATGTCTACAACTTGATCCAAGGACTGAATGTTATGATAGTAAAAGATAATACTCCTTCCGTCCCCAAGAGATTGCCTTGTATTCCTTTTCGGGTGTCCCGAAAAGTTTGTCCACATTTTCAACTTTCCTTTTATATCAATTTTTTCTTACAATATTACCCTTATTCTATCTCATTTTTAGCTCCATTACCTAACAAAAAATCTACCCCTTTAAACACCCTTTTAGTCTTTTCCTTTTTTTTTTCTCTTTCTTCCCACTTTTATCCATCACAATCACACACTCTCCCCTCCCCTTATTGGGTACTTTTTCCTATCTATCAATTTCTTAATAAATGTGAAAATTCTCCTTTAGGACGATCTCTTAGGAACGGAGGGAGTATCAAATATATACAAGATAATTTTATTGCTTTATCTTAACACTCCCTACAAGCTTATATATGGGAGAACTATGAAGATAAAAGCTTGAAATAGAGAGTCTGAAAACAAGCAATGTCAATAGCTCTGGTGTAGATGTCTACAACTTGATCCAAGGACTGAATGTTATGATAGTAAAAGATAATACTCCTTCCGTCCCCAAGAGATTGCCTTGTATTCCTTTTCGGGTGTCCCGAAAAGTTTGTCCACATTTTCAACTTTCCTTTTATATCAATTTTTTCTTACAATATTACCCTTATTCTATCTCATTTTTACCTCCATTACCTAACAAAAAATCTACCCCTTTAAACACCCTTTTAGTCTTTTCCTTTATTTTTCTCTTTCTTCCCACTTTTATCCATCACAATCACACTCTCTCCCCTCTCCTTATTGGCTACTTTTTCCTATCTATCAATTTCTTAATAAATGTGAAAATTCTCCTTTAGGACGATCTCTTAGGAACGGAGGGAGTATCAAATATATACAAGATAATTTTATTGCTTTATCTTAACACTCCCTACAAGCTTATATATGGGAGAACTATGAAGATAAAAGCTTGAAATAGAGAGTCTGAAAACAAGCAATGTCAATAGCTCTGGTGTAGATGTCTACAACTTGATCCAAGGACTGAATGTTATGATAGTAAAAGATAATACTCCTTCCGTCCCCAAGAGATTGCCTTGTATTCCTTTTCGGGTGTCCCGAAAAGTTTGTCCACATTTTCAACTTTTCTTTTATATCAATTTTTTCTTACAATATTACCCTTATTCTATCTCATTTTTACCTCCATTACCTAACAAAAAATCTACCCCTTTAAACACCCGTTTAGTCTTTCAAGTTATCACATAAAGGAGGCATTCAAGTTATCACACATAGGGATATGAGGTGTGGTGACAAGTGTATGTAGCTATTTCAACCAATGGCAAATCCAAATGATTTCAACAGTAGTGAAAGTGCTTCCTAGAGAACCAACTAACAAGGTTAGCTTCGTAGAAAATTAAATAGCAAAACCGTGTTGTAAGTGACAATCATCAATATCAGAAGCCCAACTAGCATAAAAAATGGCGACAAGACGAGAATTCGCAGAAATCTCAATGTGAGACCACAATCAATCAAATATTAATTTTGAGATGTTGAAGGATCTTCCTAACAGCCTTCCAATGATCATTTTTTAGGCGATGCATATACTGGGAAACCTTATTAACATCATAAGATAACTCAAGACAGTAAATGTAACATATTGAAGAGCCCTAATAATACTTCGATAAAGACCAGGATCATCAAACGGGTCACTTGAACTAACCAATCTTGACCTAGGTTCAGTCGGCAAGTAAATAGGCTTCGCATTAGTCATTTCACTATGCTCCAGTAGGTTCCTAGTATAATTCTATTGAGTGAGCAAAATAAAATTATCCAGATGAGAGAGCTCAATGACAAAAAAGTAATGCAAATCACCCAAATCCTCAAAAGAGAAGGACACATTAAGCATAGGGACAACATAGATAAGAATAAATTTGACCATAGAACCAACTCGTAGAGTAAATAGAGATGTGTCAGACTTGCAGAGACAAAATCCATGCTGGAGAAGAAATAGTTTGAGCTTTAAAACCATGCTTGGGGAGCCTGCTTTAGGCCATAGGTGCCTTTTTGAGGCCGCATACATGAGTAGGAAAAGCATATATACCTAACAAACCCAGCTGGTTGAGAGACATGAAGGTTTGCTTTGAAAGATTACCATTTAGGAATGTATTATTAATATGAACCTGACAAATAGGTATATCACTTACTAATGAGAGTGATATAGAGAATAAGCGATATAGAGAATAAGCATGATAGCTAGTTGTAGGCTTGATAACAAGACTGTAGGTTTCAAAAATAGGCAACATCTTTGTCTTGATTAAATCTCTTCATAATAAGTGATAACGGTGAATTTGGTCGTGCAAATCACGGTTATGCAAAAGAATCCAAATTAACTTAAAATCGTACTCTTCAGGAAGTAAGGGTCAAATTTAAAGGGAGGCATATTAATCGTTTTGTATGAGTTTTGTGTCAAACAAGTAACAAGGAGGTTTTTTATTCTAACAAGGAATGCAAAAACTAACAAAGCAACAAATTTGTGTATTGCAATATTTGGGAAGATAGCTTAGGCAAACAAATATCCACATTCGTATGACAAGTTGATCATTGATTTCACCTTAATATCATATGCAATGGATTTTTCAATTCCTTTTCAATTCTAACTAACAATACAACCATATACTATTAGTTATAACTAATTAAACAACCACGAAACCATCAATGATTTAGTTTAATAGCAGCAGTAAGGATATGAATATAATAGGATACAATTCTAGTATAAAGCAACCAAAATTTACCCTAGAATGTAAATCAAATATCTTCTGCATAAGACTAGCACAACCAGATACTAGCACGATGCAATTGACACTTCAATCTACAGATACTCAACCAGTAACACTCTAAATCTAGCAATAGATCCATAACAACAAACCCTAGTTGATTAGGCTAGAAATTGTTGAAATAAATCATAAAAATTCAAGCAAGAGAGAAGATTAAATCCATGCAATAGATAAGAAATTAGAAATCTCACAACTTTTTATCAAAACGATGCTTCACTTTTCTGTCTAAGCATAAGGACTTAGTTCTCCATAGAAATTATGTAAAACTTGGAATAAAAAGTATGAGAATGAGAACGAGATAGATATGAGTTTCTTCTCCCCAAAACCCTAATATAAAGTGGAAAACTAGGTCTAAAACAACATAAATACAAAAGGTATAAAACTAATATAAAAATACTACGATAATAAGTAACTCGTGAATTTGATTCTTGCATCCAAGAAAGGTAGCACCCGCTGCCCAATTGGCGGCGACTGCTGCCAGCAACATTCAGCGCAGCTCGGTTCAGTATTCAAGTCACACTTCGGGGCTATTTTGCCTTCTTTCAATTTGGATTTTGGAATCGGAGTAAAAATATGAATTGTATCTCTTTGAATTAGCTTTCCAATTATACCAAACTCAAATTCATCGGACCACTATATCTCCTGAAAGAACTCTCGCAAGATAGAGGTGTCGAACCAACAACTCCAATGGATAGCCCGAATTCAAGCGTTCTTTCCTCAGTTTCCATTCCTTTCACACTTGTTAACTTTAAGATCGGTAAAACAACATAGAACAAGTGCAAACCCCCAAAACTCTTAGACACTCTAAGAACTAAAAGAAACTAACTAAAACTACATAAACACAAAGCAAAAGAAACGTAAACATACATCCTCAACACTACCTATATGCAAGCTATCAAGTCTTATACCTCCCAAAAGTGCTATCAGACTTGGGCCTCTTGAAGACCTATTTACCAATTTACTATAAGGCCAAAGGCCTTAGAAGCGCTATATCATGCCAACTTGAGGACTTGCCAAGAGGTCATCCATCTTAATATTACTCTCGCCCTTGCATGCTTAACTTCAAAGTTCTTAATCCTCACTCGAACCTTGAAAAGAAAAATCTCTTGTTGATGGGTAGCACCACAATCCATTATAAGCCACCGAAGTGTTACATTTCTAACCAAAAACTTAGAACCAAGAGGGTGTGGAACTAAGTCCCAAGTCTCATTATGTTGTAAGGCATCAAACTCATCATGCATGGGATTTTCCTACTTGGGTAATTTAGAGGCTTGTGAGAAGGTTTTAGGCTTAACAAGAATAGAGAATGTTGGGTAGGGGTGTTTTAGTGACAAAGCAAGCATTGTTCCTTTAGGGAATAGTCCTTTACGCAACAGAATACTTAAAATAAACACAAACAAAAATACATGATGGTCTATTGAGGAACCCTCAACCAAATTAGTTGAATGAGTAAACCTCTACCTTCCTTAGAAAGATTTTTTAATAGTGTGATTTCTTTTATTGATTATCATGAACTAGACTCTTTCTAGAATACTCTCCTAACATCTTTTCCATTACAACGTATAAACAACACAAAGTAAACCAAAACCCAACTAAATTATCTCAAAAACTAAGCCTTCAAGCTTCAAAGATCGATCCTTTCTTCGGTGATAACAACAGTCTTTATTGCAGACATTGTCCCTTCAAATTTAGCAGATTGTTGATCTTTCGATCAATCACATTGAAGATCTACGCTTAGGGCTCCAATGGCTTTGTCTTTCTTCTCCAATGGAAAGCAAGAAACTTCAAAAGCTCCTAAAAGTCACCACTTCTCCTCTCCTATGAATGGTCCTCTTTCTCTCTTAGAAGCAATTTAAGTGGTTAATAAAAACCTTGACTTCTATTTGTATCTATAGAGAATAATTAGGTTTGATATTATATTATTTCATTACCACTAAATAACATATTTTCCACCTAATAAACTTCCATAATTTGATTAAAATATAATATCTTCAAACAAGATCTTCAAGAAGTCTTCTTATCCTATTTTTTTAACTCCTCGCGCTGCAAGCAACACTTGATATATTGATCCTAAATATATTATCATCCTTTTAAAGATAATAACAACTTAATCCAACTATTAAAATACGTCTTCAAGATAACTAAACTCGTGCTTTTCTTAATTAGCAGCCTTTGCATTTTTCTAACGCGAGTACGCGACTGCTCCCTCACATTATTTCATTGGGATCAATGTTTCTTTATTCTCTGGTTCTCTTATTCCCGTTGCAGCTTGTTGAAACCTAAAACACTTTAACAAACTCAAACCATCAACCTTTATGGCATTTATCATCATTAAACCAAAGGGAACGCTCCTTAGAGATCATCAAGAGTTAGAATTGTACTCGTAATAAGAACCACACTTTTCCAACAAAAGGATTAGCAAGCAAAGGATGTTTTGTGAAGGTAAAGTTTTTGGATTTTAGATTACCAATTTTGGAATGAGTAACCATAAGATGAGGTGTATGAGTAGAAGGTGGATGGAGATTAGGATAGGGGTCCATCTCAGTAGCCATAGGTTCGGTGACCGGGAGCAAGTGTGATGCGACCTACCTAGGCTTAGAACCAGCTCCTACCATCCCGAGACGGCCTAGACCTTGGAGACCCCCTTGGATTATGACTTAGTGTCATTTATGTATTTATTATTTTTATTTCCATAATTTACATTCCATCTTTACTAATTTTGGTGTGTGTTCTCTTATGCTTAAAGGACCGGTCCATTATATATGGTAGAATAAGGCCCATTAGGATTTGTCGCCTTTCCCTCTCTAGCATTCACTATGACTTGGACGCTGGGCTTAGCATGTTGCTAACCCTAGTCCGCCACCCATATTAGATCTAGGGTTTCATGAGCATTCTTCTATATAAGAGGCATGACTCCGATTGTATTCTTCACGTCATAATGAAATAGCCAAGTTTATAGTAGAATCGAGTTTCCTCCTATCCCTTGGCCCGACGTCACCAAATCTTCCAATCCCTTTCCGTCTCGTCGGCCCTCCCTTGGAAAAACGCCTCTCATCTCTTAGCCTCGCCCCGCCCTCGTTCCGACAAGCATTAGAGGCCCGTGAGTCCATAATGTTGGACTTGTATCGATCCGGTTACTATTGTCGGAAAAGATCGGAGAGTTTTTAAAGTCTAGATCCGCCCTTCGTGGACCAAAACCGAGTAGGTTCACATCAATTGGTATTAGAGTTTAGGCGGTTCGAACGGTTCCTTCTCATCTTCACAAAAAAGCTTCGATTTCTACCCAGATTTCGACCACAGAAGATTATTTTTTTCTGCATTTTTCCATAATAATGTAGATCTTTTCTATACGAGTCTGGGCATATAAAATTCGCCCAAATCGGACTTCGTTTGCCCCTCCAAAGGGCCAAAACATCACGATCGCGCGCCAGGATCGAGTCCCAGCGTGCCAGGATCCGATTCCCGCCACAATCTCGGCGCAACAGCAGCATGCTGCCAGCGTGCCAAGGGCTGCTGTGCCCCGTGCCAACATGCGCTAGATCCGGAAACCTAGGCCTACCGAGATCCTTTCCTAGTTGGTTCCAATTTGGAAGGCAACATATCTTATATTTTTGCATTTACTTGATTTATTTGCTGATTTAGTTTCTTTTTTTTGTAAGGGATCTTACTTATAAGAGATCATCTATCTTTTTATTTGTTATTCTAGGTTAGTTTTTATTATTTTCCTATTGTAAGAGAATGTTTTGGATTGTGAAAGATCTCCTAGTAAAACAAAAAGAAAAAAAATTCTGAGGGACTGAGCCATGTCTTGGACCTGCTCGGAAATATGGGATGATTCGGACTCTTGGGATCGACCACATCAATGAGTCAACACATGTCCCTATAAGCCGCTTCCAAGAGACAACCCGAATTGGGTCCCACATATCAGCTTTCCGAGAATCGGGCCCGCTACTACGGAGAAACTCTTAGATCCCGACATCGTTCTTACGACGAGCGGGATTGGAGTCCACCTCCTCGATGCCCATGCGAAACTTCTAGACCTCGGCATCGTTCCTACGACGAGCGAGAGTGGAGTCCGTCTCCTCGACGCCTGCTCGAGTCCAAAACGAGGGCTCCCACACCAAGCATTCAGCCTCGGCGCACCATGTGCCAGATTGCCCCTTCGGTTGAGCCCTCGACCTCTCCCGTGGCCTAGAGTCCTAGATTCGAGGACAAGTTCGCGGGATTAGAGCACCAGATGGCCGAATACATGGTGCGTTTCCATCCCACACCCATCCCGATACTCGTCCCAACACCCTAGTCATCATTAGCGCCAGTGACGAGCGAGCCCATCATCGAGACCGTCCCAACGCCTCAACCACAACCGACACCCATGTCGAGTAACGTGTCGAGCAACGTGCCAAACGACCTAGTCCTCATTGAGGATACCACATCAGCGACGCCAACCAATGCCAATGCTCGAGGTCCCGCCTCAGTTCGACGTCGAGTCCTCACCTACGACGACACCTTCTTTGATTGAGCTTACGACATCGGACAATCTGATCACCATGATCTTGTCTTTGCTATCCGATGTCGAACCCAAGCCCATACTAGAGCCTGCCCTTGTGTCGACACTGTATATTTTACTCTTTGAGAAGACCCATGTCGAAGCGAGGACGCTTCGAATCTAAGGGAGGGAGGATGATGCGACCCTGCCTAGGATCGGACCAAGCTCCTTGGATTAGGACTTAGTCTCAATTATGTATTTATTATATTTATTATTTCTATTTTCGTCATTTACATTCCGTCTTTACTATTTATTGCGTGGGTTCTCTTATGTTTAAGGGACCGGTCCATTATGGCAGAATAGGGCCATTAGAGTTCGTCGCACCTTTCCATTTCTAGCATTTACTATTCTTAGTATTATGGGCTTGGAAGTTGGGCCTAGCATGTTGCTAACCCCAGTCCGCCACCCATATTAGATCTAGGGTTTCATGAGCTCTCTTCTATATAAGAGGCATGACTCCTATTGTATTCTTCATGTCATATGGCCATCTCCAATAGCTTCCACAAAACTTTCTCCAAAATGGAGAAGCAACTGCCATATTCTCCAAAAAAATCCAATCAAACTCCAATAGATTCCCTATTTTGAAGAATACTACATTTAGTACTTATTTTTTACCATATAATATTCCAAAATACTTATTTAATTATAATTAAATTTATCTTACTTATCAAAAAAATTTATAGAATAGTAACCTAATAAATAATAATTTTTTTGTTTCTAGAAACTTAATAAATGATAAATTATTCATTATTTGACTTATAAGGAAATAAAAATATTCTAGAAACTTAATAAATTATTTATTATTTAACTTATAAGGATATAAAAATATTATAGAATCTTAATTTAATATATGATAATTTTTTTTTTATTATTCATATATAAGTATCAACACTATTGTTATTCCATTCACATAATCATTAGTTTTATCTTTGTCTCAATTTGTAGTCTCTAGTATTATGTACACATCCAATTTTATTTTAACATTAAATGTTCTAAAAATGAAAAGGGAAAAGATAAAATAAAAAAAAACCAAATGGACAATCCCCTAGATTCAGGGAATGGTGGATGATTTTATTACTTCTACTCCATAATGGGGAATACATGGGAAAGCTGTTGGGGCATATTTTCAACCCAAATTCTCCAAAATCACAACTCCCAAGATTTTGGGGAAGTTGTTGGAGAAGGCCTAATGAAATAGCCAAGCTTATAGTAGAGTCGAGTTTCTTCCTATCCCTTGGCCCGATGTCACCAAATCTTCCAACCCCTTTCCGTCTCATCGACCCTCCCTTGGACCGACGCCTCTCATCTATTAGCCTCGCCCCACCCTCGTTCCGAAGAGCATTAGAGGCCTGTGAGTCCATAACGTTGGACTCGTATCTATCCGGTTACTATTGTCAGAGAAGATTCAGGCATTTCGAGCCTAGATCCGCCCTTCGTGGACCGAAGCCGAGTGGGTTCACATCAAAGCGTTGTGTCAGTCTCGGAAAAAGTCGGGGTTATTTGGGCGGGCAAGTCAGCAAAAGCCGAAGGAGATGGACGAGCGTGGAAGTCAAATTATCTAGCCTAGAAGCCATTGAGAATGATACAAGAAGTGATGGTGGAATGACAGGTGGCAAACTAGCATATTGAAGCAAATACAAATATGTGGAAAGAGGAGGACATATATGAGGAGAAGACTCAAGAAAAGAGGATGACAAACTGGCATGAACTGAGTAGGAAAGGTAGTCTTATTAAAAACCACGTGACAAGCAATGTAGAGACTAGCAGTAGGAACATGAAGACATGAATAGCCTTTGTTTTTAGGATTGTAATCCAGGAAAACACAAAGAAGGGACATGTACTCAAGTTTGGTGGAATTATAATGCCTGGTGAATGGATAGCAAAGACAACCAAAAGTCTTAAGAAACCCATATTCGAGAGAGCAATTGTAGAGACACTCAAAAGATGATTGAAACCCAAGAAGAGGAGTGATGGTCTTGTTGTGAAGGAACACAACAAAGTGGAAACCATTCTTGCAAAACATAGGTGAGAGTTTAGCATGAGATAAAAGAAGATGAGAATTCGTTAGCCTCAACCGTATCCGGCGGCGGTTATATCCAGATCCGACACTATCGTTGGTAAAGACGTCTAGATCCGCTCTTTTCGACGACTTTGGCGGCCAGATCTGCTCTTTTCGGTGGCATCGACATCAAGATTCGCCACTCTTTCCGGCTGTAGCATCCAGATCTACGATTCTCGGCAACATCGATGTCAACCAACAACGTCATGTTTGAGGTTGTCGAAGATGTCTTATGTGTGTCCATCATCCTAGCCTCCAGCAGCTCATCACGTGCAACTTGTCCATCATCACAGCCTGGGAAGGCACAAATGGGGAAGGAATAGGTTTGATTTTATCTTTTATCATCCGATTGGATATTGAGAGCGTTCAAAATTGAGGCTTTGACAACGTCAACCGTCTGGGGTTCCAAATGGAGACATTAGAGGATTCACCATTGAATCTCAATCGAATTTTATACCCACACATAAAATTACACCCCAATCAACAAAAAAAACTTTTGCCTTTGAATAAGTAGACTTTAAATGTTATACTTATACGGACGAATACATGGATGGACCTCTCAACTTACAACTTTTGTTCTCTCAGACACCCCAACTAAAAAATTGCCTATTAAACCCCCAAACGTTACACTTTTGTATTATTGACCCCATTTTGATGATCTGGCAACGCTCGTGAATATTACAGTAGAGATTTGCGAGTTATTACGTGTTACGGTGATGATTAGGATAATTGAAAAAAATACATTTAAATGCCCTTCTCTTCCTCTCTTCACCATTTCAACGGCATTCGGACTTCTCACCTCCATCTCCAAATCTGCTCAAATCTGAGAGAGAGCCAGGGCGAAATCCATCGGTGGAGATTTGAGCTGAGCAACCATGGCATCTTCCAGTTTCAGAAGCTCTTCCAATGTCAAAGGTTGGAGCATGTTATCCCGCACTAATGGAGGTCGTGAATTAGGGATTCCGGATTGTAATTGTGGAGTTCCCGCTTCAATCAAGCACTCTTGGACTGTATCTAATCTGGGAAGGCGTTTTTTTGGGTGTCCACATTATGTAGTAAGTCAATTTCATTATTTGGATTTTAGGGTTTATGATTTGGCCAATGTGGTGCTTAGTTTTTGTGTTTTTTGGCAGACGGTTGGTGCTTGTCAATTCTTTTTGTGGGTTGATGATCCATTGCCGGATCATGCAAACAATGTCATCTCGGGGATGCTAAGAAGAGTGAAGGAGACTGAACAAGCGAGGAAGAAGGCGAAGCGTAGAGCCAACATTTATTTGGTTCTATTAGTACTGAGCATAAGGCTTCATCTCTTGAAAGCTATGTAATGAAAGCTCTATAATGTACTAAGTCTACCTAGATGAATTTCAATTAATGGAAACATGGATTATGTGTAAGGTTTGTAGAATTTTGCATCAATGGAAGCTACATACCACTTTGACTTGTATTGAATTGGTGAATAATATGCAACAATTTTCAATATTTGATGCTCAATTGGTGTGTGCAACATTTTTCAATTTTTGAGGCTCAATTGTGTGCAATAGTTGCAACATATGTGTGTGAATTGGTGTGTCAATATGCAATGTGCTGAATTGGTGCTGAAAATTCAGATTGAAAACTGTTGCAACAGACGTCATAACTCATTCATTTGGCCTCAATTTGCTATGGTAACAGACTTTAGCAATGGTGTGTGTTTTTGTGCGTAATTTACAACAACAAAGGCATCAGTTTGCTAAACATAAATCAGCGTATGTTCATACCTAAAATTCAACATTTCCATCAACTAATGATACATAAGCTTACAACAGATACCTATTTCACCAAAATTCAGCATTTCCATCAACTAAAAATCAGCATATTTAACCAAAGCTTGCAAGAGCTTGCTAAAAATTCAGCATTTCCCATTCAACAACTCATACATAAGCTTGCAACAGATAGCTAGGACTAAGTACAAAAGCTTGCAACAGATTGTTTATGCAACATATAGCTAGGACCAACACATAGATACAAAAGCTTTTCTTGTTTGTGCAACAGATTGCTACTACAAAAGCTTTTAAGTCCAAAAACACCTAACTGGCTTGCTTGCTTAATTAGTCCAAAACACAGTCTTCTAAAACTACATAAGAGTGCTACATAAGAGATATCCTATGGCCTGCTTGAACTAGTTTGGCTTGTCAATGGATTGTCTTGAGATGATTTACCTCCCCCATTCCTTAATTGCCTCCTTGTCACAGCTGCATTCCCTTGCCATTTCAGTCCCTTCTTCTTCATTGTGAATTCCACTGATTGAGTTGTATCCTTTGGTGGATTCCTCCCCCTCAACAACCTCTGGGATTGAAGCCCGGGTTGTTTAATGCACCAAAGAAAAACACAGTCAAACATAGGGTTTTAAAAAGGGAATTTTAAGTCACAATGTACAACAAGTTAGGGTACTCACATTTTTTATAGTAACACCAGTGTCAGGGTTGGTGTAGATGCCCATTCCCATCATCCTTCCCCTTCCTTGTGTTGTTGGTGCTCGTGTTGGTGGTGGAGCAGGAGCATGTGGTGCTGGTGGTAGTGGTGGTGGAGCAGGAGCATGTGGTGGTGGTGGTGGTGGTGGTGGTGGTCGAGGTGGAGGTGGACCAACAGAAGTTGATGCAACAAGCTGCCTTCCTTTGCTCGGGCACCCTTTTTTGTTATGTCCCTGTTTCTTGCACACACTACAAGTCATGACAACCCCTTTTCTAGACATCTTACCAGATTTCTTAGGTTCATCTCTTGGCTTTCTTTGACTTATCTTCTTCCTTCTCTTTCTAACTGGTGGTACCATAATCTTTGGATGATCAGATGGTGGCCACATCTTAATGCCTAAGACAGGTTGAATGCGGTATGCATAGGCCTTCAAATATGTCTCCTTCTTATACCAATGCACCACATAGTCATCAGGGTTCATATTCACTTGGTTCATTGCACATATTGCATGGGCACAGGGGATGCCTTTTAACTGCCAACTTCTACAACTACATGTATGCTCCTTTAAATCAACCATCATGGCCATAATTTCCATCTTCAACCTCAAATCTAATAGCCCCATTCCATATCAGGTTGCACTGCATTGCCTTATCCTTGTTTCTCTCCAATTTATACAAGGCAATTGGTGCAATATCACATATCCAAGTCCTAGCAAAGGCATTCATCTTTATAATCCTAGCCATTACTTGTTTCCTAATTTCTTCAAGCATGGAGATTATTGACTTATGCCTAGCACCTAATATCCAGCTTTTAAATGTCTCACACATGTTATTTTCCACAGTATCACACTAGGCTTTAGTCTTACAGAATGCCTTACAGAAATTCTCCTTCCCATAAGATAAGAAATCATCACTAAGACCAGTTCCTAACCTGGCAAGGGCATCAAGGTTGTCCTTCAACTGAACTTGGAAGGTAGACCAACAATAAGCCCAAAATTTCTTCCTTCTATCTGTCCTTCTCCACTCCTTTGCCCAATTTGCATAAATATGCCTTGCACTAGGGGTGTTCATAACCGGATATCCGATCCAATACGGCTAATCGGATCGGATATCCACAATAAAATTTTCTCAAAAACCATATCTGTATCCGATCCGGGTATACCCGGATATTCGATCCGTATAGCTCGGATCGGATTGGATATTTGTGGCGGATATCCGAATATTCATATTTTTATATTTTTTGTATTTAAGTTCCAAATAATTTATTCAGTCGGTAAATTTCACCCAAAAATCATGATCCAAATAATCATCCGCATAAAAAAAGAGAAAAAATAATTTAAAATAAAATAAAAATGGGGTGTTAAATATAGATTTAGGTTTTATTTATCGTTAATTTTATTTGTGGGGTGATATATATTAAAAATAATTAAAAAACAAACAAAAAAGGGGTAGTATTAGGAAGTCGAAGCACATAAAACTACTCGAACTATTAAACTTTTTGTTATTGCACAAAATATATATGTAAAGTATTATACCCCCCGGATATCCGGGGGGTTTGACGACCTGATCCGTATCCGATCCGGTGATCCAACTAATTTTCTCGGATCGGATTCGAATAATTTTCCAATGGATTCAGATTTTTGCGGATCGGATCAATAGATCTCCGGATCGGATCGACCGGATCGGATAATTTTGAACACCCCTACTTTGCACAAAGCCTATGTTCTGCTTCAGGTAACTCATTTTGTATAGCAGCTCTAATACCTTGTATGCAAAGAGATGAATAAGAGGTTAGACAGATTTTATCAATTAAAACTAAAGAGAAATTGAATGTACAATCTTACCAAATGCATGTCAGGAATCATTGTGAGTCCTTCTCCTCTTCCAAGTTCCAAATCTGCTTGCAAGGTCCTGAAAAACCTTGTCCATGTCATAGTTGACTCTTGTGAAGTTACTTCCCAAGCAATGGGAAACATCTAGCCATTTCCATCTTTGCCTACAACCACAAACAACTGGCCCTCAACAGCTCCTTTGAGAAAGCATCCATCAATACCAATAATCCTCCTACACCCATTCTTCCAACCTTCCTTCATAGCTTTGAAACATGTGTAGAATCTTTTGAACACCTCTTTTCCTGGTTCGGTTTCCTTGTCAACAACAACAAAGCATGTGGATCCAGGGTTTGATCTATTAACCTCATCAACATAAGCATGCAACTTTGCATACTCTTCAGTGTAGTCACCAATATTCTTCCCTAAATTCCTATGATTTGCTCTCCTACAAGTCGACTCTCCCACATACATCTTTAACTCTTTCCTACACATATCCTAGACCTCCCATAGCTTGATAGAAGGTTGTGAAATCACTCTGGCCTCAAAATACTTTGCTATGAACTTTGAACTACACATCTTGTTATTGTGGTACCTCCTACAGTCATGCCTAGGCCTATATGTCTTCACCATGAAGTTCTTACTTAGGCCATCATAACTAGCACGCAAGGTCCATTTACAGCCTGTATGTTGACACTTTGCCATAACCCTGAGTCTCTCACTAGGCTTAAGCTTGATCTTGACTCCCCTGTGCACAGAATACTTAGTAATTTCCCCTCTAAACTTCTCCACACTCTCAAAAACCATTCCCACCTCCCAAATTGGATACTCACAATCAGGATTATAAACTACATGCCTACTCCTCCTCCTTTTCACCTCCCTTGCTCCTTTAGTATCATCTCTAGACTCAAAACTCTCCATACTATAGTCTGATTCACTACCATAGTATAATTCATCTCCACCAACCTCTCCTTTGTAGTCATGTCCAGTCTCACCCCACTTTTCGTATCCCTCATCATTGCCCACCTCACCCAATGTGATTGGAGCAGTTTGTGTAGTTTCCTTGTGCACCTTTTTCCTTGCTCTAAGGTCTCTTGCTCTTTGCCTAACCTCCCTCAGTTCATCATCCGCCTCATTGTTATCACTGATCTCCAAGCTGACACTCTCACTCTCAGTTGAATCACCACTGTAGTTGTCATCATCACTCTATCTCCATCAACACATTGTTCAACAACTTCCTCAGCAACTTCATCAGCAACTTCATCACCAACTTCTTCATCCCCAATTTCATCACCAACTTCTTCATGCCCATCAGTTTCCTCAATAACATTACAATCAACATTTCCATCAACACCTAAATCAACAACTTCATCTTCATCAACACCTAAATCATCTACATTAGTGAGCTGTAAATCTTCTTCCACAACCATTGGGTCATTTAGAGTTATCCCCTTAGGTAATTGATCAACCACCACCAAGTTTGGATCTTCTACCACTATAGGTTGTGAAATCTCATGTTTAATGTAGAAATGAACTGTGTCACCATCATCTACTCTATTAGCAAGCTCCACCAATGTTTGATCATCCATTGTTGTAAATGGATCATGCAACCCTTTATAGAATATCCCTTTGAATGATTGATAACCCAAGCTCTTGACATACCAACATAACTCAAAGTAACTGAAGTGATCTGTGTCAACTCTATTGCTATATGCTTTTGAAAATTGAGTTAAATATGCAGGCATTGGAGAATCGACAAACGTACCATCCTGATGCCAAATTATATTCACGAATTTCGACCCGATTCCTAGACAGACATAATCCATCAACATAATAAGGCTACAATTTTTGCTCGAACAGAACAAATCGAAAAGAAAATCTTCAACTAAACTGATGGATGGAGAATATGAGATTTTGATGATACTAACCTCTTTGAAATCGTCCAGCTCGTCTTCAAGTGATCTCGAGCTTCAGGGTTGATGGGAAGATGAGATTGATGATGATGAAGACTACAATTTCACGTGTCCCCTTCGATCTTCGACCTAGCGATCTTTGAGCCCCTCAAACTTGGGGTTTTTGGCTTTAGGGTTCGTCCGATCGAGTTTGTGAAATCTCCCTCCAATGCCTCTCTCCCTCCCTTTTATCATTCAACTGTATATAGTTTCAAACTATGTAATATACATCTTTTTTTTGGTGAGGTATACATATTATATATCACAATGGGATCTAGTCATAAAAATATGGCACATGTGGCTTACATGTCATCAAAAAATCTTATGTGGCAACATGTCATCGCGCGTCTAGTTCACGTTCTGAAAAATGGGGTCAATAGAACAAAAGTGTAACGTTTGGGGGTTTAATATGCAATTTTTTAGTTGGGGGGTTTGAGAGAGCAAAAGTTGTAAGTTGGGAGGTCCATCTATGTATTCGGCCATACTTATACCCAGTAGGCCATTACATACATACATAGGCATGAGGAAGAAGTAGAAGAAAGAGGAAACGAATAAAAAAGAAAATTGCTTTATAAATTTTGGAGAATTCGTATGAGTTAGAGAATTACCTTATAACTTTTTTTAATCCATATTCCAAAATTATCACTTTTTTTAATCTTTGTTTCACTTGTGAGTTGAAAGGACTTTTTAGGTGAAAAGTAATTTTTATTATCTTGAAAAAGTTAAACAGTAATGAAAATTGCACCAATTTTAAAAATGTTAAAAGTAGCTTTTGGGTAAAAATGATTTTTGAAGTGTAAGTGAAATAAGGCCAAAGCAATAATTTTTTTAGATCGGATGAAATACGAAATAAGAAAAATACTCATTCCTAATTTAAAACTTAGATTTTAAATCTACCCGCTGGGTTATGACCAAAAAAAGTATACCTCGCTGTCCAACCAGATAAGAGTCAGAGCTGGACAGTACTCAATTAATATAGGGTGCTACTTTACGCACACGAAAAAGTTTGTAATGGCACATGTTTTTTCACGAAGGCAGGATTCGCGCGAATTCGGGTTTCGTGAAAGGGTAAAAATGGGATTTTGAGATAAAAATGACGCAAAACTCGCGAAGGTAGGATTCGTGAGTTTTCACGAATCCTAGAATTGTGAAAACTGTCACAATTCCTGTAATTGTGAAAACTGGTCACGAATTCAGCCTTCGCGACTGTTCAACAACAAAAATTTGAAAAACTAGTCGTGGGTAATAGTAAAACCCAACGGTTAAAAAGCCTCTATAAGTACCAATTTGTATTCTTTGCAAACATTCATTCCACATCATTACATAAAAGTGTCGTCCCAAGACGAAGAGACGTCATCGAGCGACTATCATCTCGAGGAGGAGGAAGATTCATCATCAAGCGATAGTTATATAGACGAGGATGAGGAAGATGTACCGGGAGAAGACTACGAAACCGAGTCCGATGCATCGAGCGAGCCAGGAAAGGTATTTTTCATAAAGATCTTTCTAAGTATACTTAAAAATATGAATGTAGTAAATTGAAATTATAGTATTAGGATAATTTATAATATCTGGTTTTTTACATTTTGAAATCATAGGTTACCGAAAAAGATTTTTCTATTGCTTTCCATTACGATGGCTTGTGGAATGACCGAAGAGAAATGCTTGATTGGGTTAGGCAAACTGCAGTTTCAAAGAATTTTGTCCTAGTCATAAAAAAATCAAATACAAATAGGGTCGTACTCACTTGTGACCTAGCCGGTAAATATAGATGTGGCAAGAGGGTATTGCCCGAACCGGAAAATAGGAGCATTTATAAGCCACTTACCGATACTCCGACTAGAAAGTGTGGATGTCCGTTTGAATTGATGGGGTGCGAATAAAGGAAAAAATGGACGGGTCTTAAGTGTAAAATGCAGACAACACAATCATCGTCTCCTCTCTAGTTCATTATAACAATTTCTTATAAGAATGAATGATTCTAAACAATTATAATGATTTCTTATTAAAAATGAATGATTATAATTCATTATAATGAATCAATGTTATTAAAATCGAGATTCTAGGATCGGATCATGGAAGGTCTTGTGGATCGGATCGTAAAATCGGATCGTAGGATCGTAAGATCCTATAATTTCACTAAAACTAATATAATATAGATATGATACAAAAAATATAGGCACTAAAACCAAAAAATATATAATTTTATTAAAATTTAATGATCATAATGCCGAAAAATTGACATTGCAAACTTATATATGCACAAGAAACACATTTAAAAATATATATGCTCACATAATAAGAATCAAGGAAAGATTATGGGTCTTTATTAGGGGAAAAATATTGTAAATTCAACAATTGGGAGTCGGAAAGATGAAAATTGGGAGGTAAATGAGGTTAAAAGAGACAATATGAGCATTTAAGGGATGTAATTTCACTAATAATTAAGTTAATTGGTGCTAAAATAAATTTTATAAGGTCAAAGTAAAAAACTGGGTAGGATCTTACGATTTTATACGGGATCTCATGAGATCCTATACGATTCTATACGATTCTACACGATTCTAGACGATTCTAACACGATTCTACACGATTCTATAACGAATTTAACAAATTTCGATTTTAATGTACGATCCGGATCAAAATCCCATATGGGATCGTAGGATCTCACGATTTTAAGATCCGGATCTCGATTCTAATAACAGTGTAATGAATTCTTATAAGAATGAACGATTATAAACCATTATAACAATTTCTTATAAGAATGAATGATTCTAAACTATTATAATGATTTCTTACAAGAATAAACGATTCTAAACTTATATAGCAATTTCTTATAAGAATGAACGATTCTAATTCGTTATAACAAAATCTCGTAAGAGTGAACAATTCTAAACAATTATAACGATTTCCTATTAAAAATGAACTATTCTAATTTATTATAATGAAATCTTATAAAAATGAACGATTCTAAACCATTATAATGATTCCTTACAAGAATGAATGATTCTAAACCATTATAACGATTTCTTACAAGAATGAACGTTTCTAAACCACTATAACAATGTCTTATGAGAATAAACGGTTTTAAACCACTATAATGATTTTCTTATAAGAAATTGTTATAATGGTTTAGAATACTCCCCTTGATTCTCCTCTTCACCTTTCGCTCCAAGCCCCTCTTTAACCTAGAACCTAATTATAACTAGTTGTTTATATCCAAATACAATTAAGTAATTTATTCCAACTCCTATGTTAGCTAGTTATTCAACTACAATTCTAATTTTAATTATAACTAGTTAAACAACTTGTATATCCAAATATACCCTTATTTTCCTATGAGAAAACGTTATATTCCTTTATAATCGTTCATTCTTATAAGAAATTGTCATATTCCTTTAAAACCGTTCATTCTTATAAGAAAACGTTATATTGCTTTAGAATCGTTCAGAAATCGTTATTTTTTTTAGAAATTTTTATAAGAAATATTTAGAAGAAATCTTTATAATATTTCCCTCTTCAAATATGAAGATAATAAAATTTCCCTCTTTAAAACCATTATATTTCTTTACAGTCGTCATTCTTATAAGAAATATTTATAGAAAATCGTTATATTTATTTAAAATTGTTCATTCTTATAAGAAATCGTAATATTCTTTTAGAATCGTTCATTCTTATAAGAAATTATTATATTACTTTAGAATCATTCATTCTTATAAGAAAATGTTATGTTCTTGTAGAATCGTTCATTCTTATAAGAAATTGTTATATGATCGCTCTCGGATGCGAGGGTCAAGAGATACAATCTATAACCCGACCCCGTTGTAGTACGTGGTGGGTGTCGAACACTCGGGAAGTCTACTCGATCGATGTGCCTAGATACTAGGAAGCTAGAAAGGAGAGCATAAAACAAAGGAAAATAAAGAAAACAGTCGGGACCGACACTGAGGTCACGTCGGGCCCGAGGTTGGCGACAAGAGGAAGTCGGGACCGACACTGGGTAAGTCGGGCCCGAGGTAGCTGGGGATGTCGAACTCAAAGATTTTAAAAATAGATCTTGGGCTTTTGGGTTCCTTCCCTAGTAGATTAAGGCTTTTTCACCCCAATTCAGGCAATGAGTGATGATCGGACTAGGATCGAGTGCTTTCGCCCTCGTTCCAACCACATCTACACCTCGATCCATGGGGAAATCCCCTTCGAAGCAAGGTCTTGAGATTGACACATGTTCACTTTCGCTACTTTGCCAATCTCAAGCCTTGATTCCCAACTTTCGCAAGGAATTGTAGCTCTATGTAGAGTGGGTTCCTTAGATCAAACACTCAAGGCTATGGAATTGGGGTTTCTAGCCTAAACCTAGCTAGGGTTTTCCCCCATAACCCAAGATCAAGGAGGTCTACTCCATGTGACAAGCAAAGAAAGCAATCAAATCAAAAGAGAAAGCAATCATCATAATCAATCTCAAAACAAAGCAAGGTTTCATTCAAATCCAAAGCAATCCACAAATTCAAATCAAGGGTTTTCAAATCCACAAGATCAAAGCAAATCAAAGCTAAACAATCAACAAAACCTATCAAGCCTTCCTCTCTCTTGGCCGATTCTCTCTCTCTTCCTCCTCTTCTCCTTCCTCCTTGCTCTCCAAGTATCCTCTTGGCTCCCTTGGAACCCCCCCCCCCCTTTTGTGTGTGTGTGAGGGAACCCTCTCTTAGAAGACAAGAGGGCCTTTTATAGATTAGATGAGGGGCAAAAGTGGAAGTTCACAAATTCGTGCCTTGGAGCCCAAGTAGTTCGGTGACCGACTCGGCCCGACACGGAGGAACCTCGGGCCCGAGGTACTGTGCATCTCGGTCCGAGGTTGGAAACTTCAAAGTCGGGCCAGACGTTGTTGCAACTCGGTCCTGACCTCGTTCCACCTTCTTCTTTGTTGGCTTCTCTTGTTCTTCTTCATGGCTTGCTCCTCTCTTTCCCGCTTTAGCTCGGCCTTTGCTCCATGTCTCGACTCTCCTTCAAATCGATCCTTGATTCATGCCAAATTACTTACAAAACACATAAAAGGTGCGTAGTCTCCGAATCTCATAGAAATACGGGAACTAGGCTAAAAATGAACAAAACGCACAAGAAAAGGGGAAAAAGAAACATATTTACAAAGGAAATCACATATGAAAACACCACCAAATAGAGAGACATCAAAATACCCCATACTTAAACTTGCTTGTCCTCAAGCAATAACAATGTAAGCAAGACCGAAACATATTCTTTAAGTAAAGCCTCGTATGAAAACTCATTTTAAGCACAAGTGATCGACATTCAAGCAAGATTACATCATCACACGTGATTAAGTGTTCCAAGGAATAAAGTCAATGCAACTAAGCCTCACTTTAGGGATATGTGAATGTGTATCACTCATCATGTGTTTTGGGTTTAGCAATGAACACTCAAGCTCAAAAATCATGCAAGTAAGGACTTTACTATTGAAGCTAACATCACCAATTCCTCCACCTAGAGATGCCTAATGCAAAGTACACAAAGAATTTCGAACTTGGCTCAATGGAGGTCCTCAAAGAGGTTCCATTCGGCCGGGTTGTAATGGGGCTTTTGGTATTTTTCAAGGTGGGAATTATTTGGTCTTGTGGTGCTTATAATGGGGATTGAACAACCTAAACTCTCACCAACTTCACCAAATTCCACAATTACTTTCACACTCACCCCAAAGACTTAACATTTTCCTTTCAACCCAAAATTTCACTTAACATTCCACTTCATCTTTGCTCTTATGCTTTTCGTTGGATTTTCAACACTTTCTACATTTGGACCGACTTTCTTATGACATCGGGCCCGATGTTGCTTGTAACTCGGTCGGACCATTTTCTTCACTTAAGCTCCTTGCTTTATTCCACTTTACATTTCCAACATTTTCTTTCTTCCTTTTCTTTCTTTTTTTTTTCCATTTTTGTACAACAAAGATGCACTACCCACGTGATTCATAACACCATTCTTTGCCCTTAAACCCAAGAGAATCTCAACTCTTCAAATACAATCCAAACCTCTCTTCTAAAGTCCAATCCCATAAGGGTCAAGTCATATAAGGCTAGGAATAATATTTTTGAGGAGTTTCAAACAAAGGCTTAGGCTAGAACGAGGCTACAATCAAAGGATTAACTTCATGGTAGGATATGGAACATTTATGTGACTAGAAGAATAAAGTTCAAAATCAATGTGACCATGCTAGGACAATTCTCATGACGGTCTTGGAAAATAGATAAACACCGCAATAGCAAGTTTTACTAAGCATGAATGAGCTAATTACACAAGAAACATGAGGGATATGCAAATATGATCAAGCATCCCTAAAATGGCCAAAAATCAATCTCACAAGGGTCACTCATACTTAGTTGCATAAGAACTCATCCTAGAACTCACATGCTCAATAAAACAAGCAAGATATCATGATCACATCAAAAGCAACATCATTTTTAGAGGCTAAACTATCCAAAAATATGCAAAGGAATTTACATGCTCACATCATCATTAGCTTTTATTTTGGCAATCTAAGATGGGAATTTCTAGTCCAAAACCTACAAAACACAAAATCTTTTTGTTGTTTTTAACACAATTTTTCAATTTTTTATGGATTTTTTTTTTTTGCAAAAATCATCATCCATTCTAGACCAAATTAATCATCCATGTCTTTCATCAAACCACAAACCAATAAGCAAACATCCCAAATACAAACTAGAAACACAAACTAAATATCCTCAAAATAACAAACAAACATAAACAAGTGAAATCATGAACACCCCTACCCCCACCCCATACTTAAAATTTTTGATGTCCCCATCAAACAAGGAAATCAAAACTTAAAAGCAAGAGAGAAGAGTATGAAAAGCTCACAATTTCTTATTCTTCAATGGCATGTATAGGATCAATCGGCGAGGACGAGAGCCCATGAGGCTCTAACTTCTTCGTTTGGACCGTCCTTGTCATAGAACTTCTTCACTCGATGACCATTCACTTTGAAAATATGTCCTTGTTCATCAACCAAGTCCACCGCACCATGAGCATAGATACGGTGGACCACAAATGGTCCGCTCCACCTAGTCCTTAACTTCCCGGGGAAAAGTTTAAGCCTTGAATTGAAAAGGAGAACCTTGTCACCGGTTTGATAGGTCTTTGGAATTAACTTCCTATCATGCCACTTCTTGGTCTTCTCTTTGTATAGCTTGGAGTTCTCATAGGCCTTCAACCTCAATTCCCCCAACTCATGAAGTTCTAGAAACCTTTTCTCACCGACCAAGTTGATATCCCAATTCATCTCTTTGAGTGCCCATTTCGCCTTGTGCTCAAGCTCTACCGGAAGATGACATGCCTTGCCATAAACTAGATTGAAGGGTGTAGTTCCCAAAGGTGTCTTGAAGGCGGTTCTATAAGCCCAAAGTGCATCATCGAGCTTAGAGGCCCAATCTTTCCTTGATCGAGATACGGTCTTCTCCAAGATAGCCTTGATTTGACGGTTTGACACCTCGACTTGCCCGCTTGTTTGAGGATGATAAGGAGTAGCAACTCGATGAGACACCCCATACTTAATCAACACATTTTCGAAGCACCTCTCAATGAAATGAGGTCCTCCATCACTTATGAGAACCCTAGGCACACCAAACCTTGCAAAAATGTTGCTTTTCAAAAACTTCATCACCACCTTAGCATCATTGGTTCTTGTTGGTATGGCCTCCACCCATTTTGAAACATAGTCCACGGCTACCAAGATGTACTTGTAAGGCCCCGATGTGGGAAATGGTCCCATGAAGTCAATACCCCATACATCAAATAACTCAACTTCTAGAATGCCAGTTTGAGGAGTCTCATTCCTCCTTGATAGGTTCCCCTCTCTTTGGCACTCCTCACACTTCCTCACATAATCATGCACATCCTTGAACATGGTTGGCCAATAATAACCACATTGAAGAATTTTTGAGGTGGTTTTGGAACTCTTAGCGTGACCTCCCGTAGGCAAGGAGTGGCAATGGTGAATTATGCTCTCAACCTCTTCACTTGACACACACCGTCTATAGATTTGATCACGCCCTTCCTTGTAGAGATATGGATCATCCCAAAAGTATTGTCTAGCATCATGTAAGAATTTCTTCCTAGCTTGATAAGACAAATTTGGTGGGATCACTCCCCCTACGGCAAAGTTAGCAAAATCCGCAAACCAAGGGGAGACCCCTCGTCTTACGACACTAATCAAAAGAAGGCCAGTGGGAGAGAAAGAATCAATCAATTGAGAACGAGAAGGAATGGAAATCGAGCTAGGAAACTTACTTTCTTCCACGGACCGACATTGAAGTATACCGGGCCCGACATGGTTGGACGCCGGTCCAGCTTCGCAGACACACAGGTGCCTCGGGCCCGATGTTGAAGTCCTCGGTCCCGACTCACTCGCACTTGCCTTGCCTTCGGTCCGATGTTCTGAACCTCGGGCCCGACGTACTTGGTTCGTCGATCCACCCTTCCTTTCCTCCTTTCCGCTCATGAGAACTTCATCTGCTCTTGAATCATCTATAGTCATACCATCCTCCATCTCCAACATGTACTCGATGGGCAAACGGGATAGATGATCCGCTATCACATTTTCCGCACCGGTTTTGTCCTTGATCTCATGGTCAAACTCTTGGAGAAGGAGCATCCACCTTAGAAGCCTCGTCTTTGCATCTTTCTTCTTCATGAGGTATTTGATTGCCGCATGGTCTGTGAAGACTACCACCTTTGATCCCACAAGATATGAACGGAATTTCTCAAATGCAAACACTATCGCAAGAAACTCTTTCTCCGTTGTTGTGTAATTGCACTGAGTTTCATCCAAAGTTTTGCTTGCGTAGTAAATGGCATGCAACTTTCCATCCTTCCTTTGCCCAAGGACGCCCCCTACGGCGAAATCACTAGCATCATACATCACCTCGAATGGAAGATTCCAATCGGGTGCCGCCATTATTGGAGCCGAGATCAAGGCATCTCTCGACCTACAAAAAGAACTCATGCAATCCTCGGAAAATACAAAGGGCACATCCTTCATCAAGAGGTTAGACAATGGTTTTGCAATTTTAGAAAAATCCTTGATGAACCGTCTATAAAATCCTGCATGTCCTAAGAAACTCCTAACATCACGAACACAAGAGGAGGGAGATAGTTTTTCAATTATTTCAACTTTAGCTCTATCTACCTCTATCCCCCTACTAGAAACTAGGTGTCCTAGTACTATGCCCTCCTTCACCATAAAGTGGCATTTTTCCCAATCAAGCACCAAGCTAGTCTCCTCACATCTAGTCAAAACCTTGTCTAAGTTAGCTAAGCAAACATCAAATGAGGATCCGTAGACGGAGAAATCATCCATAAACACTTCTACTATATCCTCAACCATATCGGAGAAGATGGACATCATGCATCTTTGAAATGTTGCCGGCGCATTACATAAACCAAAAGGCATGCGTCTATAGGCAAAAGTCCCATAAGGACATGTGAATGTCGTCTTCTCTTGATCATCGGGATGAATAGGGATTTGCCAAAACCCGCTATACCCATCAAGGTAGCAAAAATATTCATGTTGTGCTAATCTCTCTAGGACTTGGTCTATGAAAGGAAGAGGAAAATGGTCTTTGCGAGTGCCGGTATTAAGCTTACGGTAATCAATACACATACGCCATTTTGTTGTGGTTCTCATAGGTATCATTTCTCCCTTTTCATTTTGCACAACGGTGAGACCTCCTTTCTTAGGAACTACATGCACGGGACTCACATACTTGCTATCGGAAATTTGGAAGATAATTCCCGCATCCAACATCCTAAGTATTTCACTCTTTACCACTTCTTTCATGTTAGGATTTAATCTTCTTTGGGGTTCAATAGTGGGTTTATGGTTATCCTCCATATAAATCCTATGCATGCAAATTGAGGGAGAGATTCCCTTTAGTTCCTCTAGTGAATACCCTAAAGCTCCTCTATGTTTTCTTAGAACCTTCAACAACTTAGACTCCTCCTCATCATTCAAGTTGGCATTTATGATTACGGGTAAAGAAGAGTTGGGACCAAGAAATGCGTACCTCAAATCTTTTGGAAGCTCCTTGAGTTCTTGAGATGGTTCCGGTGGTGCTTGAACTTCTTCTTTCTCGGCCTTGAACACCTCCAAGTAAGACATCCTTTCCTCCAATTGCTCATGCTCAATCATATTGAGGGCTAGACCTTGGCGCTCTATCTCAATTTCTCTAGGTGGTGGGGTGGCTTTCAACCTAAGCTCCCTTGGCCTTGACTTCTTAGAAATGGCTTCCCATTGCAATCCAAGAGGAACTTGGATCATCTTAGCTTCCTTATGTACGGTCCCCTTTGAAGTTGGTCTAAAGAAAAACTCAATTTCTCTTCCTCCAATGTCAAGAGACAAGTGTCCCTTCTTTACATCAATGATTGCCCCAACCGTAGCAAGGAAAGGTCTCCCTAGTATGATCGGTTCACCCGACACTTCTATCATGTCTACTATAACAAAGTCGATTGGGACATAGTGGCCTTCAATGCAAACGGGATAATCCTCGACGATACCAATTGGTTCGATGGACGACCCATCCGCTATCGTTAACCTCATGTTGACCGGAGCTATGAGACCCATAGATGTGGATTTCCATATGGTGTAAGGAATGATGCTCGTGCTTGCTCCAAGATCACACAAGGCTTGGAAATTTTGAGACCCCACACCAATGGTTATAGCAAAACGACCGGGATCTCCTAGCTTTTGTGGTAACTCCAAGGTCTTGACTTCATCTTGCATTTCCACTATGGACCTCTTCTTGCTCAAAATCTCCCTTAAAAACTTGGAATAAGATGGCATCTTACTCAATGCGTCGGTGAACGGGATGGAGATGTTCAAGCCTTGCAAGAGTTTGAGAAACCTCTTGAACTTGTTCTCAACAACATCTTTCGGCTTCTTCGAGGGATATGGAAGAATTGTTGCACCTTGAATCTTGCTTGGATCAACTTCTTTGGACTTCCCCGCTTCATTTGCAAGACTTCCTGGTTGGACCGACTTGGGCACCATGTCGGGCCCGATGTTGTGAATCTCGGTCCTGGGCAGAGGGGTCGGATCGAGGTCTATGTACGTCGGTCCCGAGTTGCTCTCAATCTTGGTCCGTGGTGAAGGAGTCGATCTTCTTGCTGGGTCGACTTCGGGGAACGTCGGACCCGACTTGCTGGGTAAGTTGGTCCGACTCTCTTCATTCTTCTTAGGCACGTGTGGCTCGGGTAGGTTTCGGCCACTTCTCAATCCAATTGCCCGGACTTCATTTTGATTGTTTTGAGCTCGAGGATTCTCCTCGGGTCGGCCCGGAAGTCTCCCATTCTCTCTCGAGGCTTGAGTCGCAATTTGGGCAAATTGATTGTCGACTTGCCTCCTCCATGCACCAAACTCATTGAATTGGGTCCTCATCTCCTTGAACCCATCTCTCATCTCTTGAGCAAATGTTTGTAACTCATTGAATCCCGGTGGTCTATATGGTGGTGGTGGCGCCCTTGACTCGTTTTGGTTGAAGTTGTTGTTGTAGCTTTGAGCTTGACCGTTGTTCCACCGGCCATTGCAACCATTGTTGAAGTTGCCTCTTCCACCAAAATTTCCTCGAACATAGTTTGCCTCCTCAATTCGCTCGGCCAAGCGCACTTGGCTCTCATTCGGACAAACTTGTGTAGCATGTGCAAAGGATCCACACTCCTCACAAGCTCTAGCATTTTGCTTGTAGTAGTGGACTTGCCTCTTAAGCTTGCTCACTTCACCTTCAAGGAATTGGAGCTTCACATCCCTATCAATGTCTTCTCCCTTTGGATCATATAACTTCCTTGAACCTTCACCTTGAACCTTTACCTCCTTGCTAGCTTGACTCACCCCATACATGGCCTCATAATCGGATAGCTTGTCAAGTAGCTCCCAAGCTTGATCCGGTGTCAAGTCTATGAACCCACAATCGGTGTGGAGATTGAGCTTGTCCTTCGTTACCGGATTGATGCCTTGGAAAAAGATGTCTTGAAGCACATATGGTTGTTGGCCATGAGTAGGACATTGGCGCAACATCTCCTTGAAACGGTCCCATGCTTCGAAGAGAGGCTCATTCGGACCTTGTTGAAAGCTTGCAATCTTCCTTCTTAACTCGGTTGTCTTTGAGGGCGGGAAGAACTTCATCAAGAAGGCATCATAGAGTGTCTTCCAAGTTGTGATTGACCTAGGAGCTTGGCTCTCGAGCCAATGTGCGGCCTTGCCCCCAAGTGACCATTTGAATGCCTTTAGAAGCACATACTCCAATGTCTCCTCGTCGGTAGAGATCGTCTCACACATGTCCACAAATCGTTTAACATGCTCTATGGGACATTCATGTGGACGGCCCTCGAATTGATCACGCTTGATGAGGGAGATGAATTGCGTCTTGATCTCAAAATTCTTGGCAACCTCGGGAAGCACAATAGCCGGCTCGGGGACCCTCAACTCCGGATGCATGTATTGGCGTGCATTCCGGGGTAGAGCGTTGAGTTGAGCCTCGGCTCTCATCCGTTTCTTTACAGTCGTCATTCTTATAAGAAATATTTATAGAAAATCGTTATATTTATTTAAAATTGTTCATTCTTATAAGAAATCGTAATATTCTTTTAGAATCGTTCATTCTTATAAGAAATTATTATATTACTTTAGAATCATTCATTCTTATAAGAAAATGTTATGTTCTTGTAGAACCGTTCATTCTTATAAGAAATTGTTATATGATCGCTCTCGGATGCGAGGGTCAAGAGATACAATCTATAACCCGACCCCGTTGTAGTACGTGGTGGGTGTCGAACACTCGGGAAGTCTACTCGATCGATGTGCCTAGATACTAGGAAGCTAGAAAGGAGAGCATAAAACAAAGGAAAATAAAGAAAACAGTCGGGACCGACACTGAGGTCACGTCGGGCCCGAGGTTGGCGACAAGAGGAAGTCGGGACCGACACTGGGTAAGTCGGGCCCGAGGTAGCTGGGGATGTCGAACTCAAAGATTTTAAAAATAGATCTTGGGCTTTTGGGTTCCTTCCCTAGTAGATTAAGGCTTTTCCACCCCAATTCAGGCAATGAGTGATGATCGGACTAGGATCGAGTGCTTTCGCCCTCGTTCCAACCACATCTACACCTCGATCCATGGGGAAATCCCCTTCGAAGCAAGGTCTTGAGATTGACACATGTTCACTTTCGCTACTTTGCCAATCTCAAGCCTTGATTCCCAACTTTCGCAAGGAATTGTAGCTCTATGTAGAGTGGGTTCCTTAGATCAAACACTCAAGGCTATGGAATTGGGGTTTCTAGCCTAAACCTAGCTAGGGTTTTCCCCCATAACCCAAGATCAAGGAGGTCTACTCCATGTGACAAGCAAAGAAAGCAATCAAATCAAAAGAGAAAGCAATCATCATAATCAATCTCAAAACAAAGCAAGGTTTCATTCAAATCCAAAGCAATCCACAAATTCAAATCAAGGGTTTTCAAATCCACAAGATCAAAGCAAATCAAAGCTAAACAATCAACAAAACCTATCAAGCCTTCCTCTCTCTTGGCCGATTCTCTCTCTCTTCCTCCTCTTCTCCTTCCTCCTTGCTCTCCAAGTATCCTCTTGGCTCCCTTGGAACCCCCCCCCCCTTTTGTGTGTGTGTGAGGGAACCCTCTCTTAGAAGACAAGAGGGCCTTTTATAGATTAGATGAGGGGCAAAAGTGGAAGTTCACAAATTCGTGCCTTGGAGCCCAAGTAGTTCGGTGACCGACTCGGCCCGACACGGAGGAACCTCGGGCCCGAGGTACTGTGCATCTCGGTCCGAGGTTGGAAACTTCAAAGTCGGGCCAGACGTTGTTGCAACTCGGTCCTGACCTCGTTCCACCTTCTTCTTTGTTGGCTTCTCTTGTTCTTCTTCATGGCTTGCTCCTCTCTTTCCCGCTTTAGCTCGGCCTTTGCTCCATGTCTCGACTCTTCTTCAAATCGATCCTTGATTCATGCCAAATTACCTACAAAACACATAAAAGGTGCGTAGTCTCCGAATCTCATAGAAATACGGGAACTAGGCTAAAAAGGAACAAAACGCACAAGAAAAGGGGAAAAAGAAACATATTTACAAAGGAAATCACATATGAAAACACCACCAAATAGAGAGACATCATTATATTCCTTTAAAACCGTTCATTCTTATAAGAAAACGTTATATTGATTTATAATCATTCATTCTTATCAAAAACCGTTATATTTCTTTATAAATCTTTATAAGAAATCGTTATATTTTTTTTAAAACTGGTGAGCTAACCCCGTCCGTTGGACGAGGCAAAGTTATATTTTATGTTTCATTATGAAATATTATAACTAATCATACAACTAAAACAAAATAAATCATTGTAAATTATACATAAATAACCCATTTAATTATTTATTTGGTGTACATTACAATATTACATAATAATTTATGATATAATAAATTTCTTTTCCATCTAAGTTTAGTTGGAAGTTCAGGCATTATTTTAATTTCATTTGCTCAATCTACCACCGATTTTGCGAGTTTATTTTTATACATATTTTCTTTTCAAATTCAAATTAATGCGGTTCTCGTACATATGAAATTGTGAATAACCAATAATAATATTTTGTCTTTTTTAAGGAAAATGATATTATGTCTTCATATGTTTTTATATCATACATAGTCTTATTATTTTTTTTTCTAAAAGAAGAATCTCAAGTTTTTTAAAAGGAGATAAATAATCAATTTATAAATATGTATATAATGTCTTTCAAATAAATCTTTAAATAGTTATTGTATTTTCATATTGAGGAATATCAATACATAAATGTGAATCAAGTTAAATCTCATTTATTTAACTTGAGAGGGACAATTTTTATAGTTGTAAAGATTGTTCATTTTTATAAGAAATCGTTATATTCCTTTAGAATCGTTCATTCTTATAAGAAATTATTATATTACATTATTGCTTTAAAATGATTCATTCTTATAAGAAAACATTATATTCATGTAGAATCGTTCATTCTTATAAGAAATTGTTATATTCCTTTAAAACCAATCATTCTTATAAGAAAACGCTATATTGCTTTAGAATCGTTCATTCTTATAAGAAATCGTTATATTTCTTTAGAAATCGTTGTATAGCACTAGGATGTTTCTTTTTGTATGGATTTCGGATTTGACGTACTATTGTGCATCTACGACACCTTTTTATGGCAATGGATTTCAGATTTGTTTATATTAATGTATTTCGGCACCTTTTTGCTTATGGTAGCGATCAAAACATATATGTATAGATTCCATAAATTATAAATCACATAAAACCATGAAAGTGTTACTAAAACCCCTAAAACCCTAAAACAATAAAAAATGTTTCTAAAAACCCTAAAATCCTTCCCACGAAGGCTGGAATGCGGGCCAGTTTTCACAATTCCAGGAATATTGGGCCAGTTTTCACAATTCCAGGAATTGCGGCCCAGTTTTCACAATTTCAGGGGTCGCACGAAGGCAGCCTTCGTGGGTATTAGCTCAGACCTTGTAATTGTTCTTAATTCCCGTTTTACCCCTTCGCGAATCCGGCCTTCGTGGTTTCTTTCTCGCGATTCTAGACTTCGCGGAATTTCTATGCGATTAAAAAAAACTGAGTGCATATGTACGCCGCGTTAATATATTCAACAAGAATTAGATATGTAGCCAATAACGTATTTCCAGCCTAAAAAGTGCACTAAAAAAACCCAACTCCAGACCCCCGAAAGCCTCTCTCTCTTTTTTCAATTCATTTCTTCTCCAAAAAATAAAAAAGATGAAGAAAACGCTCTCTCTCGAGACCCTAGCCCCAAACCTCCGCCCCCTTTTCAGAAACCAAAAACCCCGAAATCAAAGCCCTAATTGGAGCAATCTTGGCCTTGCAAAGATCCTGATCCTAGTAATTGGTGTTCAATTCAATCAAAACGAAGAGAAAATCCACTTTTGTGGTGTTTCCCCAAAAATCTCCCCCGGATTTGACGCGTTTATACGGGATTTAAAAAATAGATGTGGATTATGGTTGGTTCTCGTCGGCGACCTCGATTTTGCTACTGTTGATGGTCGGAGCCACATCCATCGGGGTGGAAGGCGAGCTAAGGCACGTGGGATACAAAATCTAGACCTAAGAGCGAGGTGGAGGCTAGGGTTGGTGAGGCTAAGATATAAGGAGTCCCTATTACGGGGGTGTTTGGTGGCGCCTCCTCTGAGCGGGATAAAGAAGTGGCTCTCCGGTGTGAGGCCACTATTGGGTAGGCGAGGCTGGAGCATCTCTTTGCCTCGGCCGGAACATCGAGGATGGAACATGCCGATCATTATCAGGGTATGCAGACTTCTCTACTGTTACTTAAGAATTTCCTTGTTCTTTTTTCATATTATTCAAATTCGAACAATTGTAGATGCCTTTAAATGGGGGTGTTGTACTAGATATCCATCATGTTACTATAATCTCAACACTCTTTGGGTTAAGTTGTTATCTCTCTGGAACTGTTCTAATCATAAAACTCTTGTGGAGGAAAAATCGAAGGCTATGGAGAATAAAAGAAGATCCTTTAAGAAGGTACTTTGTTCTGATCATGCTTATTCTAAAGAATGTGATATGGAAGAATCTCTGAAATTTCTGCCCCTTCTTTTATCTACCATGGTCGTTGGGACCTTAAAGGGTAGATCAAAATCCAAGCCTTTTGAGGCTGAGCTTTTGAGCTCTAGAAAAGGAAAAAATAAAGCTAAAGAAAACCTTGATATGCATGCTTTCTTTGAGCAATTTTCTGGGGTGAGGGAGTTTATCCTTCTCCTTAAAGAGACTTCTCTATTTGCTTATGTATTGGGTGATAGGTTTGAATCCTCCTTAAAGGAATTTTGCTATTTGCCTAACTTTGCTAAGTCTAGTGCTGGTCATTGTTGTTTGTCTAAGTTTGTTAAAAAAGTGTGTGAACTAGAGTACTGTCCTAGGAATGTATTATGTGGAAAGGATGGGTGCTACTCGGCAAAAATGATGGAAATACCACCTGATTCTTGTTATTTTGTTTGGTTTCTTAAAATTAAGCAAGCTGGTGGTATGCTCATGATTTCTAAGTTGCATTCGTATGAAATGATATATCCTGATCAATGCTATGCTCTTTTCAGAATTAATGAATTTCCTAATCACTACCCCAGGAACGAAAAAAGCAAGATCAAACATGAATGTTTTCACTATAGCATTAATAGGAACAAGAATGCAGGCTATGATGACTCTACTGCTCTTGATGAAAATAGGCAAAAATGTATCCTAAGGAGACTAATAATTGATCTAGAGAAAATAAAAGGTACTGAAAACATGATAGGAAGAAATACTAAGACTAACTTCTATGCTTGGTATGACTACTCTGAATTAGCAAATGTAGGAGCTCTCTTGTCCCTTGAAGTGAATATATCTGGATGGAAAATTAGCTTTTCTCTTTGTAATGTGTTGATGAATTGCATTAAAGGAAACTGTAATTGCTTGTGTGGTATTTACTGGTTTAGCAGGAACAAAAATAAGATAAGGAATAAGACTGAAAGGAAAAAGAAGCGGCCATCTTGGAGTAATTCTAAAGGAATGAAGAATAGCAAGCTAACAATACAAAAGAAAAAGAAGAAAGGAGCTGAAAACCATTCAGCAAAGAGTAGACTGATCCAAGACAGAAAACAGAATAGGGATGAACAGGAAGGAATGAGGAAGAAAAGGAGATGGCAAAGAAAATTGAGAAAGATGGAAAATCAAATTGAGAACGCATATAATATATGGAACACTGCAGAAAAAGTTATTTGTAAAATGGTTAGTTGTAATGATAAAGGATTGTTTAAAGAACTGCTGAACAATACTAGCACCAGATTGGAATTGCAAAACAAAGGAAGAATTTATGGGTGGAGGATACAAATGGATAAAAAGAAAACAAAGAATTACATGATGATTACTGGGAGTAAATACAAGTGCTTAAGCAGGCTGGTTAAATTGATGTGGAGATGTCCAACTTACTTTCATAATGATTACAACCATAAGAAAGATCAAAATTTAAGGAAAACAAAGCAAGAAAGGAATAGAAAGACCAACATAAGCGTAGCTCAGAATAATCCTTTAGGACAAGATAGGAAATTTGAGAATTTCTTTCAATTACTGAACCAGGCTAATACCAATTTGAACAAGATTGGTACCGTGTGGTACCCGATTATCAAAATAATAAATTTATTATGAAAGTAGGATTTTGGAATTGTAGGGGGATTGGAAGAAAATCTTTTTGGCCGGAAATAGATGCCTTTTGTAAAATTCAGAGGATTCAAATTATGGCAATTGCGGAAACAAAAACGGAAACCCTTCCAAGTGATCAGGTGTGGAGACGTGCTGGATTTGATAATGTTCTATGGTCTCCTGCGTCTGGTCGGACCGGTGGTATTGCGATTTTCTGGAAGGCGCACCAGCTCATTAACGAGGAAATTACTGTTATTGCACAGGAGCCAAGGTATGTTATCCTCAGATACCATCATCTAGTCACTAAATATACGATTGCCATTTGCCTAACTTATGCCCCTCCTAATGCGGCGGATAAACCTGAATTCTGGCAGCTATTAACGGAAACTTTACAAACGAACCTTCCTACTCTCTTGATCGGAGACCTTAACGAAATACAAGATCCTAATGAGAAAAAGGGAGGTGTCTATCCTGAACCACGGCGCTTTGAGACTCTAATCAATTTTAAAAATGATTGTCTCCTTGAAGACATTCCGTCTACTGGCAATGTTTTTACGTGGAGGAAAAATAAGACAGAAATTGATAACATTTACGAAAAACTTGATAGAGTCCTGGGGAGTAGTTGCATCCTGCAATGGTACCCAAATATTAGTGCTACGAACCATGCTTTCACTAGCTCAGATCATTGCAAAATTTCGGTTGAACTAAGTAACGAGGAGACAATAAAAGCACAACCGTTTAAAATGGAAAAAAATGTGGATGTATGGGAAAGATTTTCGAAACGTGGTGAAACAAGCTTGGAGAGTACAATACCCAGGATCGAATATGTTCCAACTTGTCAAGAAAACCCAACTTCTTAAACAACATGTCAAAAGATGGAACAAACATACGTTTGGCAATATCTTCGAACAACTAAAAGATATAGATGAAGAGTTAATTGAACTCCAAAAAAGTATTTTACACTCACCCCAACCAAATGCTATTCAAAAACAACATAGGCTTATACACAAAAAGGAATGCATTCTGAAATTCCACAAAACATATTGGAAACAGAGGGCTAAGACAAAACACATTAAACTTTCTGATGCGAATTCAAGGTACTTCCATAAGGTTGCAAGTGGGAGACGCAATCGAAAAGTGATTAAAGAAATCATAACTAATGAAGGTACACAAATTATGGGAACGGATAACATTCGTGAAGAAATAAGAAAAGACTTCAAGAAAAGATTCACTAAACAACCAACACACCTAACCAATGCTTATGAGTACTTAAGTTTGATAAACAAAGAGATTACAGATGAAGATAACAGGATGTTAACAAGTGCAGTTACCAATGAAGAAATTAAAAATACAGTTATGAGTCTGGGATCGGATAAATCGCCGGGACCGGATGGCATGACGACGGAGTTCTATAAGAGATATTGGGATATTGTGGGACCAGTGGTAACCAAAGCAGTCAAAAGTTTTTTCCATTCTGGGTTAATGTTACGACAAATTAATCATACGTTTATAACGCTCATTCCTAAAATAGAAAACCCAACATCAACTAACCATTATAGGCCTATAAGCCTTTGTTCAACTATATACAAAATCATTTCTAAGATCATAACGAAAAGGATTAAAAAAATAATAAGTAAGATTGTCCATCCCCTCCAAGGGGCGTTCATTGCCAACCGAGCCATTCAAGACAATGTACTTATAACCCATGAGATCTTTCATTCGTTTAGAAATTGCAAAAATAAAGAGGGATGGATTGCAGTTAAACTCGATATGGAGAAGGCCTACGATCGGGTAGATTGGAATTATCTATTAGATGTTATGCACATGTTTGGGTTTGATAGGAAATTTGTTGGTTGGATTCGCGAATGTGTTTGCTCGATTTCTATTTCGGTACTTGTAAATAATGGACCCACGGATCCATTTAACCCGGAACAGGGTCTTAGGCAAGGAGACCCCTTATCACCCTATTTGTTCGTATTAGCATCGGAAATCTTTTCTAGAAAATTACAACTGACTAGCGAAATTGACAAAAACTCGATTGGATTTCCAATTGCTCGCGGTGGGGTCAGAATTCCTTTCTTAGCCTTCGCAGATGATATCCTCATTTTTGCTAAAGCTTCTCATAGCTCTTGTGCTAAAGTAAAGACGATCATTGACGAGTTTTGTTGCATCTCGGGCCAAAAAGTAAACTATAATAAATCAGCTTTTCAAGCCTCCAAATATATGACTACACAACAAAAAAATATAGCGCAACAAGCTCTTGGGATATCAACAATGACGAATCTTGAAAAATACTTAGGGTGTCCTATTATTAGTGGTAAGGTCAATAGAGACACCTTTAAAGACTCCATTGGTAACGCGCAAAAGCAACTCACCAAATGGAAAGCAAACTCGCTATCTCAGGAAGGTAGAGCGACATTGATTAGATCCAACCTTGCTACAAAACCTAACTATGTCATGCAAAGCTTCATGTTACCCGCCCATATTCATACGGAAATGGATAAAATCAATAGGGTTTTTTTTCTGGAACAAAGACAGACAATATAAACCGTTGGTGGGGTGGGACAAGATATGCAGACCAAAAGAGATAGGAGGACTAGGTATTAGGAAAACGGAACATATAAACAAAGCATTACAAATGAAGCTCCTCTGGAAAATTATTGCAGAACCTAATAATATTTGGGTTAAGATAATCTCGCAAAAGTATTTAAGAAATGACAATTTATTTTCGTACAAACTAAAATCAAACACTTCATGGCAATGGAAAAAGCTTATCCACCTTAGAGAAGACTTCTATAAGGGCCTCATATGGCAAATCGGAGACGGTAAAACCATCAAATTTTGGAAAGACAACTGGCTAATTGGAGGCCCGTTGTATCCTCATGCTAAGGATCCAACAAGTGTTGATGAGACAATTACAGTAGATAACTGGATATCTAATGACCACACATGGAAAATTGATGAATTAAAACAAATCCTACATGATGATATCGTTGAACAAATTCAAGCTACCCCGATTCTGGATAACCACATCCAAGATAGACTATACTGGACTCCAAGTAAAAATGGTTGGTTCTCTACTTCGTCTGCAGTGAAATTAATCACAAATATAGAAAGACAAACCCCGAGCATGAATAATTGGATATGGAAATTAGATACATACCCAAAAGTCAAGAACTTCTTATGGAAAGTGGACAACAATGGACTCCCTACGAAATCTAGACTACGGGATAAAAATATTGTAACACCAGGAGGATGTGTCCTGTGTAACTGTACTACTGAAGACACAAACCACCTGTTGACAAAATGCCCATACATGATATACATAACAAACAAAGTTAACACTAATATTGCGGATATGATTAGAAGATATGATTCACTAAATAAAACAACTAGAACAATACTAGGTGACATGTACCAAACCCTTGGGAAAAAAGATTTTACATGCCTGACAATTATTTGGTGGAGCATCTGGCATCAAAGAAATAAACTCATTTTTCAACAAGATCAATGCGAGGGTATCACAGATTTGGCAAGTTTCATACGAACCCAAATGGCGAATTGGGAAAAAGCAACAAAGTGGATAGAAGATGAGGAAATCATACCAAAAACTAACTCAAGGAAAGGGAAAGAAAAGGCAAACCGTCCACATCTATGGCGTAAACCTAAACCCACCTACACCAAAATAAACTTTGACGCATCCAAACTATCAAATGGAAACACAGTCGGTGGAGTGGTTATAAGGAACAATCTAGGTCAGGTACTGGACATAGTGACGAGCAACTTTGGGAAAGTATCTGTGGTCAAAGCTGAGGCGCTAGCGCTTAGGGAAGCGATTTGGCAAATGAAGATAAGAAATCTAAGGAAGGTAGAAATTGAGGGAGATAATCTCCAAGTTATTAATGCTGTTAAAGGGAATAATCATTGCCCTTGGGAGATTGAACTTATAATTGCTGATATTCTGGTTTACATCCATGGAAGTCAGGATGTCTCGATTAACCATACTGTTAGGGATTGTAACGCTGTGGCCGACAAAATTGTGAAATTGGGCCATAGTCTCCCTGTTGAGTGTATCAAGACTCACCCAGAACTTCTTGTTCTCGTCCGAAAGGATGCTCTAGGGCGCCCTCCTTGAAGGAGTGCACCCTAATCCTTACCTAATCAAAAAAAAAAAAAAAAAAAAAAAAAAAAAATTCATTTCTTCTCCATTTTCTTCTCCAAGAACACACATCTTGAAAGTTGAATCCTGAAGAAAAAAAAAAACCAGTTCAAAAACTAATCAAATCTGATAGAGAAATCTCAACCTCAATCTACCACCAAACCTCTCTTCTAAATTCCTTAACACCTACTCCTCCATCCCAATCTCCACCAACAAACGCTCCAACTGAAAACCCACATCTCAACCACTAACAAGCCTCTCCATAAATGGAATCGGAGCGCCACCGGCCGGCGGAGGAGGACGCCACCGGAATCGATAGTAACAAGAAGAAGAGGAGAAAGAAGAACAGAGGCTTCTACGTCAAGATGAGACTCCATAGCAGCAGCAGCTACAACAAGCAGCAGAAATGGTTTCTCTGGTCTTACAGATGCTTCAAATACATCATTTGGATCTCTCTTTCTCTCTACTTCTTCACCTCCTTCCTCCTCCGAAACGACGTCGTTTCTTCACCTCCTTCTCTCTTCAAGCACTCTTCCTCTCACCTCCCTTCTCGCGCTCTCTTCGAGTCCCCAAATGTCACTACCGAGCTGAGCAGAACAAATCTAGGTAAAATCACATGCTGAATCTGTGAATCTCTTTCATGAGAAACAAGCATTGATGATTAATGTGTTTGGTTTTTTTGTTTCGTTGTTAGATTTCGTTAGGGATTTGAAGATTTACGTTTACGAGCTACCGCCGAAGTACAACACGGAGTGGCTGGGAAGCGAGCGGTGCAGCCGCCACCTGTTCGCGGCGGAGGTGGCGATCCACCGGGCGCTGCTCAGTAGCGACGCGCGCACGCTCGATCCTTACGACGCCGACTTCTTCTTCGTCCCGGTGTACGTCTCCTGCAACTTCAGCGCGGTCAACGGCTTTCCGGCGATCGGACACGCGCGCTCGCTCATCTCCTCCGCCGTCGATCTCGTCTCCTCCTCCCATCCATTCTGGAACCGCAGCCGCGGCGCCGACCACGTCTTCGTTGCCTCCCATGACTTCGGATCCTGCTTCCACACTCTGGTAATTAGTTGGCGCATTAATTTTAAATTCAATCAATCTGTCATTAAAACGACAAACTATGTTTAAAAATATGTATCTCGCTTTGTTGACTTTAGGAGGATGTGGCCATGGCGGACGGAGTGCCGGAGATTTTGCGGAACTCGGTGATTTTGCAGACTTTCGGTGTGAAATACGAACATCCGTGTCAAGCCGTGGAGAACGTGGTGATTCCACCGTATATTCCGCCGGAAACCGTACGGTTGACGCTGGAGAAGTCCCCGATCGACGGTCACCGTGATATTTTCGCATTCTTTAGAGGTAAAATGGAGCTCCATCCCAAGAATGTCAGCGGCCGCTTCTACAGCAAGTAAGCTTCGGTTTCAAATCTCCTTTTGATCAGTCTATTTTTCGCCTAAACTTTTTCCATCCGAGTTTCCTTGAACGAACTCTTTTTCGGTTGAAACATGGCTGGCTGGATCCTAGAAAGGTTTTCAAACCTTTTGACTCTGCTTTTTCTTGACGTTTACAGAGGCGTGAGGACGAAGATCTGGGACCATTTCAACCGCGATCGGCGATTCTACTTACGCCGCCAACGATTCGGCGGATATCAGTCGGAGATCGCTCGCTCGGTGTTCTGCCTCTGCCCCTTGGGGTGGGCCCCGTGGAGCCCACGCCTAGTGGAGTCGGTCGCGCTCGGCTGCGTCCCCGTCATCATCGCCGACGGGATTCGCCTACCATTCTCGTCGGCGATTCCCTGGCCGGAGATCTCAGTCACGGTGGCTGAAAACGACGTCGCACGGCTTGGTGAAATCCTGGACGACGTGGCACGGACGAACCTCAGCGTTATCCAGCGCAACCTCCGTGACCCGGCCATCAGCCGGGCCCTGCTGTTCCACGACCCGGCCCGGGAAGGCGACGCCACGTGGCAGGTGATGAGCGCCCTGGCCCACAAACTCGAAAGATCCCGTCGTGTGTCTAGAGTTGGAGGCCAATGAGAGCAGGACACGTGGAGCGTTGGAATTGTTGGGGTCCAGCTAAGCGCCCTCGCAAATGTGAAAATGGGAGACAGTTGGGGTCTTTCTTTTCTAGGGGCTCTCGCTAAAGTCACGAGCCGGGTGCCCATTTATTCTTTTAATGAAAATAATGAATTGGTGATACAGTATTTGTTTAGCTGTCCACGTGGCGTGGAATGATTGGTGGGGTCGGCGGTCGAGTAATAATAGAATTTTGTTGAAATCTTTTCAGATTAGATAAAAAAAATAATGCACAGATGTATATAGTACAGATGGGGGCATAAATTATTGAGGCTATCACATGTTGTACTGTGAGTGGAGAATGGGTTGTTTCTATGGGCATTTTGCCATTTTCATATTGCTTTGTAGTAGGGTGTTGTTTTGTTGCTTTGGCATTTCTATTGTTTTTTGCAGGATCACGGGCGAAATTAGCGACGAATTCAAAATGGGGAGCCCCAACTCTCTTCTCAATTCCCCACTATCAACTTTTATTCTTGTGCAAGGTAAAAAAAGGGATTTTTTTCAAACTAAGATAATGTCATTATTTCAGAAAGTATGGATTACGTTTACACTTGAAAGTATTCCCAAGATATAAAAAGGTTAGTGCAATGATGACTGATTAATTAATTATCACATTTAATCAATGATATCTTTTTTGTAGAATAATCCATCTTTCAATCTTATCTTAAATGTACGGGTTATTTCGGCGTTATGAAGCTTAAGCTGAATTTAAAACCGAAACTTAAATAGTTGAATTTTATAGCGAAAATTTAAAATTTATTTTTTAGATAACTTTTGTTGTTCAGTAAAAAAAATTGATTGAAATTGATTTATATAATAAACGTAAAAATTATGATAAAGATATTAAAATAGATTAAAAAAATACTATTTATAGATCAAGTGTAGCAATGTTATCAAAATCGCGATCCAGATCGTACGATCCTACAATCCGGATTTCACAAAACGACTCGGATCGTACGTAGTGAATCGTAACAAGTAGGATCGTAGTAGGATCGTTCAGGATTGTAGTAGGATCGTACAGGATCGTAGGATCGTAAGTGGGATCGTAAGATCCTACTTAATCACACAAATTAAGGTACAAATCATCATTTTGGATATTTTTGTCCACTTTAGCTATTAACTCATTAACTTAATACATTAAATTATTTATAAATGACTCAATATTTACTTAAAATTTACATAAAAAATATGAAACATTTTTTCTATCTCTTCTTAAAAAAATGTATCGGAGTATTAAAAAAATATTTCATCTTATATATGGATTTGTTGCCTTTGGGTATTTTGTGAATAATATACATGTTTTTTAATAATTAACTTTCATATTTGAGTGATATACAATATATTAATATTAGTTTTTTCATTATTTCATTAATGTAGTAGGATCTTACGATCCTAACGATTCGATTCTACGATCCGATCCTACTACCCTTTACAATCCGATCTAAAAATCCCGCTCCTAACAACCTTGAAGTAGTACATGAAAAAGTTTTTAGTAAGCCTTCAAAAACTCATATAAGCCAGGGGAATATATCTTATGCTTTGTCCAAAATTTCAATTACTATTAACTTTATTAATAGCAGATAAAATTCTAATAATTAATGAGCCGTATGCTTGTGCGAGAACTTATTTATTTGCTTAAGCTTCGATAAATTCCGTAAGGTCAATATAAGTTATTTCAAACATAAAATAGGATTCATTTAAATTAAATAAGAGCATAAAGTATTAGAGACAAGAACGAATTTTAGAGCAATTGTTCTTTGTTCGATATCTTTTACGGAGTATTGTTTTTGTAGATGAGTGAATAGAACCGTAAAATAATCTATACATACAGTAGTTAACTTATCTTTAATTCTAATATCGTTATGACTACCCAAAAATTCTTATTACCAAAAAATCCAAGCTCACTAGCACTATAAACTATGAAGGCCCAAAGTTTAGCTCCATTCGTTCAACTAGGATCCTTTTTATACTAATTTTTTTATATATACGGAGTCTATGTTTAAGTCATGTGAAACAGTAATATTGATCTACTGTAATGTTGAAGTAAATATGAAGATAGTGTATGGGGAGAAGTTTTCAAGTTGGGGATAAGATCAGAATTGCCATATTACCGGTAGCAATAAATATAAATCAAGTTGGAGTGCCTTGTAGGCAATGCCATAGCATTAGCTGGACATTTAATTTAATTTCAACCATCATCATTATGACAGATCTATCAAGTTACTGTATGTAAGAATAAGCCAAATGTATTCATTGATTTAAAAGTTGAATGGCCTAACTTAGGCCAAATGGTGTAATAACAAGAGAATGATTGCGGGTTCTAGTGATTCACGACTCTTATCAACAATTTGCATCATCCAAATCTAAATTTGCCCCAAAAACAATTTAATTTATCATCCATAAAGGTATTTTTTTTTTTTGCTGTTTTGATGGGAGACAAAAATGAATTATTAACTTGTATAGCTTGTAGCTAGCTTGCGAAAAATAATGGTCCTCTGTGTGGGAAGCAAAGGAGTAGAATTGTGTCAGAGCAATTAAATAGCGTCCACTATCCCCCAGCTATAATCTTATACTCCGTATTCCACAATTGAGTTCCATTTCACTGCTAATCCCATTAAGGAAGGTAAACGAGAGGTGGTTTCATTTCACCTAGACCTGTCAAATACGTTGCCTAAGTCGGATTGTTATACATTATGGATTAAAAATATTACAACGTGCTATGCACGACTATGTGAATTTAAACTTAATTTATTTAATAATTATGATTTTAATTTAATATAAAAAAAATTATTTATTAGAACACATATTATATAAAGTTTTACAATTAGTTTCATGTGAAATAGGGCCAAAATTATTAAGGTGAGTACAATGTAATTTTAATTGCTTAATGATAATTTCTTTATGCAAAAACATAAATAAAAATTATTCGAATTAGAATCATTTAGTTTTAAAAATCTTTTACAAAAAAAATATAAAAAGGTAAAAATAATCTAAATTCTTGTACTTTTTGTTACAAATTCAATTCTTTAAAAAATTTGAATAAAAATTAAAAATATACTTAATAAGAAATGATGAAAAAATAAATAAAGAATGAATTTTGTAATGATAAGAAAATCATTTATATTTACATAAATAATTCAAAAAGAAAATTAAGAAAAAGATAACATAATTTTTTTAATCAAAAGTCAATTTAGGCAAGTAATTATCTAGACTGAAAGTTCTATTTTTTTATCGAAATTTTATTTAACATAAATCTTTTACATAAATAGATACAAAAAAAAAATAAAAAAAAATAATTTTCTTTAATTAAAAATAAAATTCGACTTTATTTTTTCATATAAATATGTAGAAATTTAATTGGAAAACTACATTAATATATTTATCTTAATATATACTAATATAATATCTAATGTTCTATAATGTATTTTTAATTTTAGATAAAATCTTTTAGATATATCCTAATTCCTAATATATAATAGAGAGTCACGCTCTGGTGGAATATTGTGATAGGGTGAAATCTGCGAGCAAATGTGAGCCGTTGGATTGATATAATGAACGGTCAAGATTAAAACATTATTATTTAACAAAAAAATATAAAAAATGGGTGCAAATTAGTTTTGATGGCACAGAGTGTAATTATGATAAAATTTGTTTGATAAGACAAAAGTACCCCTCACCAAAATAAAACATAGCTCCCGCACTCCTCACCATCTTCAAGCTTCTTCTATGGGCGAAATGGTGCGAACGACGATCGATCTCCTCACCATCTTCAAACTTGTGGGAAAATCTACCAAGAACTTGATAGATCTCTTGCATTCTAACTCAATCAAAAGTGTCGATTTCGGTTCATCAACTCCATGAGTAAGGATGCAAAGAAAGGTATGCATGAATTGGATTTTTCTAGGGTTTGATTTCTGGTGTTTAGTAAAAATTTGCTTGCAATCTACAAATTCATTGAACTTATTGAATGGTTGCTTATTAATGTTTTTCAAATGGTTGGAATTTAATTTGGATGGCCTATTTTGCTTTCAATTTCTATGGTTCATTCTTCAGTGCGACATATATTGTTCTAGTATTGATTGTATTATCAAAAATGTAGTTGTGCCTATTCTAGATCCATTCTTCTGTTGATGTGCTTCCTAAAACCAGGCCTCTTGATTTCTCCATGTATAGCTATTCCTTGATTTATTTTTCGTGACTTAAAAGTATCTTCACCAAGAATTCCTTGAACATGAAGCATATCAAGTTGGGGATTTGTGCAAAGCTACTCAAAAAGCTTTTCTCGGATCGTTACTCTGCACATCTATTTGAATTTGTTGGTTTAGCTTCACACTTCATGCCACAAAGAGACATAGCCCAACCACTTGCCATGCCAAAAAACCAGAAGGTGTTTATTTCTTGTAAGTTGCTTGCTCAGTATACAAGGCAAGGGATATACATTATGGATGTCCTAATGATTAGTCAAACTTTTGATTGAACTTGTAAAAGTATGTTGACTTTTAAGTCACCCTGAAGCTCTATATAATTTTAGTGCATTGTGAAAGTTGTTTACTAAGTACTCTTAAGAGAAATCTCAATATAAGTTTGTATAGATCTTGTTATATCAATAACAAATGAGAAATTTGCATTTGACACTTAAGAAATTATATATTTGGTAGACTACAAATGGTAGAGCAATGTGCATGTGCACATAGATGTGGGTTCAAATCCCACATAGGCTAATTCTTTATACAATCATATCTTTTTGTTCATATCGATTGTTCTATTGGTTCATGACCTTTTAAGGTAAGGTTCATAGTATTTCTTCGTATGGTTCATAAATTTTGTACCAAGCTTTTTTGTTCATAAAAATTGTTCTTTTGGTTCATGTTTGAATAACCTTAGGTTCATCAAAGTTCATCTTATGGTTCATGTCTTTTAGTTCATGCTTGTTATTATTTTCTTTCGTGATTTTTGGTTCATGGTACTTGTTCTTTCGGTTCATGTTTGTGTAAGCTAGGTTCATTATAATTCATATGGTTCATGACTTTTAATTCTTAATAGTTTATCTTATAATTCATGTCATTTGGTAGCCTATTAGCTCAAATGGTAGAGCAATGTGCTTGTGCACATAGATGTGGGTTCAAATCCCACATAGGCTAATTCTTGATACAATCATGTCTTTTTGTTCATATAAGTTGTTCTTTTGGTTCATGACTTTTCAAGGTAAGGTTCATAATATTTCTTCTTATGGTTCATAAATTTTGTTCCATGCTTTTTGGTTTATAACAATTGTTCTTTTGGTTCAAGTTTGAATAACCTTAGGTTCATCAAAGTTTACCTTATAGTTCATGTCTTTTCAATCATGCTAGTTATTATTTTCTTTCAAGATTTTTGGTTCATGGTACTTGTTCTTTCGGTTCATGTTTTTGCAGGGTAGGTTCATACTAATTCTTATGGTTCATAAATTTTATTCCATGCCTTTTTGTTAATAATAATTGTTCTTTTGGTTCATGTTTGAATAACCTTAGGTTCATCAAATTTCATCTTATGGTTCATGTCGTTTAGTAGTTAATGCTAGTTATTATTTTCTTTCATGTATTTTGGTTCATGGTACTTGTTCTTTCCGTTCATGTTTTTGAAAGCTAGGTTCATAATAATTCTTATGGTTCATGTCTTTTAATTCTTAACGATCAATCTTGAAGTTGATGTATTTTTAGTCATACTAGTTATTTTGGTTCAATTCTTTTGGTTCATGACATTTGCTACCTTAGTTCATGTTGTTATAAACATATAGCTTATAACATTTCATCTTACGACTTTTAGTTCATAAAAGTTGGACTATAGGTTCATGTCTTTATACGGTTATGTTTATAACAATTCTCAATATGGTTCATGGATGTTAACTCACAACAATATGTGTTATGATTTGTAAATGGTATTATGTTGGTTCATGTATTTATATTGTTAGGTTCATAAATATTATCAATAAAGTTCATAAAATTATCCTCAAATCACAGCGTTGGTTCATGAATTTTGAACACTAACTAAGTGAGATATGATGACAAAAGTCACAACCTTTCTAAATATAGACATGGTAACAAACTACATTGGCATAAAACTAAATGAAACAATAAGAACAACTGGTGAAAAATGCTCTAAGCTCCAAGTTGGTCAATTGGGCATTTTGTCGAACACATGGTGGACAATTAGATGAGCATTGACCATTTGCTTTTGTTTTCGATCTAAACTTTAGATTTCAATGCAAAACATACACAAATCTGTATAGGTTTGATTAAAAAAAAATCACTCTAAAACACAGAAAAAAAACATGTAAATCGAAGTATCAAGGTCCCAAATTTGAAAAAAAATCTCAAATGTGAACTTAAAATCATAAAAAAGATCTATAACAAAATCGATGAAGAGATAACATAAATTGGGGTTGGAATCAACAAAAACGCCAAACAAATCAGAAGAAGCAAGTTGCAACAAGTATGGAGAAGAATCGATCGAAAAAGCTGAAAAAACCTACACATCCAAGAGGTTGAAGATGACTCCTGTCACTTGTTTTCTAATTTGGCGCGTAAAAAGACAATAATGCCCCTCCTTTTATAAAATCATTAAAGATGAGTCTTGATCCTATCCATTGAAGATGCTCGATCCAACGGTTCGAGCGTGCTCGCACGTTACACCGTAAGAAACTTTTCCACCTGATCGTAAATAAGATAACATCTTTATTTTAGATAGAATCTTTCCTGGATTAGTTTATCCTATTTCTATATTATACTAAAATAATATCAACATATATAAAGTCCTAAAATAAAAAAAATCCTATGCGGCGAAATCCTAGGTGGCTTAACGTGGGAACGACACGTAGGAAAATCATAGGTGGCGCAACGTGGCGGCCTTATTCCTTGCATCTTTTATATATATACATAGATTTTAACGTTTAATATATATTACAATAATTTAAATAATTAAAATCATGAAATATATATTTCAAATTATATTACATTACTATTATACTTGATACTGTTAGCGTGTAAAATTAATTGTCATAATTATTTTCGCTATTATCCGCTATTAAGGTATTTTTATTTATTATGCTTATTTTTAATTAAGTATTTTCTTATAAAATTAAATATGAAGGTTATTCGTTATGATTGATGATTCTATCTTAGTCGAAAGATAGAATTTCGTGTGGATTGGGGAACAAGAAATCGCTTGTTGGGTCTAGAACATTATCGGCCTGCCCTAAGAGATATAGTTTTCGACCTTCTCTCTCCCTCTCCTCCATTATAAATACATGTCTTCTCCATGTATGATTAACGCCTCATATTCGCTAAGCTCGCAAGCAAGTCTTGTCCTTTACCTCGACGTTCGATTGACAAACTGCTCTTTTGACTTAGGCATCAGAGATGGATTAGGGGTCCCCTTCCCCTGTATTTATTGTTTTGTAGGTTCTAGGATGAAGATGGGCTTTGTGAAACCCTTATACTCTATGACATATACTTTGTAAAACTTATCTCTTATATAAAAAGATATAACTCACATATAACAATTATCCACATAAGCACAAAGCGGAAGTAACAACCATAAAAGGTTGCACACACACAGTTCTATGTCGTTATTTCTCATACTAAAACATCTGTCGCTCTAACTTCTATTACAAATCATGTCTATAATGTGGAGGAGAAGGTTGCATTGAGTTTCAGCCGGCCGACCTGTATGAATATGACCTCTAACAGAGACACACACAGTAAGAACTAGCTGAACCTGAAAAATTGTTTTGCGATTTACGTGAGTCGCATACTCAGTGAATATAAACCATCATCAATTATTTCACACAGAGTCAAACATTTAGTCAGTATACATATCCATACATATTATATATGTCATATATGAATTTACTACGCAAATGCAAATGTTGATGTTTCCGATTCTTTATTCTGTGAACTGTTCAAGCCTGAATTTGCCCCGGGTTTTCATTACCGACTCTTTTCATACACCAACCTTTTTTTTTCTTTTCCATTACCGACTTTTAGGCATCTTAGGCCTCATTTGCTCATTTACCATCTCTTAGGCATCTTAGGCCTCATGTACGACCCGTAGGTGTCTTTTGTATACAAATTCAGGGCAAGACAGTCACAGGTTATTTTAATCTCATTGCAATATGATATGCAATCAAATGCATCATGTAACCATATATCATATGCCATCTGTTACTATACCTTCTTTGCAAACAACTCTGGAAATTTCAGAGCTATCACATCTATCCATATAATCCATATAACATATATATCCATATAGCTCATATAGAACATATATTCATATACCTCATATACCACATATAGCGCATATCCATATATTCATATTTCACATATAGCACTTAGGGTTGAATCTCCGGTCTATACTCACCTTGTCCAAGACAGATACTATATTTCCCCCTTGTCTCTAACCCCTTTCTATGACTTGTGCTCCTATATATAACCTAATGCGAAAAACAGTCTATTTAATCTGACAAACTTTAACCCCAAATGTAATGAAATGCCAGAATGCATTATAACTACTTGTGCATAAATCCAAATCCTTTAAAACTTGACATCGATAAACTATATATATAGAAGAACATTTTTCTAGTTCAAACCTTTTTGAAAAACTTATCAAAGGGCTCCCTAATATCATTACAAAGAGAAATCCTAAAATCACTTTGAAATCTTTTACCGAATATAAATTCGATATCGAAAACACCCTCTGAAAACTATAGATCAACTGATTTTCAAATCAAAAGCAACTGTAGATCTAGATCTGGAAAAATCAATGAAATCCAGATAAACTATTAACTAATTAATAACTTACTAAATCAAGCTTGTACTTCGAGATTAAAACCCGATAGAAGAGATCTTGTACCAGATCCAGCAAAAACAACCGAAAATCAAACTCTTCACTTTCCTCTCGTAATTTCCTAACTCCGTTTTTTTTGTTCAACTTTACAAAGATAGATATGAATACGGAGAATGGAGACATGCAACCTATATATATTCAAATTGAGTCGGCAAAAATTTACAAGAATCACATTTTCCACCCTCAAATCTTCTTTACTACAAACTTTACCCTGAAATAATTCTTAATTAACTTTTACCTAAAAACTTTTTAAAATATAATAAACTTAATTAGAAAATAAATATTACTTTAAAAACCCACTATATATCATGTCAATATGCTATGCATATGCTCTTAATCTTATATGAATGCCGAATGACGTATACTTTTTGGTCGGGGATGTTACATTTCTCCCCCTCTATAAGAATTTTGTCCTCAAAATTTTCTATCTCTTCATATGACTTTCTCATATTATCCTTTGTTTCACAACTTGTCTCCTCTATACCATACTTATTCTAAATTACTTTCAGAATCTCCCTTTGCAACTATTTGATACTGTAATCTACTATCATATCGGTCTTCTATATAGCTTAGATTTTCTGCAAGCTGTTCTCCTGAATCTTTTAACACATGTGACGGATCAGATCAATATCGTCGTAACACACTAACATGGAAGATCATGAATCTGAGCTAATTATGAAGATAATGCTAATATGTATGCCAAACATCAATATGCCATCCTGAATAACAAATGACGTATCTCTACCTTGTCAAACAAGTTCTATAAACTCTTCCAACTTTCTATCTCTTACTTGTGCATCTTTAGTTTTCTGTCTCACCACTGTTCATAGCTCAAAAGTAGCAATCAGTACTCTATTTGTGTCAAACAGTACTCTAGCATTTATACCTCTCAAAGTAATCAAATCTGACAATGAAGACAATGCATATGTTCCATCATACCATTGGACTTTCAACTCAAAGCATCTGCTACAACATTGGCCTTTTTTGTATAATACTCGACTGTACAATCATAATCTTTCAATAATTTCATCTAGTGCCTATGTCGCATGTTCAACTCACTTCAAACGCTTATGATCTGTAAAGATTTAGAATGTTTCTCCATATAGATAATGTCACCAAATCTTTAGGGCAAATACTACCGTTGTCAGCTCTAAATCAAGTACAAGATAAGAAACTTCATGTGATCGATACTGTCATGATGCATAGGCAGTTACTTTTCCATCCAACATTAAGACACAATCAAGACTCAGTTATAAAGCATTAGTGTATATACCAAATCCTCTTGTACCTGTAAGAATTCTCAGTATTGTTGTTGTAGTCCGAAGATGCTTTAACTCATCAAAGCTCTGTCGGCACGCAGAATACCAATGGAATGAAGCATTCCCTCATAACAACTTATTGAGTGGTGTAGCTATAATAGAGAATCCTTCCGCGAATCGTTTGTAGTATCCAGCCATACTAAGAAAGATATGAGCTTCTGTAACTGTAGTTGATGCTTTCTAGTTTACCACTGCTTCAACCTTCTTAGGATCAACCTTTATACCTCTTCCAGATACAATGTGGCATAAAAATATCACATGATCCAACTAGAATTCACACTTACTCAGTTTAGCATACAATTGTTTTTCTCTCAAGACTTGTAGCTCGTTAGACAAATGATCAACCTGCTCCTTTGTACTTCGTGAATACACTAATATATCATCACTAAGGATGATCACAAATCTGTCTAGAAAAGATTGAAATACCTTGCTCATCAAAGCCATAAATTCTGATGGTGCATTAGTCAAACCAAATAGAACTACCAGAAAATCATAATTCCCATATTGAGTTCTGATTGTTGTCTTGATAATGTAATCTTTAGCTATCTTTAACTGATGATATCCTGATCGGATGTCTATCTTCGAAATTACCTTTGCACACTGAAGTTGATTAAATAAATCATCTATTCTTGGCAATAGATATTTGTTCTTCATTGTCACCTGATTCAAGTTTCTATAATCTATGCACAGTCATGAGATACACTAGCACTAATGAATACTTTGTCCAAACAAATCATGTAACTATTTCTTCAGTTCCTATAACTTTAGAAGAGCCATGCGATATGGAGAAATAGAAATCGAAGCAGTATTTGACATTAATTTCATAGTAAACTCTATATCTCTCTCAGGTGGCAATCCTGGAAGATCCTTTGGAAACACATCAGAAAAATCTTTAACAACTAGAATATCTTTGAGCTCAACATATTCAACTGTACGGTCTATAACATGGGCCAAATATGCCTCACATCACTCTCTGATCATACAAACAGCCATTGTTGCAAATATTAAGCAAGCAGGTACCATTTGTCTATCACCATATAAAATTACTGTAGATTTCTCAAGCGAGTCTATTACTACCTCTTTGGTATAACAATCCACTTTAGTATGGTATCTTGACAACCAATCATATCCAATATAACATGAAACTCATGCAGAAATGACAAGATCAGATCAACTGGTAACTCCACTGTATCCACTCATATTATACAATCCTTATATGTTGTACATACCTTTATCATTGCCTCTGTACTTGATGAGGTATTTTCGGTGGTCGTTATACCTATCAAAGAAACCTTACTTAACCAACTCAGTAGAGCGGTAAGCAAGGGTCGATCCCACAGAGACTCGTGTAAATGTGTTATTACTTAAGTGCCAAGTAACGTATATGGGGGGTTTGTAATTGTAAATTCTAAACTACTATGCAAAATAGAAACTATCTAAGAATGCAAAAGATGGTTTTAATCAAATAAGAGACAAGCGTGTTCAACTAGTTAAATCCATCATAGATATGCTTATCGATCATCGATTCTCCTGATTCTCAATTCCCTTGAATAATCTATTGTGGATTATACTCCTACTAAGGATTATGACCCAAACTTCATAAATAGTTGAAAGAACTAACAATCTAAACTAGGGCTGGGACTTTGGACCCGAAAAACCGAAGAACCGAACCGAGCGGTTCAGGTCGGGTTGGTTCGGTGCGTGAAAATAAATAAGGTGAAAAAAATGGTTCGGTTCTTTAAAATATTTCGGGTTCGGTTCTCGGTTTTTTTTAAAAAAAAATTTAAAAACCGAAATTAAAAAATACCCGTATTAGCCTGGCTTTTCATTCCCCGTATCCCAGCCGACCCTAATTTTCAATTCACTTGCAATTGCAGAGCCTCGCACAAGTCGCCGAAATTGAAAATGCCCGAAATTGCAGAGCCTTGTCGTTCCCGTCGTTCACCGGCCGTCGTTCCCGTCATTGCCGACTCCTCTCCACTCTTCCCTCATCGGCCGTCGTTCCCGTCATTCCCGTCATTTGCAGAGACAAATTCAATTTTGCCGAATCTTCTGGTAATTTCAACAACCTATTGGTGATTGGTGCCCTATTCTCCGATGTTGTAATTTGCGTGTCCTTGGTAGTTTGCATTGTTTTGAACAAACGAAAGAAGAGTAGATGAAGAGTTGAAGAGTTGCTCTCTCTTTTCCCCATTCTTTTGTTGGAACAAGACATGTTCTGGGAAGATGAAGAGTTGCTCTCTCTTTTCTCAAAAGAAGAGCATATCTATCTCAATGTGCAGGAGGGTTCAAACCCTTGTTGTTCTCTCTCCCTTGCAAGAAGAGAAGTTGTGGAATGAATGCTAAAGGTCAACTCTTACTATGGATTCTCAGCTTTGACAGCCATTTTGTCCATTAGCTACCTGGACAGATTCCTCTCCAAAAGCCCACATCTTCACCAGAGACAGAAGCCATGGATGATCCAGCTTGCAGCCGTCACTTGCCTCTCTCTGGCTGCTAAAGTCGAAGAGACACACGTCCCCTTCCTCTTAGATCTTCAAGTATATATCTCAACTCAAAGCACCACAAATGTTCGACTTCTGCACAGTGTTGTAATCAACTTTATTTTTCTGTGGCATTTCGTCGAACAGGTGGAGGACACAAAATTCAGTAATGGCAACAAGAGATTGAGATTTCCATTGCAAATGCAGTAATGAAGTATAGTCTTTTTCAAGCTGTGACTCACATCTTGATAAATTCTTGTGGTTTTGCTGGATAGGCTAGATAAATTCTTGTGGTTTTGTCGATTGGGATGTGAATTGTGAGAAATCCATTTGCGTTAGGTCTGTCCAAACTCAAAATTCATTAGAACATGTATTACTTTGATTTTTCTTGTAACTTTATTCGGTTAACCGAATTAACCGAAGTTAGGAACCGAATAACATGTATTACTTTGATTTTGCTTGTAACTTTGTCTTGCTTTGGCATGGCTTTGTTCTTCACTTGTCTCTTCTCCATCCATGCTCCTAGCACTCCTTAGCTTGTCCTTAGCTCGTCCACCATTGCCATAGTCAATCTGTACTCGCCCCGCTGTTGCTCCTGAACCTAAAATCCTGTAAAACCGAGCAAACCAGCGCATAATACCCAACAACACAAAAACCTAAAAACTACATAAAAACTAACCTAAACCTAACTAAAACATATATAAAACATGCATCTAAACTACTCCTATATATAAGCTATCAAATTCCCCCATGCTTAACCCTTGCTTGTCCTCAAGCAAGACATAAATCCAAATCACACCATAGAAATGCAATCTTACATCCATCTCAAGTCAAACAAGCATTTCACATATAATTAAAAACTCAACCAAGACTTCTCAACATGCATTATGGTAAGCAACAAGTAAAGACCATTCATCCATTCTAGACCTCACCAAGCAAATTGTGTTTGCACTCAACTCTCAAGTGTATAAAGGACATGTTTCACTCAAAAATCACCCTTAAAAACTAGACTACCATATGCTTGCACCAGAGTTCTAAATCTCCACCGCTAGGGATCAAATACATAACAAAAATCATGAGGTCTTTTTCCGGCTTGTAATGGGGCCAAGGTAAAGAGAAATTTGGAAGGGATAAAATTTGGCTTGTGGTGCTAAATCCGGGATAAAGAACTAATCCTAAACCCGACTCAACACTTTCTTTTTCTTACTTCTTCCAAACTCTTTCTTCTTCAACACCATAAATTAACATTCAAACACTTTGCTTCTTTTTTTTTTCTCTTTCTTTGCCTCTTTTCAACTCTTTCTTTACTACTAATGAAGATTAATAATATTTAAGCACTTTTTCTTTTGCTTATTTTGCAACAAACTTGATGTGAGCCCCACCTGGACGGCTAGCCAAGACGAGGATGACATGTCCGTGCGCTCCGATGGACCGATCACACGAGCCAGGACTCGAGCCGTAGCCCGAGCCACTACGTCCATCGTCACGCGTGCCATCTCAAGCCTCGGCACAGCCGCTGCCGCACCCCTCACCCGGTGCGTCTCCTTCATCGAAGGCGCGCCGGCACACCAAGCCGACGCTACGCACCGTGGCACCGAGAATCTCATTCTCGGTGCCGTGCCCGTCCCTCGGATCGAGCACCTCGCCACGCCGGGCCACCCCGGCGCGGGAACTTGAGGTTCTGGTGCGCCTCAGCCTCGCCACACGAGGTTCGGGTGCGCACCAGCCCCGTCGACGCCGAAGCCGTGCCGCGCCCGTGTCGCGACATGCCTTTGGCGCGCTGACGCCTTGTCACAACCTTGTCGCGACACTCGCGACTAGGCCACCGTGACCTATCTTTATTTCTTACCATTTTTAGTACTATTTCCATTCCGACACCTTGCTACTTATGTCTTTACTATTTTTATGAGTTATGGGCTTGGGCCAAGTGGTTGGGCCGCATGTTTGCTTACCTCTTCACTCGTCAATGCCGCTAGGGTTTTCATTAGGGTTTCGGCGCGCCTCCTTCCCCTATAAAAGGAGCACGCCTCTCATTGTTTGCTTACGCTTTGTTTGAATATACCGTTACTCTGTCGAGTTGTCTCCAGATTCGTTTCTTAAAGGCGTCACCCAATATTCTCTTCTCATCCCATATTCTCCCGGTCTCCCGCAAAAGAGATCACCTTCCCATCCTTTCACTTCTTTCTCATCAAAGTCTAGTCGCTCATTCGACTCAAATCTATCCAAAGAGAAGACCATTTACGAGTCCAACGATCGATCCTTCGTGAATCCTTCAACGGGGTTCACATCAACTGGCATCAGAGCCTCGGATTGCGTAAGTCTTTCTCTCTCTTTTACTCGTTTTTTGCACGATTTTTTTTCTACCACCATTTTCATTAGCTTCCATCATATCTACCATCATCCATCTAGTTTCCATTGTTATTTTGCTTCGAAAAAATTCAGATAAATCACAAAAAATCGCCTTAAACCCGCCGATTTGCACATTGATTTGTTTCATTGCATCGAGTTTTCGAATTTGCTTGCATCTTACTTGCCTTGTTCGAATAGATTTGGTGTGTTTGTCGTGTGAATTGGTTCATTGGTGCGAGATTTGGTCCGATTTGGCCTGATCTCAAATCTTTTAGTTGTTGCAAGTATCTTGGGAAATAATATCCCATATCTTTTAGTTGCCGAAAAATTAAAAAAAAACAAAATTTGGATAAGAAAAGCCAAAATAAGGCAACCTTATCCTATTTAATTAAAAAAAAAATTTGTGGGGACACACAAGCAAAAATAAGGCAAGTGTTCCCATATTGGCAAAGATATTATTCGCCCTCTCTCTCTCCTATCCCACGAAATACTCTCTTGATTTGATTGCATATCTTCCTAATTGATTGCTATCTTAATTGATTGAGTGCATATCTTATTGTTTCTATTTTTGATTCATACAATCTCGCCTCCTTCCTTAAGGCCGAGATCTTCTATCTTCTTCTTTCCTCTCTCGTGCCAAGGCTTCCATAAGCCGACGCCACATTCTATCTTCTTCTTACTTGCTTGTTTGTGCTTTGATTGTTCTTACTCTCTTTGTTCCATACTTGTGCACGTCGAGATCCTAGCCTCCCATACCCTTCGAGTACTTTTCGTGCAAACTAAGAGTACTTGCGTGGTGAGTCTTACAATATCTTGGCGTTTCTTTTGCTTTTTGTTTGAGAACTTTTAACCCTTTTACATGTCTATGATCGAGATAGGAGACCCTAGTATGGAAGGGGAAGAGCATTCAAACCAGCAAGGGATCACAAACCAACTTGATCCAAACCAACAGAATCTGCCGACGCCACCGAGCCTTCTCGGGACGCCAAACACGTCGGTTCAAGGCCTCGTGCCCGCTGCGGGTCTAGCGGCACTAGAGGCGCGCTTCACCAACCTCGAAGGCTTGATGACGAGACTCCTAACGCAGCAAGCGACGCCACCAGCCGTAACCATTCATACGCAGCACGCGAATCCGAGCGTAACACCACACGACGTCTCGGTTCCGCGGGCTTCGGCGCAGGAGAAAGGCAAAGGCCCTTTGGTGGAGTCGTCTAAGACGAATGGAATCCAACGATTGGAATCTATGAAGGAAAGCCGACCCACTAATCAAGCTCAACAGGTGGACGACGTTGTTGACGTTCATTCCGATGAGGAGTATGACTCCGAGGAGTGGCGGCGTCAACAATCAAAAAAGAAGAAAAAGGCGGTCACCCCGACGCCTAGAAAGAAGAAATCAAAAGGCCGAGATGACTTCGATGTCGATGACTATCGAGGCCATCAAAGCCCAACAACTCCATATTCGGAATCTGAGGACTCTATGACGGAGTACGAGGAGGATTCTGAGGAGGAATTTGACCACCCTCCGGTCCATGATTCGGAGGAGTGGATAGATCGGGATCGGGATTGGATTCCAAAACCCAAGTTGCCCGTGAACCGCGCGGAATATGATCCGCTCGAGGGCCATGACAACCGCGATCGACCTCGGCGCAACGGGGATCGGCGTCGCCAAGACCAAAACCGAGAGCACCAGCGGCGCCCTCGGCGCGATGAGGATGACGATCCCAGCGATGGCAGCGACGGGTCCAGCCGAGGTCATGGCCAAGGCCCCGACGCCGACGCACTCCGCCTCCGCGTGCCAACCGACGCGCCGCAAATGAGCGTCCATGTATCACGCCGCGACGTCAAGGTAAAATTTGAAGACTTTTTTGGTAATTACAACCCTGACGAGTTTATTTCTTGGTTGCAGGGAACCGAGCACGTGCTCAAGCATTGCCACTATGAGGAGCACGAGAAAGTCGAGGTGGTGACCCTTCATTTCAAGGGTGCCGCTCGGATGTGGTGGAACCGATTCGAATCGGATCGGGCCCGAAAGGGTAAAACCCCCATAACCGAATGGAATCAACTTGTGTTCATAATGAAGAGGAAGTTTATCCCACCCGATTACAAGGAAAAAGTTTAGATCTTGATTCAAGATGCTCGACAAGGTTCCATGACTACGGAGGAGTTCTTTGCATACCTTGAAGATTTATTCTTCTAGGCCGACATTAGCGCTTCCCAGGGGGCGTTGAGGTCTCGTTTCGTGGCGGGACGACATCAATGGATCCGAGATCGGTTGGTCGTCTTTCCAATCAAAGACTTGGGGCGTTTGATCCACACGGCCATGGAGCTTTACAAGCAATTTAAGAGGCCGAAGACGTCCACATTCACAAGGTACAATTCTTCCCCTAGTCCATCCGCTTTAGGTACTAACAAGTTTGTTCCTCCTTCTTTTGCTAAATCTAAGGTAGGTACTCAAGCGACGGACTCCAAGGGCGCTTCGGTGGGACAAAACTGTGACAAGGCAGCCCCTCCCCCACAACGGACTCGAGACATCGAGTGTTACCTATGTGGTGGCCGAGGGCACTTGAAGCGTGATTGCCCTAACATGAAGCGAGTGCTTTTCTCGGCTCAATCCGCGGCATATGAGAGTGTGGATGAAGATGAGTCAGAGGAAGACGACGCTGCGCCAATCGAAGATGGTTCATATTGCGCGCCTTTGGATATCGACGCCGGCGTCGACAAGCTATTGCTAGTGACGCGTCGAGCGCTTAGCATGAGGGAAGTCGTTCCCACCGATCAACGGGAAAACATTTTCCGTGCTCGGTGTTTGGTACAAAATGTTTCCCTAAATGTGATTATAGATTCGGGATCCTGCGGAAACTTCTTGTCAAGGAAAGTGGTGGATCATTTTAAGTTGCCACAAACGGATCATCCGAGGCCCTACAAGCTTGCTTGGATTTCCAACGATGGCGACCATTGGATCAAAAAACAGGTTAATCTTTCCTTCTCCATTGGTTTTTATTCCAATTCTATTCTTTTTGATGTCACTGACATGGACGCCACACATCTCCTTCTTGGCCGTCCATGGCAATTTGACCGTCACGTGATTTACGATGGCCGGTTGAACACATACATGTTCAATTACCATGGTAAACGCGTGACAATCTTACCCATGTCTCCGAGTGAAGATTTGCAGGATGAGGCCGAAAGGCAACAAGCAAACGCTCGGGACAAAGCAAAGGTCGCGCCGACGCCGAATACAACATCAAACGGCGCTTCTGGCCTTGGGATAAATTTGGCCGGCGTTTCTGGTGTCCAAATACCACATTCTGGTGTTCATGCAGATCCAGAACAGAAACTCCGACAGAAAGTGAAGACTAAGCCACGGACGCCGTTGTCGTCCTCGGCTGCGCGTCGTGACACGCCAGCGCCCGTGCCCAGCGGCGCTGGCTCGAACCAGCACCACTCCAGTGGCGCGCCTGGGTGCGATCTTCCTCACTGGCAAGGATCTGGTGGTCAGCAGCTTAGCGTCCATGGAGCACCTCGGATGAGCGAGGACGCCGAGCCCCCTCTTCTCGGCTCGGTGCAAGATCGGCTATTCCTATGCCGTCGGCGCGATGTGGTCAAACACATCGAGGGGAGTTTTACTTGCTTTTTTATTGTGTCCATTACTTAATATAACCATTGATAAAACGCATGTATTACCTTCCTCTATTTCTGACTTGCTTAAGGAGTTTTCAGACATTATGCCTGCTGAGCTCCCCGACGGGTTACCACCTATTCGGGGAATCGAGCATCGCATAGACCTCATTCCCGGCGCTTCATTGCCAAATCAGGTTGCGTATAGGGCGTCACCTAGGGAGACTCAAGAACTTCAACGCCAAGTCCAATCTCTTTTGGACAAAGGCTATGTTCGCGAGTCCCTTAGCCCGTGTGCGGTCTCGGTTATTTTGGTGCCGATGAAGGATGGTTCTTGGAGGATGTGCATGGACTGCCGTGCCATCAACCAAATCACCATCAAGTACCGTCACCCGATTCCCCGCTTGGACGACATGTTGGACGAATTACATGGAGCCGTGCTGTTTTCAAAGATCGATTTGAGGAGCGGCTACCATCAGATTCGGATGTAAGAAGGGGACGAGTGGAAGACGGCTTTCAAGACCAAACATGGTCTTTACGAGTGGTTAGTGATTCCCTTCGGCCTCACTAACGCTCCTTCTACATTTATGCGTCTTATGAACTTTGTTTTGCGTAAGTTTTTAGGACTTTTCGTCGTCGTGTATTTTGACGACATTTTAATTTATAGCCGAACTTTGGACTCTCACGCGGGGCACCTTAGGCAGATGTTAGATTGCCTACGCGAAAATTCTTTATATGTAAATTTGGACAAGTGTGTGTTTTGCTCGGATACGACGAACTTTCTCGGCTTCGTCGTGTCCAAGGATGGCCTACGAGTGGATTCTGACAAAATCCGGGCCATCCGTGAGTGGCCAACCCCAACGACCCCGACAATGGTTCGTTCTTTTTTTGGGCTAGCTGGTTTCTATAGGTGATTCGTCAAGGACTTTAGTTCTATCGCCGGGCCACTCTATTCTTGGACCAAAAAGGCAGCCACAGTAAAGTGGATGCCGCATCACGAGGCCGCCTTCGAGGCCTTGAAAGATGCTTTATGCCGAGCCCCGATCCTACAATTGCCGGACTTTTCAAAGCGCTTTGAGATCGAGTGTGACGTTTCCGACTATGGTATTGGCGACGTACTCCTTCAAGAACAAAGGCCTATCGCTTACTTTAGCGAAAAGCTAGCTGGGGCTACACTCAATTATCCGACCTATGATAAAGAGCTTTACGCTCTTATTCGGGTCCTAAAAACGTGGCAGCATTATCTATGGCCAAGCGAGTTCTTAATTCATACGGATCACGCGGCCTTGGCTTATCTTAAGAGTCAAACGACTCTGAATAGGCGCCACGCCCGTTGGGTTGAGTTTATGGAGACGTTTCCTTACGTCATTGCTCATAAAAAAGGAAAAGAGAACGTCATCGCCGACGCTCTCTCTCGAAGGTACATTCTACTCACCCAATTGCATTCTAAAATGCTCGGATTCGCTATGATCAAGGAGTTGTACGCCTCAGATCCGTACTTCTCCTCAATCATAAAAGATCTTGAGCATTCTCATATCCCTGAGTCCTTCTTCTTGGACAATGGTTTTCTTTACCGAGCTGGGAAGCTTTGCATTCCGGCCTCTTCGGTGAGACAACTTTTGCTCCAAGAGGCTCATGATGGTCGAGGCCACTTTGGCATAGCCAAAACCTTGTCAGCATTGCGTGAACATTTCTTTTGGCCTCACATGGCTCGGGATGTAAACAAGTATTGTCAAAGTTGTGTGCCGTGTCATACTGCCAAGTCTCGGTCACAACCTCATGGCCTTTACACGCCACTTCCAATTCCGGACGCCCTGTGGGAAGATCTTTCGATGGATTTTATTACGGGCCTTCCGACGTCAAGGCGTGAAAAGGACTCAATATTTGTAGTCGTGGACCGGTTTTCCAAAATGGCCCACTTTATTGCATGTAAGGGGACAAACAACGCGGTGGAAATCGCTAATTTGTTCTTCGAACATGTGGTGAAGTTACATGGTATTCCTAGAACTATTGTTAGTGATAGGGATACCAAATTCTACAGCCACTTTTGGAGAACACTTTGGGGGAAGTTAGGGACGGGACTCCTGTTTTCCACATCTTATCACTCCCAGACCGATGGTCAGACTGAGGTGACCAATCGGACCTTGAGCACTCTTCTTTGGACGATGCTCAAGGCAAACCCACGTCGGTGGGAGGACTTACTTTGTCATGTTGAGTTTGCATATAACAGGTCCTTCCACTCTACGACGAAGATGACCCCTTTCGAAGTGGTCTACGGGCGTAATCCTCACACGCCTATGGATTTGGTGCATTTGCACTTCAAGCCCGAGGAACAGGTTGACGCGGCCAACCGCGCCGACCATATCCGACGCTTACATGAGCGCACCAAGGTGCAGGTGTTGCGACGCTCGGATCAATACGCGGCTCAACGCAACAAGGGGCGCCGCGCTTTGATCTTCGAGCCCGGATATTTGGTGTGGGTCCATCTTCGGAAAGAACGTTTTCCCGCTGCTCGGAAGACGAAGCTTCACCCACGGGGGGACGGTCCCTTCAAGGTCCTCCGGCGCATCAACGACAACGCTTATATCCTCGACCTCCCGGGTAAGTACAACGTTTCCGCTTCCTTTAATGTCTCGGATCTCTCTCCTTATGTGGATTCCGAGTATCATGACGAGGAAACGGGGACGTTTCCCACCCAAGGGGGGGAGGGTGATGTGAGCCCCACCAGGATGGCTAGCCAAGACGAGGATGACATGTCCGTGCGCTCCGATAGACTGATCACTCGAGTCAGGACTCGAGCCGTAGCCCGAGCCACTACGTCCATCGTTACGTGTGCCATCGCAAGCCTCGGCACAGCCGCTGCCGCACCCCTCACCCGGTGCGTCTCCTTCATCGAAGGCGTGCCGGCACACCAGGCCGACGCTACGCACTGTGGCACCGAGAACCTCATTCTCGGTGCCGTGCCCGTCCCTCGGATCGAGCACCTTGCCACGCCGGGCCACCCCGGTGCGGGAACTTGAGGTTCTGGTGCGCCTCAGCCTCGCCGCACGAGGTTCGGGTGCGCACCAGCCCCGTCGACGCCGAAGCCGTGCCGCGCCCGTGTCGCGACATGCCTTTGGCGCGCCGACGCCTTGTCACAGCCTTGTCGCGACACTCGCGACTAGGCCACCGTGACCTATCTTTATTTCTTACCATTTTTAGTACTATTTCCATTCCGACACCTTGCTACTTATGTCTTTACTATTTTTATGAGTTTTGGGCTTGGGCCAAGTGGTTGGGCCGCATGTTTGCTTACCCCTTCACTCGTCCATTCCGCTAGGGTTTTCATTAGGGTTTCGGCGCGCCTCCTTCCCCTATAAAAGGAGCACGCCTCTCATTGTTTTCCTACGCTTTGTTTGAATATATCGTTACTCTGTCGAGTTGTCTCCAAATTCGTTTCTTAAAGGCGTCACTTAATATGCTCTTCTCATCCCATATTCTTCCGGTCTCCCTCAAAAGAGATCACCTTCCCATCCTTTCACTTCTTTCTCATCAAAGTCTAGTCGTTCATTCGACTCAAATCTATCCAAATTCGGCAAGAGAAGACCATTTACGAGTCCAATGATCGATCCTTCGTGAATCCTTCAACGGGGTTCACATCAAAACTTCATCTTCATTTTTTTTTCTTTTACACCCAAGAGTTTTATTTCCTCTTTTTCCACCTTTTTCTCCAACTCCCCCATACTTATACATAACTCACACAAAACACAAGCACAATCTAAAGCCCTAAATCCCAGATTATGGGTCAAGCTTATTCGGCTAGGAAATTTTTGTGGAGTTTATCAAAAATAGGCTTCAAGCTCAAAAAATAGGGGTGTCAAAAATATGGATCTTGTAAGGTAGGAAGGGAAATAATAGGCTAATAAGAAACATTGCCTCAATCATTTTAATGTCATGCACTCAATCATATAAAGCAGCCTCGAAATAGAGTATTAACGCAAGTTCTAGAGCTAGATAATCATGGTGATACACTCAAGAATGTAAAGAACAAATAATCATGAAAGGCCAAAAATATCTCAAAAGGCTAATTTTTGTCTAGAACTTCAGAATGAATCAAATACTCAAGCTAAATACATGCTCCATCCTATAATGAAGTCATTTAATCAATGATCATGCTTATATCATATCAACTTCAGTAAATCATGCAAATCATGGTTTAGAACTTATACTCAACTTAGAGAAACAAGAGGAATCAAACAATGGGGAAATTAGAACCTAAATGCAATATTTTTGTATTTTTTTTTCAAATTTTCTGATTTTTTTCATTTTTCAAAATTTTTAATCAATGCATGCAAAAATTTTAAACATGACCTAAACTAATGCAAACTATAATTCCTTCCCCCATGCTATTTTGCAACAAAACTATATTTTTGATAAACTCCACAAAATTTTAAACAAGTAATTCCCTTCCCCATGCTTAAAACATACTTTGTCCCCAAAGTATAGTAAAAAGTAAAGGAAAGAGAAAAACTCACATAACCTAGTTGTTTGGCGGGTAATAGGGCGGAAAATCCTGTGGTGGCGGTGGCTGGTACTCCGGATGAAACTCTGGCTGCGGTGGATGGTACGGTGGAATCTCTTGTTGTGGTGGTGGCTGGTATGGCGGAAACTGAGGATACGGCGGATCTGGAAAAGCATACTGAGGGTAAGACTGATGAGGAGGATAGCCCGTTGAACTCCATCCATCCAATCTAGTGTTGAGCAGTATAAACTGCTCATCTTGGCGGGCCTGAAAAGCAGCAAGCTGCTGATCCTGATGAGTCTGATATGATGTGAACCTCTGATCCACATAAGCTCTCATGTTCTGGAAGCTCTAATCAATGTGAGGCGTCATACTGTTGTAGCGCTGCATGTTCTCCAGCTGCATCTGTCTCATCATCTCCATCATCTGACTGTACTGTGTATCAGAATACTGGTGCTCACCTCCAGCAGGTAAAGACGGATCAAACTGTCGCTGCTAGTTATCCTCATCAGACTCATCATCCTCATCAGTGTCTACAAATTCAGCAGATTCTTCCTCTTCTACTTCTTCAGCCATGGTGAAATCCTCATCCATCTCCTCCTCTTCAGATTCCTCAATAACAACTGGGGCCTTATTTTTACCTCTAACTGGGCCCCTGACATCAGTCACACTTAAATCACCATCCCGAACTTCAATGAACCAGTTAGCTGGGCTGTCTCCAATATTTACTCGACTCTCATCAAGAAGCTTCATTACTCACCCAGAATCCCCAATCGTCCAATAGTAGGAGTTCTTGTAAATATAGAGCACACCCATCTTCTTGAGCATAGTGAAATCTATAGCCACCGGTGGGATATCAACCTGTAACCTATCAAGATTAACTCCAAAGTGTTTAGCCAGATGGGTCACAATCCCACCAATACAGATAGCTCTTCCACCCTTGTTTCCAACATGGTACATATGATTCATCAGCATGGCACCCAAACTCATCCTCTTCCTCTTCAAACAAGCGCCCAACACAGCCACATCTTTCTTTGGGCAGTTGTTTCCACCATCACCCCGCCCATTCATACTACCAGCAATAAATCATTGAAAAACTTTAATGGCGGGATGAGTAATGCGAGAGGCCTTTTCTCGGGTTGGGTTATAAGTGGTTCTCCCAGTTATGGCTCTCCAGAAATGCTTGTCAGCCCATGTAGCACCATTTTCAGTTAGCACTACATCCTTATCATAAATGTGGAGGAACCCAAATGCCCGGTTGACCTCTTTCAAGGTCATCTTCCTCCTTACACCTCCGAGCCAGAACTTAATCTCTCCTTCTCCTCTGAAATCGATGGACAAAGTACTCAGAAACTCCAGTGTTAATCCCTTGAAGGTGGGTTCACACAGCTTCAAGAACTCGCCCATATGCAGATGCGCCCCTATCTCATTCAACAGATGAGAAATCCCGATCTCACTCATCAGGTTCTAGTCAATGAACCTAGTTACCCATTATTACAGAATCTCAATTTAACCTGCACAAACACCACAAACAACCCAAACAAACGCAATTCCGTTGTCCCGGCAAGGACAACCACATCAATATTTCAAATAATCGCTCAAACGCTCTCTTCCCCCACTACCTAGAACAATTTAATCAAAATTTAATTATAATTGAATCAAATTCTAGGTAATTTTCGGATTTGTGAAAAAAGCTCAAATAAAACACGAATCTAGGCTAGAATCATGCAATAAACGAACTTTTGTGAAGAACTTAAGCCTAAATCCGAGCCTAAAGGGGTCAAATCGGGTTTTATGATGCTAAACCTAGATCTAGATTTAATCTTCGAAAATCGAAATTTAGAGGGAAATTTGAGAAATCTTACTTGAATCCCGCTTGAATGTGAGTTCCTTGCTTGAATTTGATTGAAAATCCGACTTGAATGGGCTTGAATGGAGCTTTGAGAGCTTGCCTTCAATTGAGTTGGTAGAGAGCAAGAGGAAGGAGGAGCGTGCGAATGGGGGAAAGGAGGAGGAAGTCGGGTTTAATTAGAATTGGTTCCCAAAAAAGTGCCGAATTGCGCGGGATCGCACATAATTGCGCGGCTGCGCAATTGCGAAGCCGCGCAATGTGCTCCCAGTTGAGATTGCGCGGCTTTTGGGCCTGGGATTGCGCGGCCATGCTTTTAACAGCCCAAGCCGCGCAATCCTGACTGAGACGACATTGCTCGGGTTGGCTCAGATTCCTTTGGCCACGCAATCTTTGTCCTCCTTCCGAGTCCTTCTGTACTTCAAGGCTTGCCCGAGCTCTCTATAATTTTGAGGATTATTTCTACCTAAACTAACTAATAAAAACAAAAATTGTAAAATTTGAAAACAAAAATCAAAACAAATCTATCCTAAAACATGGGTTGCCTCCCAAGAAGCACTTGTTTAGCGTCTTTAGCTTGACGTAAAAAGGATATTAAGAAGGATACGAGCTATGGAATTCGATCTCCTTCCCATCAAATCCCATCTTCAGAGTGCCCTGCGGTATGTAAATCCTTGTATTTGCAGTCTTCAAGAATGGTCGTCCTAGCAATACATATGTTTTTCCAGCTCCCGATCCCATGTCCATCACTAGAAAATCAGCCGGAAATTTCAAGAAGTCCACCGTAACCCATACATCTTCAATTTTTCCTTTGGGCCTCATAGTGGAATGATCAGCTAACTCTACTATGGTTCGGGTTTCCTTCAATGGTCCCATACCGAGTTTCTCATATAAGGAGGAAGAAATCACATTGACAGATGCACCTAAATCGATTAAAGCTTCATTCACCTTGGTGCTTCCAATCATGCACGGAATGGTGAACATGCCAGGGTCACTGCACTTCTCAGGCAAACGCTTTTGAAACACATCAGACACATGTTCTTTTTCTTTAACTTGCTTCTGACTTTTCTCCTTCTGTACCCTTTTTAGAGTGCACAACTCTTTCAGAAACTTGGCATACCGAGGTACACTCTTGATCAGATTCAGTAACGGAACATTAACTTTACATGTACTAAAGACCTCGAACAACTCTTTATCATTTTTCAATTTTCGGGTTTCTTTCAAGGCCTTAGGAAAGGGTGGAACAGGTACATAGGCTTTCAGACGAGGTGCAGAAGTGTTCTCCAGTTCGCCCAGATTGTGCGGCTTCACATCCAATTGCGCGGCCGTGCAATTTTCTTCCTGCCCGCGCAATCCCAACTGGGACTGTGTTGCGCGGGGTGCACATTGCTTGGCCGCGCTTTAAGCAGCCAAGCCGAGCAATTTGCCGTCGTTCTGTTCCTCTATTTCTTCAGCCTTGTTCAACTGGTATACTTGTCCTGCCTCAGAACCATCATAAATGGAGATAAAACTGACATTCGCCCTCGGGTTAAGCTCTGTCTGAGAGGGTAGCTTACTCGAATCTCTAGCTTCCAGTTTGCTTACTGCCTCGACAATCTGACTAACTTGATTCTCCAAATTCTTTATTTAGGACTTGGTTTCTTGTTGAAGTTGAGTTAGAGAACCATGTATTGTCGAAACTGTCTGAGTCAGATTTCTGATCATCTGGTCAGTGGACATAGCATTTTGATTCATTCCCTGAGCCTGAGGTTGGAAAGGTGGTCTGTACTGAGCTTGGTCACCTTGATTGTTAAACTGTTGATTGCTTGAATTGCCATACCTCAGATTAGGATGATGCCTCCAGCCTGGATTGTAGGTGTTAGAGAAGGGGTCATACCTCGGCCTAGGTGGTCCATATCCTCCCACTGCATTCACCTCAGCGTTTTGATCTTGAAGTGTAGGGCAAGCATCAATGGGATGCATGTTATCAAAACAAATCTCACGGGATTTCACCTGTTGTCTACCACCTTGTTGCAAAAGCTGCTTCATCATTGTTTTCAACTCAATGACTTCATCTTGGATTCTTGAATTAGTCACCACAGAATTTACAGCTCTTGAGCCAGTCTCTCTTCTGAACTGCCTTGTGCCCTCAAACAGTTGTGTGAATAGTTCAAACGCAGCAGCAGGAGTTTTGTTGAGAATATTGCCTTGGCAAGCTGCATTAACCATCCTTCTCTCATCATCCAAGAGGCCATTAAACAAGTATAAAATCAGATCTTGATCAGTGTAGCCATGGAACGGACAGCTGGCTATCAGCCTCTTGAATCTCTCATAGTATGCATACAAGGTCTCATTAGTTTCTTGCTCAATGTTGCTAATCATCTTCTTCAGTTCATTGAGCCTTGTAGCAGGGAAGTACTTCTCTAGAAAAGCTTCTTTCATCTTAGCCCATGTATCAATACTTCCCGGAGCCAAGTAATAAAACCAGTCGTTGTAGTATAGTGGTTAGTATTCCCGCTTGTCACGTGGGTGACCCGGGTTCGATCCCCGACAACGGCGCCAAATTTGATGAGGTATTTTCGGTGGTCATTATACCTAACAAAGAAACCTAACTTAACCAATTCAGTAGAGCGGTAAGCAAGGGTCGATCCCACAGAGACTCGTGTAAATGTGTTATTGCTTAAGTGCCAAGTAACGAATATGGGGGGTTTGTAATTGTAAATTCTAAACTACTATGCAAAATAGAAACTATCTAAGAATGCAAAATATGGTTTTAATCAAATAAGAGACAAGCGTGTTCAACTAGTTAAATCCATCATAGATATGCTTATCGATCATCGATTCTCCTGATTCTCAATTCCCTTGAATAATCTATTGTGGATTATACTCCTACTAAGGATTATGACCCAAACTTCATAAATAGTTGAAAGAACTAACAGTCTAAACAACCCTAATCATTTAACAACCTAAAACAACGTCTAGATTCAATTAAACGAAAGCTTTACGAATCAAGTTATCAATAGAAACATACACTTAGAGCAAACAGACATCTAAGTTATTTGTGGATTTATTCCCTTCTACAATTGAATAGCCCGAACGGGTCCAAACAATTATAGATGCTACTTTACCAAATCAACCCCGAACGGGCATCAATCAGATTAGTTGTAAATTAACCTAGAAATTCTATTAGGTGATCAATCTAACAAAACCCTAGATAAATTCTGATTCAATTAAGCACAGGGAATAAAATCCATTCAAGTTGTTGAGAATCAATCAAACCTCACAATATTATGCAATCTATGATTTCAATAACTAGTCAAACACACGAGAAATTATCAATGCATAATTAAAATTAAAATCAAACTTACAAAGGTTCCAAAGTCTGCCTCCAAAGAGAAAACCCTAGTCTCTAAAGTTTTACAAAAGTTCTCCAAAATTAAACTAACATAAAGTATTTATATGTCTCTAAAAATATCCCTCAAACATTATATCTTAAACACACATCTCGACCAAAATACAAGCCCATAAGTCAAAATATCAAAGCCCAAAACCAAGACTCGGCCCAAATCCACATCCGCTGAAAGCTCCAGATTGCGCGGCTTGGCACCAAATTGCGCGGCCGCGCAATTGCTTCCCCGCGCTTTCCCCAATCAGTTGGGATTGCTCGGCTTCGTTGCGCGACTTGCATCCCGCACTTTTGTCTTGGTTTGGCATGGCTTTGTTCTTCACTTGGCTCTTCTCCATCCATGCTCCTAGCACTCATTAGCTTGTCCTTAGCTCGTCCACCACCGCCATAGTCAATCTGTACTCGCCCCGCTGTTGCTCCTGAACCTAAAATCCTGTAAAACCGAGCAAACCAGGGCACAATACCCGACAACACAAAAACCTACAAACTACATAAAAACAGACCTAAATCTAACTAAAACATATATAAAACATGCATCTAAACTACTCCTATATGCAAGCTATCAGTACTTCCTCTTCTAATAGTTCTTGTGTATGAAATGTATGCTCATGTAGTGCTGTATCAGATGCTCTTATAAACTGATGTGGCACGGCTGAACCTTCTCTCCTTTATGCATCATGCTAATGAATGCAATTCTAATTTCAATTACATATTCTTATGAATGCATGCCCTTAAAAAATCATATCCCTGCTCTGATACCAAAAACTAACTGTGATACCCTTATACTCTATGACATATACTTTGTAAAACTTATCTCTTATATAAAAAGATATAATTCACATATAGCAATTATCCACATAAGCACAAAGCATAAGTAACAACCATAAAAGGTTGCACAAACACAGTTCTATGTCGTTATTTCTCATACTAAAACATTTGTCACTCTAACTTCTATTACAAATCATATGTCTATGATGCAAAAATGAGGAGGAGAAGGTTGCATTGAGCTTCAGCCGGCCGACCTGTATGAATGTGACCTCTAACAGAGACACACACCATAAGAACTAGCTGAACTTGAAAAATTGTTTTGCGATTTGCGTGAGTCGCATACTCAGTGAATATAAACCATCATCAATTATTTCACACAGAGTCAAACATTTAGTCAGTATACATATCCATACATATTATATATGTCATATATGAATTTACTACGCAAATGCAAATGTTGATGTTTCCGATTCTTTATTTTGTGAACTGGTCAAGCCTGAATCTGCCCCGGGTTTTCATTACCAACTCTTTTCATACACCAACCTTTTTTTCTTTTCCATTACCGACTTTTAGGCATGTTAGGCCTCATTTGCTCATTTACCATCTCTTAGGCATCTTAGGCCTCATGTACGACCCGTAGGTCTCTTTTGTATGTAAATTCAGGGCAAGACAGTCACATGTCATTTTAATCTCATTGCAATATGATATGAAATCAAATGCATCATGTAACCATATATCATATGCCATCTATTAACATACCTTTTGTGCAAACAACTCTGGAAATTTCCGAGCTATCACATCTATCCATATAACACATATATCCATATAGCTCATATAGCAAATATATTCATATACCTCATATACCACATATAGCGCATATATCCATATATTCATATTTCACATATAGCACTTAGGGTTGAATCTCCGGTCTATACTCACCTTGTTCAAGACATATACTATATTTCTCCCCCTTGTCTCTGACCCCGTTCTATGACTTGTACTCCTATATATAACCCAATGCAAAAACAATCTATTTAATCTTACAAACTTCAACCCCATATGCAATGAAATGCCAGAATGCATTATAACTTCTTGTGCATAAATCCAAATCCTTTAAAACTTGACATCGAAAACTATATATATATAGAAGAACATCTTTCTAGTTCAAACCTTTTTGAAAAACTTGATCAAAGGGCTCCCTAATATCATTACAAAGAGAAATCCTAAAATCACTCTGAAATCTTTTACCGAATATAAATTCGATATCGAAAACACCCTCTGAAAACTATAGATCAACTGATTTTCAAATCAAAAGCAATTGTAGATCTAAATCTGGAAAAATCAATGAAATCCAGATAAACTATTAACTAATTAATAACTTACCAAATCAATCTTGTACTTGGAGATTAAAATCCGATAGAAGAGATTTTGTACCAGATCCAACAAAAACAACCGAAAATCAAACTCTTCACTTTCCTCTCGCAATTTCCTAACTCCGTTTTTTTTGTTCAACTTTACAAGGATAGATATGAATATGGAGAATGGAGACATGCAACCTATATATATTCAAATTGAGTCGGCAAAAATTTACAAGAATCATATTTTCCACCCTCAAATCTTCTTTACTACAAATTTTACCCTAAAATAATTATTAATTAACTTTTATCTAAAAACTTTTTAAAATATAATAAACTTAATTAGAAAATAAATATTACTTATAAAAACTCACTATATATCATGTCAATATGCTATGCATATGCTCTTAATCTTATATGAATGCCGAATGACATATACTTTTTGGTCGGGGATGTTACAGGCTTGGTGGAACGGAAGGTGAAGAAGGGAGTATTCAACCAGTGCATTGAAGACGAATTTTTGTGGACTAACAAATAGTCCATGAAATAATTATGGAGTAGTTTTTATTATCAATAAGTATTTCGTTTATGAATAATATTTTTTTGAATTATAAAAATATACTATAAAATTTAATATAGATGATATAATACACATGAAATAATTAATTGAGATCTTTTTCTACATTTGAGAAGCTGATTTGGGTGGGAATTAAGTTGGTTTGGTCGAGATTGTGATCGTGCTCGAGACTTTCGAAGATCTTTTATCTAGGTAGGGGTAATGTGGCAGTGGTCCATGTGTACTCCCTAGATGAATGTCATAATATAGCTTTAAGCACAATCACATCCTCGACCAGACCAACTTAGTGTAATGACCCGATATGGATCAAGAGAAATAGAAGGAAATTGATAGAGATTAAGGTAAAGAAGAGAGATTAAGGAAGAAAGATTATGGAGAGGAAGGAGATAGAGTTCAGAGAGATAGATAGAGCGGTAAGAAAGGATTTCGTTCATTCAATTCATCGGTACCTTATACACTGAGTATTATGGGCTCAGGGGCAGAGCTATTTGGGGGCGGGTGGGGGCCATGCCCTCCCCCAATCCCATTTTTTTCCGTATATATGTTCCTCTTGTCAATGGTTTCGATTTGATATATTATAAGCTCCATTTTGACATTTGAGCAAAAAGTTATGAACGTTTGAAGATTGGACGTATACAAACCAATTCTAGCAATGGCACTTACTTAGTTATAATGCTTTTATTTTTTGCTAAACTTCTTACTTTCATAATGTGATTGAATTAGAAAACTTTAAAACAATAAGTTATTGTTGGGATATTTCGAATCATATAATTCATTATTAGCACGAGGGTTTTAGTATGGGTTTTATTCTTTAAGTTACGTGCTTTTAATATTTATAGATTCAATTAATTTGTATTCTAAAACAATTTTGTTTTCTTAACCTAAATGTATATTGAAACATAATTCATAATTATATAAATTGTCATTATAAACTCTGTTTTCTTAATGTAACTTTATTTTGATAGGCCAAATCCTACCCCGCAAGTGTACGGGATCAGTTGTAATACCAAGGTGTCGAACTCTGGGACAAAGTAGTATTAATTGTAATCAAAACAGTAGACTAGGCTGTAAAATAAGAAAAGATTGAATTAGGATTTTAGCTATGAAACTAATTAAAGCAAACAAACAAGTAATTATGGGCAAATCAATGAGAGAAAGGCTTCTAAGATCAAGGATCACCACAATAATGCGTCGGTAGACTATAAAAGATGATTGCACAATCTTAATTATGACTTTTTTTTGAAGGCAATTGTCTAATGTATCCACTAAATTCTTTCACATGTTAACAGACGTATCTAAATCAATTAAACATCCACTTTCGTGGCTTGCAAATTAAAATCTAGACCTTTAAGCACTTAGAATTTAAGATTAAATTGAATAAACATCCGCTTTCGCGACTTGCTAACTCAAACCAACCTTATGACTTCTATGACAATTGTTATTCCACAAGAGAACTCAAAATACTTTCATAATAGAGAAAACTCATGTTCAAATCCTAGGGTTCCAACAGGAAAAAGTACCTTTCAGTCTCAATTTCTTGTCTGACTACTTAACAAAGTTTTCACCTTTTAGTCTCAAACTTTGGCAAGTTCCCATTCAAACAAATTACTAGGGCATAAAGCATCTAGGATTGAATCAAACAAAGCTTCAAACGATAGATTGTGCAATTTAATAAGTAAGTCTACCTAGACATCATTGGGTTCACCCCAATCTTAGAATTTGGGGTTTAGCTAGACATGGAAATAGAAGAAATCAATTCAACGATGAGAATAAACATACCAGATTGAAGAAACAAGCAAACCTGATTAATATCCAGCAAATCCAAACTCAAAATCAAAACAAAGTCTTCAAATCTCCAACAAATCTCTCTAAACTTGTCTCTCAAGGAATAAAAACTAGGTTAAAAGTCGAACCCCCATCTAGAAAACAAAGTAAAGTATTTATACTAAGGATAGGGTGGAATAGGCGGCCCAAAAACCCGACCTAGAGGGGCGCACGATCAACGGCGCGCGTCGTGCGCTGAGGCGCGCAACCACGCACTACGAGACGCACGATCGTGCACTAGACCACGCACGACCTAAGCCTAGCGCACGATCTTGGCCTAGGGGACGCACGAGCTGAGCCTTGGTGCTGCACGCCCGTGCGTTTGGAACGCACGGGGGACTCCTTTCTCTGAACCGAGACGCATGATCATGCGCCTATGGCGCACGATCCGAAGAATTGTCAATCACCGCCTACACGACCGTGCACTAAGGTGCTCGACCTTGGCCTTGCTCATGTGCTTCCTTCTTTTCGGCTCTTGAATCATTCTTTTCCGGTCCCGTTGCCTCCTAGACTTAAGTCTTCATTCCGTCATGTCTTCAAACACGTCCAAATAAAGCTCGAACTTCTCTAAAGTACCTGAAAAGTATACAAATACTCGTGTAGACATCCATAATGGAAACTAAACTAAAAGTACTAGAAATATGAGACAAATGCAGGAAAACATATAAACTAAAGAACTAAATGCATGTCCTAATATGCTCTAAAATGCAAGTTATCAAAATCCCCCAAACTTGAACCTTGCTTGTCCTCAAGCAAGAAATAAACTCAACACCCCACAAGACAATGCAATTCAAGTATCCACCTCAAATGAAGTTAAGCATTAATCAATAAACTTGTAGTTCACAAATTGAAATCATTGCACATGCTTTGGAAAATCAAAAAGATCAAGAGAATGCATCCATTCTAGACCTCATTAGGGGAATGTGTTTGTCTCTCTCACTCAAGTGTTTAGGGTATAGTGTTTCGCTCAATTCTCAACTAAGACTGCTGAACTACCATATGCTTGCATCAGTATTCTAAATCTCCACCGCTATGGACATTGCATACAACAAAAATCAAGAGGTCTTTTAATGGGTTGTAACGTGGCCAAGGTGAGAATAATAAGACATGGAATATATTTGGCTATGTGGTGCTAAAACTGGAAAATAGAAATTAAGCTTCATTAACACCAACACCTTTTTTTTTCTTACTTTCTTTCCAAACCTTTATTCACTTCAACTTCTTTGTTCTCCTTCTCACACTTCTTTTGCATTTCTTTCAACCCATTCTTTTCATGGCTTTTGAGACTTTTTCTTCATATACACTTTTTATTACTCAAGCTCAAACCATTTTTCATTTCCAACCTTTATTCCCTTTACTTCACCTTTTTTTTCTTTCAACTCATCCACCATTTTCATTCTTCTTTTCAACTCCCCAACTCACTTAAACTTCACAAAACAATTCAAGCATAAATTCCTATTCTCTAGAAGGGTCAGGCTCATTAGGCTCGGGATTTAATTTTGTGGAGCTAAAAAAGATAGGCTATTAAGGCTAAAAGGGCTTCAAAAAGAAGGATTAATATGCAGGGTGGATAGGGAAAATATAGGCTAATGAAAAATAATGCCTCTATCACTTTAATGTCGTATGCAAGACTCATGTAAGCAGCCTCAAAATAGATATTTAACGCAAGTTCTAGAGTTAGCAAGTCATAGTGAGACACTCAAGAAATAATAAAGAGGACAATTAGTCCTAGAAAGGCTAAAAATATGATCTCACAAGGTTAAACATGTCTAGAACTTCAGCATAATCTCAAATCTCAAAAGATAACATATGCTCATTCAATTACATGTAAAACATACAAATCTACAATCATGCTAATATATGGAGTTTTCAACAATTCAAGCATGTCATGGGGTTTTAGAGTTATGCAAAGAATAATTAAGGACAAGGGGTTTTCCATTTAAAGGAATTCAATAACACCTAAAATGCATGATTTTTTTTTTGTTTTTGACATTTTTCTGAATTTTTTTTTTCTTATGCAAAGACAAATGCAAAAATTTAAACATGAAAATGCAACCTTGCATGAAACTATATGCAATCTAACTAACATGAAACTGGTTTTCCTCCCCCAAACTTAAAATCTACATTGTCCCCAATGTAGGAAATATATAAGAGAGAAGAAAACATTAACCTTGGGTTGCCTCCCAAGCAGCGCTTGTTTAAGGTCATTAGCTTGACCTTCCATCTTCTTTTTAAGCACTCGGGTCAGGAGGGTCTTTGGTACCCACACTAACTAGATTTGGATTAACTACAAGCTTCAGTCTGTGCCTTTGTACTTTGAATTTTCCCGAGTTTTTATGCCAAAGCTCAGCTCCACCTCCATCTAAAACTCGAGTCACTATGTATGGCCCAAACCATCTTGTTCCTTTGCTCCCTGGAAACATGTTGGATCTTTCATGGAATAGCATCACCTTGTCTCCAATCTTGACCTCAATTTTTACTCGATCCTTCTTCTTTTTCTTTGGAACTCTACCCTTAATCTCCTTAGCACCATCACCAACTATAGAACTTGTAACCTCTACAACTTGTTGAAAAGGTTGAGCAACATCAGCAAGTAGCTCTCTTTTCTCCACCTGGTCCTTAATAGCGGGTACATTAATCTCCAATGGGTCCTTAGAGACCACATACATCAAAGATCCATGAACTTCCCTGTCTATGACATTTATCCTGCAATCATCATTCTCACAAGAAGGTTCTTTAATAGCTTTTGAAAAACTAAATTCAATTTTCTCATCACCTATTGTGAAGGAGAGGACCCCCTGCTTAACATCAATCAAGGTACATGCAGTAGCTAAAAAGGGTCTTCCCAAGATGACTGGGACAGGCATATCAGCATCAATATCTAGCACAATAAAATCCACATGAATAAAAAACTTACCTATACGAATAGGTACATCCTCAATGATTCCTATGGGGCGAACCGATGATCTATCCGCCATATAAAGTGTCATCCTTATAGGTCTAGGCTTTCCCAAACCCAATTCTTTACAGATGGATAAGGCAATAATACTAACACTAGCTCCAAGATCACATAAAGCATCATAAGTAGTATTTCCAAAGACAATAGGGACAGAAAAGTTACCTGGATCTCCAAGTTTTGGAGGGAGCTTGTTTTGGATAAGAGCACTACACTCCTTGCTTAAAGACACAGATAGGCATTCATCAATCTTCCTCTTGTTGGATAGGATCTCTTTCAAGAACTTCACATAAGAGGGCATTTGCTTCAAGGCGTCCGTGAAAGGAATGTTGATGCAGAGCTTCTTCAACATGTCCACAAATTTTCTAAATTGTGGATCCAATTGGGCTTCAGCTCTTCTTTGAGGGAATGGTAGAGGTGGCTTGTATGGTGGTGGAGGAACATATGTAGGCTCCTTCTCATCTTCTTTTGGCTTTTCAGAAACCTCTTTCTCTTGTAGCTCATTCTCCTTCACCTTCTGAGTCATCGGTCGAATCTCTAGCGCTCTTCCACTTCTTAGAGATATAGCATTCACTTGTCCTTTTGGATTAGCTTCAGGTTGACCGGGCAATTGACCACTCGGTCTTGGAGCATTCAAGGCTTGTTGAGCCAATTGTTGCTCAAACAACTTCTGCTGCTTTTTCATCTCTTGTAGCTCTAAGATCACCTCTTGTTGAAAGGACTGGCTTGCCTTTTGACCCGCCACAAGTTGCTCAAGTAGAAGCTCCATAGTTGATTGTTGAGGTTGTGGTATAGGAGGATCAATTTGTGGTTGAGGAGCCTTTAGTTGAAACCTAGGTGGTTGTCTATTTCCATAGGAGAAGTTTGGGTGATTCCTCCAACCGGGGTTGTAAGTATTAGAGTATGGGTCATTCCTTGCATCCCGATTGTAGTTATTCATGTAGCTCACTTCTCCCACCTGTGGCTCATGTTCAAAAGCATACAAATGACAAGCTGATATTGTGTGATCACGTGCTCCACAAAACTGACAATTTACCACTAAGCTTGATGGTGCAGAACCAATGGGCTTTCCTACTGTTGCGGCTGTTTCCATCTGCTTCACCTTCTGAGTAAGAAAATCAACCTGAGCTCTCAATTGAGTATTGGCATCAACTTCATACATCCCATAGGCTTTCTTGGCAGTAGAAGTGGAACAAATATCAGAATAGTTGTGGGAGTGCAATGCAGTTCTTTCAATCAAATCCCGGGCATCGTCTGTTTGCATATTAGACAAGCCACCTCCAAATGAGGCGTCAATTAGCAGACGAGTTGCACCATCAATTGCATTATAGAAGATATCAAGAAGCGCCACCTTAGATTGCCCATGATGAGGGCACAACACAAGAAGCTCCTTGAATCTCTCCCAAGCCTCAATTAAGACTCTCCATCTTTCATCCTGAAATTACTGATTTGCTGCCTCATTTCAGAAGTCTTCTTAGGTGGGAAGTATTTGTTCAAGAAGGCTGAGGCTAACTCATCCCATGTTCTGATGGAGTTCTGAGGAAGAGTCTTGAACCATGTCTTGGCCTTGTCCCTTAAAGAGAATGAGAAGGCTCTCATCCTGAGTGCGTCATCTGGGACATCATGGATTTTAACAGTTTCCATGAGCTCAATAAAGGTAGTGAGGTGCTGATGAGGATTTTCAGATGGAAGACCTCCAAATTGATTTTGTTGGACCATGTTGATCAAGGAGGGCTTCAATTCAAAGTAACGAGCTTGCACCTCAAGATAGACAATACCAGAAATAGGCCCATGTTGAGCAGGCCTCATATATTCAGCAAGAGTTTGTGGGTGTTCTTCTTCTTCTTGGACCGCTTGGTTTTGTTCCAGCACAGCCAATCGATTGTTGGCATCCGCTATTTGGGTTTCTAGATCAGCAACATAGGCTCTATGCAAAGCCTGAACATCTTCTTCTTGATCACCCATAGCTTGGATTGCACGTTGCTCTCTTAGTCTTCTACGGAAAGTACGCTCAATTTCAGGATCAAAGTTGTTGAGTGGTTGAGCGTTCAGGGCTCTTCGCATGAACTAGAGAACAATCTGAAATCACAGACAAAAGAAACAAATTTAAAAAGAAAAACAGACCTAATCTACCGGTTATGAGAAACAACCAATACAAACTATAGTCCCCGGCAACGGGGCCAAAAACTTGATAGGCCAAATCCTACCCCGCAAGTGTACGGGATCGGTTGTAATACCAAGGTGTCGAACTCTGGGACTAATTAGTATTAATTGTATTCAAAACAGTAGACTAAGTCGTAAAATAAGAAAAGATTGAATTGGGATTTTAGCTATGAAACTAATTAAAGCAAACAAACAATTAATTATGGGCAAATCAATGAGAGAAAGGCTTCTAAGATCAAGGATCACCACAATAATGCGTCGATAGACTATAAAAGATGATTGCACAATCTTAATTATGACTTTGTTTGAAGGCAATTGTCTAATGTATCCACTAAATTCTTTTAAATGTTAACAGACGTATCTATATCAATTAAACATCCACTTTCGTGGCTTGCAAATTAAAATCTAGACCTTTAAGCACTTAGAATTTAAGATTAAATTGAATAAACATCCGCTTTCGCGACTTGCTAACTCAAACCAACCTTATGATGTCCATGACAATTGTTATTCTATAGGAGAATTCAAAATACTTTCATAATAGAGAAAACTCATGTTCAAATCCTAGGGTTCCAACAGGAAAAAGTACCTTTCAGTCTCAATTTCTTGTCTGACTACTTAACAAAGTTTTCACCTTTCAGTCTCAAACTTTGGCAAGTTCTCATTCAAACAAATTACTAGGGCATAAAGCATCTAGGATTGAATCAAACAAAGCTTCAAACGATAGATTGTGCAATTTAATAAGTAAGTCTACCTAGACATCATTGGGTTCACCCCAATCTTAGAATTTGGGGTTTAGCTAGACATGGAAATAGAAGAAATCAATTCAACGATGAGAATAAACATACCAGATTGAAGAAACAAGCAAACCTGATTAATATCCAGCAAATCCAAACTCAAAATCAAAACAAAGTCTTCAAATCTCCAACAAATCTCTCTAAACTTGTCTCTCAAGGAATAAAAACTAGGTTAAAAGTCGAACCCCCATCTAGAAAACAAAGTAAAGTATTTATACTAAGGATAGGGTGGAATAGGCGGCCCAAAAACCCGACCTAGAGGGGCGCACGATCAACGGCGCGCGTCGTGCGCTGAGGCGCGCAACCACGCACTACGAGACGCACGATCGTGCACTAGACCACGCACGACCTAAGCCTAGCGCACGATCTTGGCCTAGGGGACGCACGAGCTGAGCCTTGGTGCTGCACGCCCGTGCGTTTGGAACGCACGGGGGACTCCTTTCTCTGAACCGAGACGCATGATCATGCGCCTATGGCGCACGATCCGAAGAATTGTCAATCACCGCCTACACGACCGTGCACTAAGGTGCTCGACCTTGGCCTTGCTCGTGTGCTTCCTTCTTTTCGGCTCTTGAATCATTCTTTTCCGGTCCCGTTGCCTCCTAGACTTAAGTCTTCATTCCGTCATGTCTTCAAACACGTCCAAATAAAGCTCGAACTTCTCTAAAGTACCTGAAAAGTATACAAATACTCGTGTAGACATCCATAATGGAAACTAAACTAAAAGTACTAGAAATATGAGACAAATGCAGGAAAACATATAAACTAAAGAACTAAATGCATGTCCTAATATGCTCTAAAATGCAAGTTATCAAAATCCCCCAAACTTGAACCTTGCTTGTCCTCAAGCAAGAAATAAACTCAACACCCCACAAGATAATGCAATTCAAGTATCCACCTCAAATGAAGTTAAGCATTAATCAATAAACTTGTAGTTCACAAATTGAAATCATTGCACATGCTTTGGAAAATCAAAAAGATCAAGAGAATGCATCCATTCTAGACCTCATTAGGGGAATGTGTTTGTCTCTCTCACTCAAGTGTTTAGGGTATAGTGTTTCGCTCAATTCTCAACTAAGACTGCTGAACTACCATATGCTTGCATCAGTATTCTAAATCTCCACCGCTATGGACATTGCATACAACAAAAATCAAGAGGTCTTTTAATGGGTTGTAACGTGGCCAAGGTGAGAATAATAAGACATGGAATATATTTGGCTATGTGGTGCTAAAACTGGAAAATAGAAATTAAGCTTCATTAACACCAACACCCTTTTTTTTCTTACTTTCTTTCCAAACCTTTATTCACTTCAACTTCTTTGTTCTCCTTCTCACACTTCTTTTGCATTTCTTTCAACCCATTCTTTTCATGGCTTTTGAGACTTTTTCTTCATATACACTTTTTATTACTCAAGCTCAAACCATTTTTCATTTCCAACCTTTATTCCCTTTACTTCACCTTTTTTTTCTTTCAACTCATCCACCATTTTCATTCTTCTTTTCAACTCCCCAACTCACTTAAACTTCACAAAACAATTCAAGCATAAATTCCTATTCTCTAGAAGGGTCAGGCTCATTAGGCTCGGGATTTAATTTTGTGGAGCTAAAAAAGATAGGCTATTAAGGCTAAAAGGGCTTCAAAAAGAAGGATTAATATGCAGGGTGGATAGGGAAAATATAGGCTAATGAAAAATAATGCCTCTATCACTTTAATATCGTATGCAAGACTCATGTAAGCAGCCTCAAAATAGATATTTAATGCAAGTTCTAGAGTTAGCAAGTCATAGTGAGACACTCAAGAAATAATAAAGAGGACAATTAGTCCTAGAAAGGCTAAAAATATGATCTCACAAGGTTAAACATGTCTAGAACTTCAGCATAATCTCAAATCTCAAAAGATAACATATGCTCATTCAATTACATGTAAAACATACAAATCTACAATCATGCTAATATATGGAGTTTTCAACAATTCAAGCATGTCATGGGGTTTTAGAGTTATGCAAAGAATAATTAAGGACAAGGGGTTTTCCATTTAAAGGAATTCAATAACACCTAAAATGCATGATTTTTTTTTTGTTTTTGACATTTTTCTGAATTTTTTTTTTCTTATGCAAAGACAAATGCAAAAATTTAAACATGAAAATGCAACCTTGCATGAAACTATATGCAATCTAACTAACATGAAACTGGTTTTCCTCCCCCAAACTTAAAATCTACATTGTCCCCAATGTAGGAAATAAATAAGAGAGAAGAAAACATTAACCTTGGGTTGCCTCCCAAGCAGCGCTTGTTTAAGGTCATTAGCTTGACCTTCCATCTTCTTTTTAAGCACTCGGGTCAGGAGGGTCTTTGGTACCCACACTAACTAGATTTGGATTAACTACAAGCTTCAGTCTGTGCCTTTGTACTTTGAATTTTCCCGAGTTTTTATGCCAAAGCTCAGCTCCACCTCCATCTAAAACTCGAGTCACTATGTATGGCCCAAACCATCTTGTTCCTTTGCTCCCTGGAAACATGTTGGATCTTTCATGGAATAGCATCACCTTGTCTCCAATCTTGACCTCAATTTTTACTCGATCCTTCTTCTTTTTCTTTGGAACTCTACCCTTAATCTCCTTAGCACCATCACCAACTATAGAACTTGTAACCTCTACAACTTGTTGAAAAGGTTGAGCAACATCAGCAAGTAGCTCTCTTTTCTCCACCTGGTCCTTAATAGCGGGTACATTAATCTCCAATGGGTCCTTAGAGACCACATACATCAAAGATCCATGAACTTCCCTGTCTATGACATTTATCCTGCAATCATCATTCTCACAAGAAGGTTCTTTAATAGCTTTTGAAAAACTAAATTCAATTTTCTCATCACCTATTGTGAAGGAGAGGACCCCCTGCTTAACATCAATCAAGGTACATGCAGTAGCTAAAAAGGGTCTTCCCAAGATGACTGGGACAGGCATATCAGCATCAATATCTAGCACAATAAAATCCACATGAATAAAAAACTTACCTATACGAATAGGTACATCCTCAATGATTCCTATGGGGCGAACCGATGATCTATCCGCCATATAAAGTGTCATCCTTATAGGTCTAGGCTTTCCCAAACCCAATTCTTTACAGATGGATAAGGCAATAATACTAACACTAGCTCCAAGATCACATAAAGCATCATAAGTAGTATTTCCAAAGACAATAGGGACAGAAAAGTTACCTGGATCTCCAAGTTTTGGAGGGAGCTTGTTTTGGATAAGAGCACTACACTCCTTGCTTAAAGACACAGATAGGCATTCATCAATCTTCCTCTTGTTGGATAGGATCTCTTTCAAGAACTTCACATAAGAGGGCATTTGCTTCAAGGCGTCCGTGAAAGGAATGTTGATGCAGAGCTTCTTCAACATGTCCACAAATTTTCTAAATTGTGGATCCAATTGGGCTTCAGCTCTTCTTTGAGGGAATGGTAGAGGTGGCTTGTATGGTGGTGGAGGAACATATGTAGGCTCCTTCTCATCTTCTTTTGGCTTTTCAGGAACCTCTTTCTCTTGTAGCTCATTCTCCTTCACCTTCTGAGTCATCGGTCGAATCTCTAGCGCTCTTCCACTTCTTAGAGATATAGCATTCACTTGTCCTTTTGGATTAGCTTCAGGTTGACCGGGCAATTGACCACTCGGTCTTGGAGCATTCAAGGCTTGTTGAGCCAATTGCTGCTCAAACAACTTCTGCTGCTTTTTCATCTCTTGTAGCTCTAAGATCACCTCTTGTTGAAAGGACTGGCTTGCCTTTTGACCCGCCACAAGTTGCTCAAGTAGAAGCTCCATAGTTGATTGTTGAGGTTGTGGTATAGGAGGATCAATTTGTGGTTGAGGAGCCTTTAGTTGAAACCTAGGTGGTTGTCTATTTCCATAGGAGAAGTTTGGGTGATTCCTCCAACCGGGGTTGTAAGTATTAGAGTATGGGTCATTCCTTGCATCCCGATTGTAGTTATTCATGTAGCTCACTTCTCCCACATGTGGCTCATGTTCAAAAGCATACAAATGACAAGCTGATATTGTGTGATCACGTGCTCCACAAAACTGACAATTTACCACTAAGCTTGATGGTGCAGAACCAATGGGCTTTCCTACTGTTGCGGCTGTTTCCATCTGCTTCACCTTCTGAGTAAGAAAATCAACCTGAGCTCTCAATTGAGTATTGGCATCAACTTCATACATCCCATAGGCTTTCTTGGCAGTAGAAGTGGAACAAATATCAGAATAGTTGTGGGAGTGCAATGCAGTTCTTTCAATCAAATCCCGGGCATCGTCTGTTTGCATATTAGACAAGCCACCTCCAAATGAGGCGTCAATTAGCAGACGAGTTGCACCATCAATTGCATTATAGAAGATATCAAGAAGCGCCACCTTAGATTGCCCATGATGAGGGCACAACACAAGAAGCTCCTTGAATCTCTCCCAAGCCTCAATTAAGACTCTCCATCTTTCATCCTGAAATTACTGATTTGCTGCCTCATTTCAGAAGTCTTCTTAGGTGGGAAGTATTTGTTCAAGAAGGCTGAGGCTAACTCATCCCATGTTCTGATGGAGTTCTGAGGAAGAGTCTTGAACCATGTCTTGGCCTTGTCCCTTAAAGAGAATGAGAAGGCTCTCATCCTGAGTGCGTCATCTGGGACATCATGGATTTTAACAGTTTCCATGAGCTCAATAAAGGTAGTGAGGTGCTGATGAGGATTTTCAGATGGAAGACCTCCAAATTGATTTTGTTGGACCATGTTGATCAAGGAGGGCTTCAATTCAAAGTAACGAGCTTGCACCTCAAGATAGACAATACCAGAAATAGGCCCATGTTGAGCAGGCCTCATATATTCAGCAAGAGTTTGTGGGTGTTCTTCTTCTTCTTGGACCGCTTGGTTTTGTTCCAGCACAGCCAATCGATTGTTGGCATCCGCTATTTGGGTTTCTAGATCAGCAACATAGGCTCTATGCAAAGCCTGAACATCTTCTTCTTGATCACCCATAGCTTGGATTGCACGTTGCTCTCTTAGTCTTCTACGGAAAGTACGCTCAATTTCAGGATCAAAGTTGTTGAGTGGTTGAGCGTTCAGGGCTCTTCGCATGAACTAGAGAACAATCTGAAATCACAGACAAAAGAAACAAATTTAAAAAGAAAAACAGACCTAATCTACCGGTTATGAGAAACAACCAATACAAACTATAGTCCCCGGCAACGGGGCCAAAAACTTGATAGGCCAAATCCTACCCCGCAAGTGTACGGGATCGGTTGTAATACCAAGGTGTCGAACTCTGGGACTAATTAGTATTAATTGTATTCAAAACAGTAGACTAAGTCGTAAAATAAGAAAAGATTGAATTGGGATTTTAGCTATGAAACTAATTAAAGCAAACAAACAATTAATTATGGGCAAATCAATGAGAGAAAGGCTTCTAAGATCAAGGATCACCACAATAATGCGTCGATAGACTATAAAAGATGATTGCACAATCTTAATTATGACTTTGTTTGAAGGCAATTGTCTAATGTATCCACTAAATTCTTTTAAATGTTAACAGACGTATCTATATCAATTAAACATCCACTTTCGTGGCTTGCAAATTAAAATCTAGACCTTTAAGCACTTAGAATTTAAGATTAAATTGAATAAACATCCGCTTTCGTGACTTGCTAACTCAAACCAACCTTATGATGTCCATGACAATTGTTATTCTATAGGAGAATTCAAAATACTTTCATAATAGAGAAAACTCAGGTTCAAATCCTAGGGTTCCAACAGGAAAAAGTACCTTTCAGTCTCAATTTCTTGTCTGACTACTTAACAAAGTTTTCACCTTTCAGTCTCAAACTTTGGCAAGTTCCCATTCAAACAAATTACTAGGGCATAAAGCATCTAGGATTGAATCAAACAAAGCTTCAAACGATAGATTGTGCAATTTAATAAATAAGTCTACCTAGACATCATTGGGTTCACCCCAATCTTAGAATTTGGGGTTTAGCTAGACATGGAAATAGAAGAAATCAATTCAACGATGAGAATAAACATACCAGATTGAAGAAACAAGCAAACTTGATTAATATCCAGCAAATCCAAACTCATAATAAAAACAAAGTCTTCAAATCTCCAACAAATCTCTCAAGGAATAAAAACTAGGTTAAAAGTCGAACCCCAATCTAGAAAACAAAGTAAAGTATTTATACTAAGGATTGGGTGGAATAGGCGGCCGAAAAACCTGACCTAGAGGGGCGCACGATCAACGGCGCGCGTCGTGCGCCGAGGCGCGCGACCACGCACTACGAGACGCACGATCGTGCACTAGACCACGCACGACCATGCACGAAACGCACGACCTAAGCCTAGCACACAATCTTGGCCTAGGGGACGCACGGGCTGAGCCTTGGTGCCACATGACCGTGCGTTTGGAACGCACGGGGGACTCCTTTCTCTGAACCGAGACGCACGATCGTGCGCCTATGGCGCACGATCCGAAGAATTGTCAATCACCGCCTGCACGACCGTGCACTAAGGTGCTCGACCTTGGACTTGCTTGTGTGCTTCCTTTTTTCGGCTCTTGAATCATTCTTTTCCGGTGCCGTTGCCTCCTAGACTGAAGTCTTCATTCCGTCATGTCTTCAAACACGTCCAAATAAAGCTCGAACTTCTCTAAAGTACCTGAAAAGTATACAAATACTCGTGTAGACATCCATAACGGAAACTAAACTAAAAGTACTAGAAACATGAGACAAATGCATGAAAACATATAAACTAAAGAACTAAATGCATGTCCTAATATGCTCTAAAATGCAAGTTATCATATTTTGAAATATTTTAGTCCCTCCTCTATAAAATATATTCTCTTCTTTGTCTAAATTTGTATTTTTTATTTTTATATTTTTCTCAAAACATACATTAGCTATGTTGGAAAAATTTATTGACCCCCACAATGATAAGTTTCTAGCTACGCCCTTTGTTGAGCTCTTATAACCTTTTCTGCTATATTACAAAATTAGTCCATATTTCTTATTATTACAATATTGTCCTATCATTACACTTGCTTCCTACCCAAATCAGTTTCTCAAATACATACAATATAGAAAACGATCTCAGTTAATTATTTCATGTATATTATATCATCTATATAAATATTATAGTATATTTTTACAATTCGAAGAATATTACTCATATAAAAAAGAGTGCGGTTCAGGTGAGAATGGGAGCCCAGGTGCGAAATAAGAAAGAACAAGAGTCGTTGGATCAAGAAAAATTAAAGGCGCTGATCATTTCACTTAAAAGGGGAAAAAAACGGCACGGGCGAATTATTGGCGAATTATTCGCGTATTTTTGAAAAAAAAACGGACCAGATTTGTTCATCAACACTGTGGATTTGTTCATCAGTATTGTGGATTTGTTCATCAACAATGTGGGTTTGTTCATCAACACTGTGGATTTGTTCATTGGTTTTGACATATTTGTTCATTGGTTTTGGCATTTCTGTTCATCAGTTTTGTGCATATTTGTTCATTTGTAACATCAATTTGTTCATTAATTTATGCATATTTGTTCATTGATATATGCATATTTGTTCATTGTTATATTCATATTTGTTCATTGGTTTTGACATATTTGTTCATCGGTTTATGCATATTTGTTTATTAGTAACATCAATTTGTTCATAAACAATGTGGATTTGTTCATCAACATTGTGGATTTTTTCATTGCTATATACATATTTGTTCATTGGTTTTGACATATTTGTCCATCAATATTGTGGATTTGTTCATCAGTATTGTGGATTTGTTCATCAACAATGTGGATTTGTTCATCAGTATTGTGGATTTGTTCATCAACAATGTGGATTTTTTCATCAACATTGTGGATTTTTTCATCAACATTGTGGATTTGTTCATCAACATTGTGGATTTGTTCATTGTTATATTCATATTTGTTCATTGGTTTCTTATGCACAAATGCTAGTTTCTGATGAACAAATGTTAGTTTCTTATGCACAAAAATGCTATTTTATGATGAACAAATGCTAGTTTCTGATGAACAAATGCTAGTTTGTGATGAACAAATCGCTATTTCTGATGAACAAACTAGGCGCGTCTCATAAAAACGTATTTTTCGAAAAATTTGTGAATAATTCGGGAAAAATTCGTCCGTGTCGTATTTTATTGAAAAATACGCGAATAATACGGGAAAAATTCGCCCGTGCCGTTTTTTATTTTTTTAAATGAATGTTTAATCAGGGACGTTGATTTTTTTGAATGGACGATCGAGATTTATTCTTATTTCACACCTAGGCGCCCATTCGCACGTGACTCTTTTTCTATAAAAAATATGGCTTATTATAATATTATGTTATGTTTAGCTAACCCCTTTCCCATAGTTTTTAAGCTCTTTGATTACTTGTTTGGATTTTCCGTTCTTGTTATGTTTTTTGCCGGTTTGTCTCGCTGGGGATATTTAAGGGTGTGTTTCACTTTTAGGTAGAAAGGGTTTTTGGGTGAAAAGTGATTTGGATGATTTAAGTAAATAGCAAAAAAAAGAGGCTAATTAGGTGGATGTTAAGGAGGGTGTGAAAATTAGATAAATAGCAAAACCCACATCACTCACCCCACCCCACTCCCACCGAGTTGACTCGGTCGTTGACCGGGTTGACTCACCCGTTGACCGTGTTGACTCGCCCGTTGACCGAGTTGACTCGTCTGTTGACCGGCGTTGATCGACCGTTGACCTGCATTGACCGACCGTTGACCGACGTTGACCATCATCACAATCATCACTATCATCATTTTCATAACCGTCATCACAATTTTTTCACCGTCATTACAATTTATTTCATTGTCATCACAATTTTTTGATGGCAAAAAGTGCAATGAAAGGTAAAATAGTGTCATCAAAATGTCTTGATGATATTTTTTGATGACAAAAAGTATCATTAAAGGCATTCAACCACATAAAAAACCGTCATCCCCCGTCATCACAATTTTTTTCATCGTCGTCACAATTTTTTCACCGTCATCACAATTTTTTGATGACAAAAAGTGTAATAAAAAGTAAAAAGTGTCATTAAAATGTCTTGATGACACTTATTGATGACAAAAAGTATCATTAAAGACATTCAACCACATTAAAATAACCGTCGTCACTGTCATCGCAATTGTTTTCACCGTCATCACAATTTATTTCACCATCATCACAATTTTTTGATGACAAAAGGTAGAAAAGTGTCATCAAAATGCCTTGATGACAAAAAGTATCATTAAAGGCATTCAACCACATAAAAACAAGTGTCATCATCGTCATCACATTTTTTTTCACCGTCATCACAATTTATTTCACCGTCATCACAATTTTTTGATGACAAAAAGTGTAATAAAAGATGAAAAGTGTCATCAAAATGTCTTGGTGATACTTTTTTATGACAAAAAAATATCATCAAAGACATTCAGCCACATAAAAACAACTATCATCACACATAAAAAACAAGTTACCATCATGTTATTTTTTTTCAACGTCATCACTATCATCACAATTTTTCCACCGTCATCATAATTTTTGATGACAAAAATTGTAATCAAAGGTAAAAAGTGTCATCAAAATGTTTTGATGACAACTTTTTGATGACAAAAAGTATTATCAAAGACATTCAACCACATAAAAACAACCGTCATCACACATGTAAAACAAAGTTGTCATTAAACATCTATCATCACGTTTAATTTTTTAGTGTGATCAAATATGTGTCATCACATACAATTTTTTCTAATGTCATCAAATATCTGTCACCACTCAAAGTGTCATAAAAAAATATTGATGACACGTTTTGAATCGTCATTAATTGTCATCACTACTTGATGACGGTTCGATTGTCAATTTGTCATCAAAAGGTCCTTGATGACAAACAAGTGTCATCAAAGGATCTTGGTGACATTGATTTGTTTATCATCAAAAGGACCTTGATGACAAACAACCGTCATCGAGTGTCATCAAACTGTCATCACTTAAGGTTTGTTCATTTTTATCATCATTACAATAAATAGTTGTCATCAAATCTTATCACCACATAAAAATAGTTATCATCACCACATAAAAAACATTTGTCATCACTAAAAAAACAAGTTGTTATAAAAAAATCATCACTTATCATCACTAAATATAAACACATCAAAACAACTCCCATCAACAAATGAAAAAACAAAGTTGTCATCAAATACCATTACTTGTCATCATCACAGAAAATCTTGTCATCACAAAAATTAGTAATAAGTCATGTTGGATTTGAACCCACATCATTTTTCTTTAAGAAAAATGCTCTACCATTTGAGCTAATAGGCCATGTGATTGTAATATGAGACTCCTGAAGATGACAATCATCACTTAATTAATAAAACTTCAAACATCATTTTTATATGTCTAAAGACCACGAGCTCTAAAGTCAAAATCCCCATTCATGATTTTTTTCCCCATTTGTATCTCCATATAAGTTTGCAGACTGATAAAGAAAGACATATGAATTCTTGCAAGCAACAATCATCATGTTGAATTTCAATCAAAGCAAAGTGACCTTTTCTGTGTGAAATTATGTAGATTTGGCAGAGTTCAAGAGTATGAAAAAAGAGGGACAAGAATGTGTGAAGGATTTTATTGGATATGCATCACCAAAATTCTGTATCTCTACAAGATCTTTCTCTAGGCATTCCTTTAATTGTTGCATTGATGTTGTACGGTACCACTAGCAAGCTGTATGTACAACAAAACTCATGATAAGGATTAACAGTAGACTAGACTGCATATAAATTGATATATTACAAGAGAACTAATGACGTATCTTAACTCAAAAACAAGACATTTTATTTTGATCACGTAATTTAGACATCAAGCCTCCTAAATCACACAAGTATATGCTTCTATCAAATCATCAAAGTAATTAATTAATTAATTCCCATCATATTCATAAGTAATAGGTAGTGAATTGAAACATAAAGAAGTGAATGAAAAATACCAATATGCTACTGTAGAGTTCTATTCGGGTGTCCACATCATGGTGGATCGGACTTTCATGGAGACGCTAACGTCGGGAAAGCAATTGGCGAACACGAGAGTGTACTGGTCGGCGTTTTGCTCGGAGAAGACGGTGTAAAGGGGGAGAAGCCATTGCCGCTGACCTTGAAGAGGGAATTGAAGGAGAAGACGATCCGAACGAGTTTGGAGTCAAGACGGCAGCCGATCTCGAAATCCTCGACTTGCTGGACGACGTGGATCCAAGATTCACGGGTGGAGAGCAGAGACGGAACCAGGATTCAAATTCTGGGTAGGCTGGATTTACTAGCGATAATAGAATAATTTGGAAGAAGGATCACTTTGAGATTACGGGTAGTACCAATGATCAATCGCATATTATAGTTATCAAAAAAAAAATCGCAAACCTTTCTAATATTTATTATAGCACATTATAATTACAATCATAATACATATATATAAGAATATTTTTAAGAGGGAGGTAAAATTATTCCAATAATTTAGAGAAATGATATAGAAAGAATTAGATATTGACTAATTAATCATGTCGTTAAAATAAATAGATTGCATCATATATTAAAGACTTAACTAATTTGTGCTAATTAGTTCATACTTACGAACATACCAAATTATATTCACTTAATCAGATAAAAAAATGAAAAAAATGAATTGAGGACAGGGTGGTAGGGGCAAAAAAACGGAGTGCACGTTAGTTGTATATAGCAAAATCTTAAACTAATTTTGTGCTCATTATTTTACAGTTACCAAAATACCAAATTACTAGCGGTAATGCCCGTGCTATGCACGGGCTCTCTTTATTATTATTGATTAATGTAAGATTAATATATTAAGAATTTTTTAGATCTTAATACTATTTTAGAATTAGCTAAAGTATTTTTAGTTCTTTTTTTGTTGAAAGTTAGGCACTCTAAATTTACATGAGGAGTGAAAAATCTAATATTGTTTACTATTTTGTAGATTTTATAAATTTTGATAGTTCAAAATATTTTTAAAAAAGAGTAAATAGATTTTTTAAATTATTTTGTAGTGTTGAAATTAAAAATTGCAAATCTATTGCAAGGGAGTCGTCTTTATGTCATGCTAGCTCAATCTAAGATGAACATGACTTAATTAGCATATGGAAAAAATTCACCGAAAAAAAGTATATACCAATGACAATCTTGTATGATTGACTCAACTATGTTCTCTAATCTTTTTTTCTTCAATAATTCACTCATTATTTTACTTGTGATTCACTTGAGTTTTTTGAATAGGACCCCGACCATTGACCCATTCTTCACTAAAATAAGAGGTTGGATTTGAAGAGATTAACCTTGATGAGAATGATAACTTTTTATATTCTCGATTTAATGTATCATTTATGTCTCAATCTTTTCCTTTTTCACCCTATTATTTTTCTTCAAATCCTTTCAAGAAATGTAAACATCCAATTCAAAGGTTGAAGAGACATTCAAGGGTAGTTAAAGTCAATGGTAGTAAAATTACTTGATTGCAAAATTTTATATATGGCCAATTGTAGATTACAAAGATATAAGAATTTCTTAAGTCATGACTCCTCATATTATAAATTGGGTTAAATTTTAGTGAACAAATTTAGTTTTTTTTTTAACTTTTTTTTTTTGTAAAAAAATTTCAATTGAAATTAAATGGTAGAATGAGAATGGTCAAGTTGGACCTAAACACATTAAAAATGTTTCACCAATTACTTGATTGCAATTACTTTTTAATTTATAATATGTTGTGGATAAATTGTATTTATGAATTAGACAATATTGAGATGCATATCACATCAACTTTAATATAAATAAAACCGCTAGAGATAAATACTTAACATTATTAATGTTCCATTGTCATATAATAAGTTATCAAAAATTAAATAGTCAATGATATATTCAAATTACTACATATTGAAAATCAACATGATTCATATGACAAATAATAACAATGTTTAATTTATAATCCGTACATATTATCATGATTTCATTTTAAAATAAATAAATAAATAAGGCATCACAATCAAGAAAAAACATAATACATATAGGATTCTCAATAAAACACATTTTCTACTATACATCTCTCATCCTCAAAATTTATAATTATTTTTTACGTGGCTAATATATAAATTGGCTAACAACTATCCTACACATTGATTTCATTCTCTTAGAATTCAAAATGATATACACAAAATAGAGAGATCGCATTATTTATTTATTTTATAAGTAGAAACGTATTTTTTAATATTATCTTATGTTTTTTACATAACTCAATTATTTGAGGAAAAAGTAGCATGTCATGTTTATTGTTAATTTTATTAGTTTTATTATTGAAAAGGGAATTAAGAGTTTAATGATCACATATTTGATATTTCTCATGGTTCTACAATCTTTGGTGTAGCAATAACATCTAATCAGTTGTTTCAAGGTGACTATGATTTTCCAATGTAAAACACAACACTATCTTGTGTATATATCTTTGGACTATTTTGTTTTTTTTTTCTTAAATATTCATAAACCATCTCAAAAAAGGCTAAAAATTGAGTCACTCCTCCACTCCAAATTGCTATTTCAAAAGAGGTTACGACAATGTAGAATTCCAAAAGCATATGAGAAATGGAAGTAAAAAAAATACATGTGGGCTATTATGATGAAACAAATTTCTTTAGTTTACTGAATTAGAAAATGGATGAAAATTAATGTTTAAAGATACAAATGAAATAAACATAAACTACTCACTCATTCCATACTAATATGTGTATTGCGTGTAGAGTCGTGATTTTTTATTTGAAGGAAACTACGTATCTTTCCTACAATGGCACACTTTGATCCACGCATGAACCTGTCATATTACGAAACATGTCATGGTTAGCATAGTAAAAAAATAACAAAGAGATATAACATCTTCTAATGTAGTCTTAGATTCTCAATCGATCACAAACAAATCAAATTAATTCTCTTATTTCTCTCTATAATCTCTTCATCTTTTTATTCTCTTATTTCTCTCTATAATTTTTTCATCTTTTTGAACTTTTGTAAGCCTTCAAATCCAAAAGGCATTTGATTCCCTCTCCATTGTCATTTGTCACTATGTATTTAAAGGAGGAGAATTAATTAGAGTAAGAATTTGAAAAGAAAGCTAAGTGAATTACACAAAACACTACAAATTTATTCCATAGATGTTTTTTTGTGTGATTAATTGAGTTGAGGGTAATAAAATCAATGGAAAATTCTACATATTCAATTTAGTGATTGTGATTAACGTTTTGTGTGAGCCGTTTTGGTCAATCAAATTGATTTGGGGACACTTAATGCATCCAATTAATCACCTAACTTTTGAAACCTTCAAATCCACCAAATTTAATTACCATAGACGTTTTTTTATGATTAATTGATAAGCATAAAATGTGTGTGAGCATAATTATTCATTGAATACACAATTAACCATTGAAATTACTTATAGTAAATTTAGTCGTTTCAATTCCATGAACCACTCATATGATGATCACTTTTATCAATTTTTTTTTTTATCAATCCCATTTAATGTTTTCAAAATAATATATATGACCATAAAAGGAAGATTATATAACCCTATATTAAGGTCAAAGACCTTAAAATAATAGATAGATGTTGTATAGTAGATAGATATTTTTTTCACCAAAGAAAGATGCATAAAAATGGTAGATGAAAAATGTAATAAAAAGCATATAATTTGTATAAAATATTGAAAATTATTTTTTTGCAATTAGAGTTTGGAATCCAATAGTATATTTATTTAGCTTAGGGGTAATTACAATTTGGAATCCAATGTAATTATTAGGCTTTCTTATGTTAGATTTTTATAAATGGGTTCAATTTAGGTTTTAAGTTTTTTTATGGGCTTAGAAGCCCAACTTTTCCCTCATTAGTACATTACATGCTTTGATTAATTAGCCAAATTTTTCTATTTTATAATAAATATAGATAGATACTCAAATCAAACAAAAAAAAAGAATATGAATTGAAGGCAAGAGTGGTAGCCTGGTAGGGGCAAAAAAAGAGTGAGGTGCGCGCGTTGGGGGTGCAGCCCGTGAGATTTGAACCTGCAGCTTCAATCTCCCAGAGTAAGTATGTATCCACCAAGCTAGAATGTCTATAATCAAAATATAGCAAAACTATTTAATATATTTTTGATATTTTTTTAGGGTGGGCTGCAGCATACCCTAGCCCACCCTTGGATCCGTGCCTAGTGGAGAGGTAAAATCCGAGCTTGGAGAGGTCGACATTTGGGTTTGAGAGGGAGATGGAGGAGAGAGGAGAGGGGCTTTTATATTTAACAAAAACCTAAAAAAAAGGATCTAGATTACAAGGCTAATTAGGTTATTATTTTTTTGCCCTTTTAGCAAAATCTTTCAAAGTGATTTTTAGTATTTCGAAAAACCTAAAAAGTAGAGAGAGTTACACGAGTTTCAAAAGTATTAAAATTGATTTTTGGGTAAAAAGAGCTTTTGTATGTAAAGTGAAACAAGGCATTAGACATCTCAATCTAAATATTAAGTTCGTATTTTTATAAAAAAAAAACAAATTCGAGTCAACTTAATAGATTGATCGACCCAACTCAGTTGGATTCAAGTCAATTGAGTACGGGTTGTTGGATGTGGACACGATCCCAAGAATCAAAACATGTTGCTCAGTATAGGGCTTTATGTTATTGAAGGCCCAATTAAGAGCCCAGGCATAACGGGCCTCTGCAATTGCTTGCAAATAGCAGTATTTTTGTCAAAGTAATTTTGTTCTTATGATTTGAAAAGTTTTAACAGTTTTTTGAATTTAGTTTTGGCAAAATATGTTTTGAAATTCCGAGTTCATGTTTTCTTGGTTCAATTTATTTTATTTTAGAATGGTTACAATTTAACTGATTTTACATTTTTAAAAGGCTTAGATTACCAATCACGAAACTATATCAACCGCTATATAGAAGAATGCCAGTGTACAATTGCAAGGTACATCTCATTTGAATTATATGAAGGGGTTCTAAATATAATAGTATTATTTTTGCATAAGCATTTTGTCCCTCGACCACATAACGAAGGTGCAACCTCTATTTTTTCCTTAGCCTATTTTGGCAGTTTATGTTTTTTTTAAATAAAAAATGCTTCCAAACTTTCAAGATGGAAGAAAATCACATTTATCATTATACAACAAAGCCTCTTAAGTCTGAACATTGATATCTAAATACTACAAATATCTTTTACGAGAAACCCACTTTCACGGTAAATTATGTGTTCCTTCTGAACTGGTTTGTGCCGACCAACTTGACTCAATAAAAAAATGAAAAAACTTAATTTTTTTATCCAAATATAGAGACAAGGATCGAACTCAAACTCGAGCAGATCAGAATCCCCAACATCACTCATACTTCTACCAATAAACCATCCTATATGGTGTATATTATATATCCAGATATCTCTCTGGTTTATTTGATACTCCCTCCGTCCCCTTTTGTTTGTCAAGTATTTTATTTTGGGCGGCCCGAAATGTTTGTCGTACTTTTTCCCTTTCTTTTTTCATCCATACATTTCTTACAAAAATACCCTCAACCACTATCATTTTTTACCCACTTTTTAATTTTACATCCCATCAATTATTCATCTTCTCCTACCTAATATCATATTTTACTCATTTTCCCAATTATCAATACTACTTTAGACCTTTTATCTTTATAAAATTACAAATATATCCCCAATCAATTTCACCTTTTACCCATTTTTTCAATTATCAATACCACTTTATATTTTTCTTAATAACCACAAAAACTATACTTTAGGACGAACAAAAAGGGATAGAGAGAGTATATGTTATCTCCCTAGATTCTTTACATTGAAATTTGGAATTAGAAGTACATGTGTATGAATATTTGTTTCCACTTCCATAATACTATATGTACGTACTTGAGTGAGATTTTAAGACCTAAAAACAAACCAGTGCTTTCTTAACCTATAAGTAACATATGAAAATGGGTAGGTCCCATTTTTATGAATCAAAAGAAAAAATAGTTTGCTCAAACATCTCCACACGTATTTAGTTTATTTTTATAGTGTAGGGTAATATTTCTTTTTGGTATCTATATATAACATTAAAAAGTTGTGTACATGGAGCATTTATTGCACTTGATTAAAAATTTCAAATATATTAAATCAAATATTTTATATGACAAGATGAGCTCCTTGGCACAATGATTAAAATATTGGTATTTGTAAAGAAGGTGTAAAGTTCGAATCTCTAAATAATATTTTTTCTCATTCTAGCTAAAGTTCTTATGCCTATTGCGTAACAATTGTTTATGTTGCATAAATAATTTAGATTAATAATCTCTTTTTTTGTTGAAGGAATAGTAATAATGATCTAATTCTAATACATCTATCTATATAAAATTATGTATATGAGAAAATTTTATTACAAATATTACTTTATTTTTTTATGAAAGTTTAAGCTTCAAGTCTCTTTGTGAACATCATGTCTTTTTACTTTACTCCTATTTAAATTGTTCAACCAATTCAGCAAAAGATGATATAAGGAATAGTCCTATTTGATTACTTTAGTCCTGTTTAAAGTTTAAGGAATAGTCCTATTTTTTAATATGTCTATTATTGTAAAAATGTTATAAGTATTTCAATGTGTAATATGGATGTATATAACTACACATATAGATACTCTTAGGATACTTATCCTCTTAAAAGTGTACTTATTGTCCACATTTAACACCTTTAATTACATCCTATTTATTTTGATTTATAATTTATAATATGAATGCATACCTAGACATAGAGATACTCTTAGGATACTTATCCTCTTAAAGATGTACTTATTGTCGATATTTACCATCCCTAATTACATCCTATTTATTTCAATTTACAATATCGATGTATACTTATACATAGAGATACTCTTAGGATATTTATCCTCTTATATGTGTACTTATTGTCCATATTTACTACCCTTAATTACACCATTATTTATGTGATTGTATTTTGACCAATTGTATTCCATGGACTAGCCTATATATACATTATTCTACAAAAAAATCCATTGACATGCACATTTCTCCCTTTCTTGTCTCTACAATTCTCTCCATGGTTACAATTATAAACATGAATAACTCAAGGTATGTATAAATTATTTTTTCTCTATGCATTATAGGTTATTGAGATCTTAATTCTATTATATATTTGTTCAAATCTCTTCTTCGATATTATATTGGAAGCCTATTTTCATTTAAAATTTAAACTAATTTTTATCTAATATTACTATTTTTAATATTTTATTATAATTGATCTTTAAAAAACTGAATTGTTGTCAACTTAGATCAAACAAACTTTTTGTTATATATACAAGAATATTATTTCAAGCAAATATATTTTTGAGGGTTAAGTTTGTAAATTGATTTTTAAATTTTTAAAAGAATATATAGCTAATGTCAATTTTTATTGTGATTTTTTTTAAAAACATCACTTCTAAAAATATATAATCAATTGAATCGTATAAATTGACTAATTATGATTCATTACCTTCTAAATTGTTTGAAATTTAAAATATAAACATTACCAAAGTTCTTATTTGTTTAACAATATGTAAATGCATACAATATCTAACGACAATTAAAAAATTTTGTAGCGTGTTTGCAAAGTTTTCATATTGGGCGACAAATTTCAAGTACTAGGTGTGAAAAAATACACAATTTTTCATACAAAATTTGAAAGTGCTAAATTTTATGATTTTTTTTAAAATCAAACAACCTACATGTGCTTTCAATTCTTATACAATTACAAGTTCCAAATATTTTTACAAACTCAAACGGAAAAAATATAATTTATAAAACGCTAAAAATTATAAAAAAATAAATGAATGCATGTTAAAAATATGTCCCGTGCGTATGCACGGGACTGTCCTCCTAGTAATAATGTACAGTAATATACAAAACTGCTCAAATAAGCTGTCTTTATCACGTTTGTGGATAAAAGTGACACAAAATCAATGGAGCGTTTCTATTTGTGAGTTATCACTTCATTAATTGGATTTAATTGTGTTTAGTTATCACTTTATTAATTGTATTAACTTGATTAATTTACATAAATATCCATCATCACATGCATCCAGCCAGATCTAACGTGCAAATGTAGCACATTTTTATATTAGGGTTATAAAAGGAGGAGATTGAATCAAATAAAAATGGGGCTTAACATGAAAACTAAGAACAAATCTGGACCATCTGATTGAAACACTAGAAATGAATGTACACCATTTGATTAAAAAATAAAAAAAATATTTTATTTTCTTACTTTATTTTTTAAGTCTTTTTACGTATGTAGAATGATATAAATCGAGTATGAACATAAGGCCATAAAACGTGAACATGCAATACCAATATGTGAATGTACCTATATTATATGTGAACGTATACTAAATTTTCTAAAGTTAAAATGCGATTATATGTGAGCAGCCCTTGTAATAATGTGAACATGTGTATAAAATATGCAAACATAACATAAAACATCAACCGTCGTGTTTTTGGCAAAAATAAGCGAAAAAATAATAATAAATAATAATAAATTTTTTTTCAAAACTTTTAAGTTGTTTAACGCCTGTATTATGATTTAATCGAACATGAACATATGAGCATAAAACATGAACAAACAATAATAATATGTGAAGTCGTGAAAACACTTGTAATATATGTGAACATATTATAAAATCTCTTAACTGAAAAATGTGATAACATGTGAATATGTCTTATAATAATGTGAACATATGCATAAAATATGTGAATGTAACGTAAAAAAACAAATTTCATGTTTTTGGCAAAAACAAGCGAAACTAATAAATCTAAAAAATATATTCTTTGTTTTTGTTTTTTATTTTTATTTCTATTTTTGTGAAAATTACTATTTTGCCCCATTCTCTTCAAATCTTAGTCATCCATTTTTCAAATCCAAGGGTCCTCATTTGTTCTTAGTTTTCATTAGACTTGTCAAAACTTGACTCGACCCGAAAAACCGACCCAACCTGCCCAAAGTTTTTTTGGTTTAAACCCGACCCGAAAATCAATGGGTCAAGAGTAACCCGAACCTGGTCGACCCGGAAAAAACTGGGTTGGGTCACCAACCCGTTGGGTTGACCCGACCAACCCGATAAAGTATTATTTCAATTAAAAATTCAATATTTTATTATAAATTTTGTATAAAATTATTATTTTATTATTATTAAATAATATTTTATATAATATAATATTAATTATTTTAATAAATATAAAGATAAGGGTTAACAAAATTGACGATCATGACCCGTTGGATCAACCCGAACCCGTACAAAACCCGTAACAACCCGGTCCATATGAACCTGGAAATTTTACGACCTGATGACCCATGACCCGTTTTGACCCGAACCCGATTGACCTAAACCCGAACCCGACCCGCCCGACCCATTTGACAGATCTAGTTTTCATGATAAGCCCCATTTCCATGTGAATCAACCTCATAAAAGGAGGAGTCTAGATTTGGTGTGAATGGGCCCTACAATGCAAAAAAATAATAAATTTAAAGTGTTCCATAAAGAAAATCAAAGGTGTAGATCATTTCACTTAAAAATGATAAAAATAAGATACAGACAAATTTTTGGCAAATTTTTTTTGTGTATCTTATTTTTGGCAAAAATAAGATACAGGGACGCACAATGAATGTGCATCAAAACTGCTTTTATGCATTAAAACTCTTTTTTGTGCATAAAAACTGGTTGTAAGTGCATAAAAAGTATCGAATGTGCATCAAAACTGGCATCTTAGATATTTGTTTGTGCATCGAAATTAGTCGTATGCAGGGTTATGCATTCGATCCAGACCGGACCGGACCGAAGAGATATGGTCCGGTCCAGACCGGTGGACCGTAATTATAAAAAATATGGACCGGGGACCGGACTAGAGCATTCCGGTCCGGTCCGGTCCCGGTTTTGGACTGGTTTGACCGGAATAGTTGTACCTAAATTGAAATAGTTGGACCAAGTCGCATAAAGAATTAAATATTTAAACCATTAATTCTAAAAAGGCAAATGCAAATTTCATAGTAACTTCTGCAAAGCCAACAATAATTACCCAACTATAATTTCTAAGACAAAAATAGAGTAGCTACTAGTTCACATGTGCAAAGTACAATGACAACTTTATAAGACAAAAATAAATAGTTGTCAATTCTTCAATACCTCATCTCTCTCAAATTGCCAACTCTCTCAAATTGCTCTAGTAGACTTAAACCTTCACTCTATCAATCCAAAATACGATTAGCTTACCTGAATTCAAAGAAAGAGGGGCCAAATAAAAATAAAAATATAAGTATCCTCTAAATCAATAAAAAAACACCAACATGTTTTCAAATATAGACCACTAAGAGTAATATCACTATTTGCAGCCAAGCTTTTAGGACCTTTGCAACAACACATATATGAAAAATCATGTAGTTACTTGTGACATACTTAGAGCCTGAAATACGATTTGTCAAATTATAAAACTCCTTCAAGTAAGTCACAAGTACCTCAATCTTATTCCAATCAGAAGCATTCAAAGGACCCAAATCTGATTTTCCAACAATTGGAATATCCATTTGAGAAAAGACAACTTTATAAGGTAGTACGCTACTCAACATTAGATAAGTGGAATTCCACCTAGTACACACATCAACCATTAAAGAAGATTTACACTCAACCTTGAATTGTTCAGTTAGTCCCTTGAAAGTATGTAACTTGGCCGGAGAAGCACTAACATACTTAATTACAACTCTAAGTTTATCAACATGTTTGCCACAATGAGCTATGCCATCTTGAACAATCAAATTCAGAATATGAGCCATGCATCTCATATGTAAATACTTGCCTTCACTAAGGCATCCATTGTTTTTTTCCATTTCACTCATGTAAGAACAAGCAATGTCATTTGCAGATGCATTATCAACAGTCACAATTAGAAGCTTCTTACTCAAACCCCAAAAATTTAAACAATCTTCAACTGCCCAACCCATGGCCTCTCCTTTATGGCCAACAATGACACAAAAATTAAGATTTCTCTTTTGCAAATTCCAATTATTATCAATGAAATGAGCAGTGAGACACATATAACTATCCCTTGGCAATGAAGTCCAAGTATCAGTAGTCACACACACACTTTGACATGAATCTCTAAAAAACTCTTTCAATTTTTCTCTTTCATCAAGATAGAGTTGAAAACAATCTCGTCTTATAGTAGTGCATGAAGGCATGGGAAAAAGAGGACAAGCAACAAAAAATGCACCTTTTAATCCCGACTTCTCTATAGATCTAAAAGGCATTTTGTCTTTAATAATCATATCAACAATAGCAGCCCTTACAACTTTCTCATCATACTTCCAATTTTTCAATTTCGTGCCATTGTCCTTATCACCCATCATATCAAGGATGAGTTGAGTTTGTGTACCTCTGCCCTTATTTGTTGGATTCTTCTTTCATCTCTCCGCGTGATACTTGACGTTTTTGTTGCCATTCCAGTTTGGATCACAAGCATAGGTAGACCCGCAATGTTTACACCTAGCCATGTCTTTGCCATTCTCTTTATATCGCGTTCATACTCTACCCAATACTCTTTAAGGGTTGCATTTGTTTTCCTCTTTTTAGCGGGTTTTCACCCACTTTTCTTAGGTTGCTATGATGAATCTGCATCTCCGCCTTGTTGTTGCTCCTCGTTAGCATCAAATTCTTCATAGTGTTCGGGAGATCCATGGCTTTGCTACTGCGTTTCTTCTTCTAAAGTAATTTTTCTCTTACTTGAACTTGCCATCTACAAAAAAAAGAAAACTAAACATTAACATTAGTCCAGTCCAGTACAATAACAATTAATCATTAAAAACACAATGCAATTATAAATACCCCATCCATGGTCTTCACCGACTTACATTACATGATAATTTTGTGGATATTTCTATGGAAATTGATTTACTCATAATTTTGTATGCACTTTTCAAAAAGCTTCAACTAAGACCCATACCAACATTAAGCAGACCCATTAATTAAATTAAAGTAAGATAATTAATCAAATTTCCCCAAATCCAACAAAATATCCAAAATAGAAACTCACACTAAAAAATAATTCTTCAGTCAATTTCGATTCGGTTCATTCCTATCTAGTATTATAGTATCTTCCAAGTGCTAACAAATCAAAAAAGAAATTTAAAATTTGAAAGAAACAAATAAACAAACTAGGTAGAATGTTCTACGGTCAATCTTTCTTTTCAGCAGTTGTAGACATGATCACATGAGCTTAAATTGGAACGCACAAACAAATTAACAAACCAGGTAGACATGAACTTAAATTTCATTTCATTGTAGTTTGTTTGCTGAATGCATAATGTTAGCAGTCCTACTGTCCTAGCACAAAGAAATTGAAAGAAATAAACTCAAAAAGTAACAAACCAGTCGCGGGGAGAACAGAAGTCAACGAGCAACGAAACACCGGCGGGGAGAAGTTAACAATGCGAGGCGCGAACACTGGACAACGAAGTGAGCGAACCACTGAGTCACCCGAAATAGCAGGCGGAGCCGGTCGAGGGACTCAAAAGTCGGAATAGCAGGTCGAGTCGTCGAGGGCCTCGAGGCAATCAGGTTGTCGAGTGACTCGAGTTGTCGTCATGGAAGGTACAGTTCGTGAGGTCGAGTCGTGACGACGTGAGTCGTCGGAAACTCAGAATAGGCGAATAGCGACGACAATGAATTGATTGAACTTTTAGCTTTTTAGGGTTAGGGCTCTCAACAATTCAGGCATTCAGCAGGAGCACACACTTGTGGGCTTGTATTAAAGGGGTTGGGCTAGCCAAAAGCCCAAAAATAGCACATGTGTTTTATTATTTACGGTCCTACGGTCCGGACTGTAAACTCCCGGTCGTCTTGGTCTTGGTCTTGGACCCAACCGTAAAATTACGGTCTGTTTCGGTCCTCCAGCCGGTCTAGGTTTGCACAACCCTAGTCGTATGTGCATAAAAATAAATTGTCATATGTGCATCAAATAAGCTGAGTAAGCATCAAAACAACTAAATAATTCATCTTGTTTGTGCATACATCAAAATTGGCTGAATGTGTGTCAAAACTGAAAGATTTTGCATCAAAACTGACATCTTGAATATTTGTTTGTGGATCAAAACCACTTATATCAAAATACCACGAAAAAGTGTGCCTTATTTATGCACGCATCATAACTCGTTGAACATGCATCAAAATAACTATAAACTAATGATATGTACATCAAAATAAAGTAAACTAAATGCAAAATCCTTATTCATGTACATAAATATGGTAATAAAATTGAAATCGATGCACAAACAATTAGTTTTGATGAACATAGAGTTAGTTTTAATGCACATCCAAGGTGAGATCGATGCATAAGAGTGTGTCTTATTTTGTATGTGCATTAAAATTAACAATATGTGCATCAAAAGAACCAAAAAATGCATTTTATTTTACATGTGCATCAAAATTAACGACAATATGCATCAAACACTAAGCTCACTATGGTTTTCATTCACATAACTAAATGTTATAAATATTTAAAAAAATAAAAAGTTCAAAATTGATGCACAAACAATTAGTTTTGATGAGCATATAGTTAGTTTTCATGCACATCCAAGGTGAAACCGATGCACAAAAGTGTGTCTAATTATGTATGTGAATTAAAGCTAACTATATGTGCATCAAAACAACAAAAAAGTACATGTTATTTTACATGTGCATTGAAATGAACGACATGTACATAAAAACTAGCTAATTACAGGATTCATAAACATAACTAAAAGGTTAAAAATTAAAAATAATTTTTAAAAAATTTAAAATCAAACACAACGTGCAAAAGAACATGGCGCACAAACTATTAGTTTTGATGCACATGGAGTTAGCTTTGATAAACATTGAAAGTGAAACTTACTCACAAGATGTACGCATCCCCCGAAACGAATTTTCGAAAAATGCACAAATAATTCAAGAAAAATACACGCATGTCGTATTTTACCTCTCTTAATGAAAGTCTAATCTAAGACGTCGATTTTTTGGAGGAACTGATGAAATTTATTCTTATTTAACATTCTAATAATCATTCGACGTGATTCTTTTCCATAAGCTAAGTCATCCATGTATATACTCTATTTAAATGAAAATCCGCAAAAGATTCCATCCTCGTTTAGGAAAAAAGGAGCATTGAAACTACTGAACAAATTATGTTATTCTAAATGGACCTTCTAGTTTACAAATTAAAATTCTAAACATGTCATTGTGAATCCTAAGAATATAGAAAATTATTATAATAATATTATTGTTAAAGGTCTAGTTTAGGAGAAAATATCCCTTTAAAAGATAATTGATAGCACCTCTCAACTGCTCGATCTCGAAAAATCAATGGACATGACTATGCGTAAGCTAAACCATAAAAATTAGAATACGCGCACCTCAGCATAATTTTATAATTGACTATGCATAATTTTGGTAATGGTTGTGCATTGTTTTTTAAATGAGTACATGATTTTTTCAATGAGTGTACATGACTTTATAATGATTGTGCATAATCTTACAACTGAGTGTCCATAATCTTGTTACTACGTATGACCCTATAACTAAGGCCTCGTTTGTTATATTGTTGGAATCAAATTGGAATCAAGTTCTTAATATTGTGATTTTTAAGATTTAAGGTTTAGATAATTGCTTGTTTATCACCTGAAGTGCACAAATAAACTTGATGGTACTTGTTTAAATTTATTTGGCAAGAAAAGTTGGGAGAATTATCCAGTACTTAGTATTCCAATTGAATTATGCAAAGTTGTAATTATAACTTATCATCGTCAACTTTATGAGAGCTTGATGACTCAAGTTTTGACAATTATAAATTATTATAAACTATATAAGAGTTAGAGGATCTCATATCAAATCATACACTCTAGTAGAAGTATAAGAAATGTGGATCTATGTCATATTCAAAACTATCTCTAAGTAACCACCAAGCACGACTTAGTAGTTAAAGGTCATTTTCGACCAACCTCTTGCATGTTTGAAGCATGCCTCCTCCAGTAGAAAGTGTACAGTATATTACGCATACTACTTATGATTATGATTTATAACTAGAACGATGTTATATGTGGGTTAATTTGATGTCCAAAAGAACATTTGAGATAGAATAAGGAATAACCTATAAATGATGTAACTAATCATTAGTGTCGTAGTAGTCGTGCAAAGCCACACTTTACGGGTATAAGTGTGGAGACTAATCTAGTTTAAACTAAAGTTCTGAATTATAAGTGGTGATTAGTATATTGCTCGATATTAAAATCATCACTTTGACGATGTGAAAATTCCTAACTTTAAGGGATGAATAAAGTGAGACAAGAAAGAAAAAGATTGCACAAAATGCAATTTTAGATCCAAAGATAAATAAACCAGAAATTTAATGGATTGTATAGCTAACATGCTATGAAATGCATTTACTAAGGTCATTACATTGACTAAGTCACATCATCTAAAAATGCACCAACTCATTTAGAGGTTCCAGTAGCAACCCCATAACATCAAATAGCAAGTGTTTCTAAAATATACTTGAAGCGTTAAGACAAATATGCTCTAATGATACAAGTGTTTTTGAACCCTTGAGAGAGTTGGAAGGAAGCAATTCTTGTAGAGTTGTATTCTTTTGAATAAGCGTGGTGTTTTTTGGACCTATAGCTCCAACACTAGAAAGTGTGAAACTTATTAATTATATGAAACACTATTGCTAGAATAAGATTGGTATGCACAAGGTCTTGCTTAAAGTCCCTAAAGGATTTGAAACGACAAAGTCAAGTTATGATATCGGAACTCTAGAAGAGATTCATTGATGATTGTTAAATGTAATCATAACTTTCAAGCCTTTGATGGAATTTGATGACGGTTAAATGTCATCAAGTCTTTAATGACATTTGATGACGGTTAAATGTTATGACAAACAAATATCATTAAGTTCCTTTGATGACATTTAAATGTGATGACAAAAAATATCATCAATGCATTTTAATGACATTTGTGATGACAAAAATGTCAATTATAATACATAATTACATAATTACATGCATAATTATGTATGTTTCTTATTAAGTATTTAAAAAATATGATATGACCTAGTTGACCTAGGGGGTAGATGAGGGTGATAGACATACATAATTACATGGATAATAAAAAATATGATATGACAATCCCCCTAGTAGAATAGTGGCGTTGAGTTTATCGCATACTATGTTTCTTATTTTGATTAATTTTATAAATTCTCTTTTAAAGGTATATTTGCATGATCAAATTCTATATATTAAATTAAATTATTTTAAAATAATTTAATATAATCTAATGTATTAAGTATTTAAATGTAGTAATCCGAAAGCATTCAAAATAAAATCAAGGCAGGGTGAGGAGCCTAGTCCAAACGGTTGGTTTTTGAGGGAAGAACTCCGAGGTCACTATTTCGACACCCACCTGTGACGAAGCCATGTTATTAATTTCTCTAGAACTATTCACATTTCTCACCCGTTTATTGATACTTTAAGCTAATTCAAGTAGTACTTAACTATTCTAAATTTTAGGTGATATAAAAAAAAACTAGGCAAAAAAACTAGCCAGGCAGGCGCCCAGGTTTAGAGGGCGGTTAAAAAAAAGCGCTAAAGCGAAATATAAAGCTAAAAAGGAGCCGTTGGCTTTGAATTTGTCCTTTTCTTCTCTTCTCCCACTTCTCCTCGTTGCTTTTTAGCCTGTTCGCTCCTGAGTTTCAAAAAAGCAAAAAAGCTTCTCCACCATCTCTCTGTGTATGAGATCACTTCCCAATTCTTTTCTTTATCTCGGGGCAAACCAAGCGAAAAAGGCGACTTAACCCCACTCCTTACACAAAGAATACTCCTCCTCCTTTCCAACAATGCCGGTTTCTCTGCCTCCCTCCTTCTTTACACTTCCTTTCATCCATCCATCCATAACAATCCCTCAGAAGAAGAAGAAGGCAGCACTGGGAATTTGCGATCGCAATTGTGGTTCCGACGATGGCGAGCACAAGCGGTGGCAGGGAAGAAGGGATTTCGGCGGTTCCGCAGAGATCGATGTCGGCGGCTCCGCAGAGATCGATGTCGAGGAAGATGACTAGGCTTCAGACGATGGTCGACGACGCTCCGATGGACAGCGAGATCGTGCCGTCGTCCCTTGCCCCCATCGCTCCGATCCTTCGGGTTGCTAACGAGGTTGAGCAAGATAACCCTAGGGTTGCGTATCTGTGTGAGTTACTCTTCTGATTTAGGGCTTTTGTTTCTATTAACTGATGTTACGGTATAGTTCGGCAGTTCGGCTTGTAGGAAATTAGAACTTAATTTGGAAGCTCTAGTCCGACATTAGGGTTGCAAGATTTGGTTTTTCGGATGCGATGAATTGGTCTCTTCAGTTTCAAGGTCAGGAAGCACAAGGACGTTCAAGAACTGTGTGAAGAACACATTAAAGCAAGGGATAGAAGAGATTGATCTCTTGTGTGCCTGATACCAAGCCTATATATAGGCTGGGAGAAATGGTTAGACATTTGTAAGTGGATAAGAGCAAACTTAACAACCATAACCAATTTCTGCGGGAAAGGTTTGGGAGCTGCAGCTGCTCGGGGGTACCTCTAACACTAGGAACTTCTGATTTACATATGCCTTGGTGCCTCTACTCCTTAGTTAGCGCTAGTTTATCAGTTGAATTGAATTTCGAATGCTGTCTGCTCACGTTGTTGCTTAATTCTAAAGCCTGAAAAATATGTTAACAATCTAAAACTTGAAAATTGCCACTGAAAAATCTTCTTTAAAAGTGGAATATATGTGACCATTCTCTTACCTTATCCCATTCTACTTCTAGCTAGATGATTAGTATGATATCCAAGATGAATAGTTACCTCACTAAAAGGCTGTTGCACCACTAGTTCTAGAAAGCTTTGGCACTAGTCAGGTCTAGCTAGATGCTATCACTTCATTAATGCAGGGGAAAGCAGATAGTATTTCTTAGCAATAATTAGTATGTGAATACGTTGCAACATTTAGTGCTCTGATATAAAATCCCACTGTCAAGTTATTCAGCAGAAAGGGAAAGCGTGGAAGATATACCTTGTTAGTGCACTTGTGGGATGAGCATAGAAGTTTTTATGTAGAGGCTGTTCTCTTGAGAATTTTTTTGAAAATAATACCATTCGTCATATGATAATTCATTCAACTTGCTTTATCTCGAAAACAAATTTTCAAAACATGCTAAGTAATCTGCTAAAATTTGTAACAGTACATTCCTCGATATTTTTTGCAGATAAATGTAGTGCTTATCCCTTTGTTACTCTCACATGCATGTTACTTACTTATCTATGTTTCTGCAAACAGGTCGCTTCCATGCACTGGAGAAAGCTCATAAAATGGATCCGACATCCAGCGGCCGTGGTGTTCGTCAGTTTAAGACATATCTATTGCATAGACTTGAGAAGGTAGGTTAGGTGTTTCTTTTCCACTCCTAACTCTTTGTTTCTTTAGTAGGTTTGTCACCTGCTATTTACTATTGGACTAATGTTTTGTATTATTTAAAAAGTTACATGCATAAGCTCCTATGACATTATTTGTCATCTCTTGTGTGGATGCTCTGTGAGATATATATTATGTCACATTCTTTATTGCAGGAAGAACAGGATACAAAACCCCAGCTTGCCAACACTGATCCAAAAGAAATCCAGAGGTACTATCTGGACTTTTGTAAGAAGAACATAAGAGAAGGCCAACATACGAAAACACCGTAAGAAAGACATCTAATTTAAACATTTCTTTTTCTGCATTTGAAGTGTTGGGTGTTCTTTTAATCTTGCTGCTTCTGTCTTCTACTCATGTTAGGAAGGAGATGGCAAAGGTCTATCAGATTGCATCAGTACTGTATGCTGTATTAAAGACTGTTGTTCCTCAATCAAAACTTGATATAGAGGTTTAATGCCTAATTCTCTAGCATGGTTTCATTGTCTGTTTGGATGTACATATATTTTTGTATATTTATGCTCATTCATGGAAAGGAGAAATTCATTCTCAAAAAATTTGGTTGCTGATTGCAGACAGAAAGTTATGCTAAAGAAGTTGAGCGGAACAAAGAGCATTACGAGAACTACAATATTTTGCCTCTGTCTGCTGTTAGAGTTAAACCCCCAATAATGGAACTTCCTGAGGTATTGAACCCAAATCTTTCATTGACAGATGCTCTCTGTTGTTACTTTGGTACTCAATTAATTATTAAGCTACAAAATGTAGATCATAGCTGCAATTGGCGCTATACGTAATCTGGACAATCTTCCAATGCCTCGACTGCGTCCAATGTCCAATATCCATGATGAAAATGTAATTATGCCAGAGTATAAGGATAAATCTGTCAATGATATACTTGACTGGCTTGCCTCAGTTTTCGGGTTTCAAGTAAGTAGACTTAGAAGCATCCTTTTTCATGTACATCCCTGTTCTTATTTTTTTTCCTTTTTCACTTGTGCAAACACATTCTGATTTTTGTATATAATCCAACATTCTGATTTGTGTTTACATGTGCATTTTTGTTATTTGTATACATGTGTATGATGCTTTTAAGCGGTAGGAACATTAAAGTATCCCTTAAGTTCAAATTAATGAAGCATTTTTAAGAGGATACCTATTATATTTGTTCATCTTGTGTAAGTTTTTACTTTCTCTCCTCTTTTTAATCATTTCCATTGTTGAACTTCATCACTGATCCGACTTAGATCCTATTCAGTTTGAAAAAAGTTCTAATGTTGACTTAGTTATTTTAATTCATCATCTTATATTGTGGAGGGATCTATATTAACTTCATCACTGATCCGACTTAGATCCTATTTAGTTTGAAAAAAGTTCTAATGGTGACTTAGTTATTTTAATTCATCATCTTATATTGTGGGGGGATCTATATTAACGTTTCAGTTATGAATTCCATGGATAGCGCATAATTTACTGCTTTAGAAATCGAAGCTAGACATATGATGAAGGAAGATGAAGGGTTTTGAGTCTTTGACAGCTCAATGATTTCTTAGTGCTAGGATTATAACTGAAATTTTGATAAAATCATAATGCCGCAACAAGTCTGTGGCATAGCTTTTCAGATTTGTTTAATTCATAATATGTCTGCTCTAAGTTCTATTTCGGGACTCCAATATATTTAGGGTAGATTACACAAGACCATTCTTAATATCGGTCCTTTTTTTGATAAATAATAACCATTTATAAACAAAAGTTGTATTTAATAGCTCAAAATAAATTATTCTTTAGTAACAACACCCTTACCTATTTTAGCCTTATACAAATCTCAAGTGATTAAATGATATTGGACATTTAATCAAATTATCAAGTTACCAACGATAAAATGGTTCCGGGTGCTAAATTGCTAAAAAGCATGAATACCCAACGAGTGATCAAATGATTTTGTTTTTAATGGGTGGTTTTGTGCAAACTGACCTATTATCTGTATAATGGATAGTTTTGCGTAATTTACTACAAATATTACCTGTGAATTGTTGCATTGCAGCTCATGTTGTACTAGCAATGACGATTAAATGAGCATCTGAGACATGAACTATATAATACATGGACTGCTCTGTGTTTATTAGAAGTTCCTTGTATCCTCACGTGCAGTACGACTGTATCAAAAAATCCAACAAAGTATGCATTTGCTTAGTGTTCTATTTGGTGTGTTAGATTCCCAACAACTCTCACATGCCATAGTTCTGCAATATCAATTCCATAAGTTGGTGCATAATCAACTCCCATATAGGTCATCTTGCATCTCTTTCAGTTTACTTTTATGTGGGCTTCATATAGGTTTTGTTGGTGTCATTATGATAATTTATCAATTTTTATATTTTATGCAATTACTTTTGGTGATTGCAGAAAGGAAATGTTGCAAATCAAAGGGAGCATCTTATACTACTACTTGCAAACATGGATGTCAGAAATAGGAAATCTGAGGGACCCTATGACCAGGTCAGTTCGTGCTTCATCACTAAAATGTTGCCTGTTATTTTCTGGAGTTTTTTTTCTTTTTTTGAAAAGGTTAAAATATATTGAAGACGGAGAGCTTTACATAGATAAATTAGGAGTGCCCATAAGTCCTAAGTTTAAAAGTAGAAGCCTTTAACTATAATGTTGAGGAATTCTCAAAAGTAAACAAAGGTGGGATATTCCCCTGGATCAATCAAAATTACAAAATACGTAGGGAACAAAATAAAAGAGATCAAGCTACAAGGATTGATTAATTCAACAAAAAAGCTATGAATATTGACGATTGATTTTCACTACAGGTTGAGAGTACCACAGTTCGCCAGTTGATTGATAAGATTTTCAAGAATTATCGTCTGTGGTGTGACTATCTGCATCGCGGCTCAAACCTAAAGTGTGTAGTTCTTGTGATACTTCATTTTCTATTGCTAGTCACTCTGAGAAGACAGTATAGTGCAAACCAGTTATTGAACACATAAAGATGCCCTCTTCATCTGTTAACTTTCAGGTTTCCACCAGGTTCTGATAGGCAACAGATGGAGCTCCTATATATTGCACTGTATCTACTTATTTGGGGAGAAGCTTCAAATGTCCGGTTCATGGGCGAATGTCTATGCTATATCTTTCACAATGTAAGCTAACCTGATTGTTTATCATCTTTTTACATCATGTTTTCTCAATTTCAACTCACTTTCACTGTGAATCTTCAATTGGGTAATTTGGAGCTGATACACATGTTTCATATTTTCTGTTAATTAACATGTGGTTTCATCATTAGATAATTAACTCTTGTCTGTGTCCAATGTAGAGAGCTTATTTGAAGCATCATATCATTGTCAAGTTTCATCGACAGCTGACAGTTTCCATTGATGTGCTTACATCCTATAACTATATCTTCTTTCACTATACCTGCATAGATGTCGGTTAATACTAGGATTTTGCTTAGAAATAGATGATTATCTGTACACAAATGATTACATTTCTATAAAGTTCATTTATGTTTATTACTGCTAATTTCTTAATTTGTATTTTACTTATATTTATATCACTTAGAAGTCTATCTTTCTGTTTGACTGATTTAGATGGCAAAAGATACTTTTGAGATTCTGCACAGTAATATACACCCTTTCAGCGGAGAGGGTCATAGCACAGGTCAAAGAGAAAATGCATTTCTGGATGATATTATAACCCCTATATATGAGGTCCTGCAAAAGGTATATCTATCTTTCTTTACTTTGCTTCTTCTCCACCTTTGTATAGGTTTTCAAAATTTGATGCTTTTCAACTCTGTTAAAGGAAGCAAGAAGAAATAAAGGAGGCAAGGCAAGTCATTCAGCTTGGAGAAATTATGATGATTTGAATGAATATTTCTGGTAAGTTTTGGGTGAATTTTTCATTACTCTCGCCTTAACAAACACACTAATTCCTAAAATTATATCTGTAGGTCTAAGAAGTGTTTTAAGCTAGGATGGCCTATGGACCTAAATGCTGATTTCTTTGTGCATTCAGATAAGAAGCCACCTATGAGCAGGGTAAGGATTACTTGATTTTAGTATTTCTTTTCCTTGTTAGGTAATTGTAGCTAGAAGCCATTGTTCTTCCTCGTGGAATGGGGTATCCCACATTAGTAAATGGATGTGTGGGTATGGTGTATATAGGCAAGGGTGAGCCCAAAATAAATGCACTGTACTCAGGCAAAATGCTGTGCTAAGTTGGAATTCCACACTGTTGATGTTTTTTTTTTAATTTGTCATCAATCATGCCTTTTGTTTCTATCACCCATTCCAAATGTGTATGCGGCTTTGATCTTTGTATGCATTTCGATAGCAGGTTCTGAGAAGTGAGAACCTGTTATTCAAAACTGAATATTTGATAAGGTCTCTTTGTGAGCTATATAACATTTTTAACCTTAAAAAGTGATGTAACGTCGTTATTGGTTGGGTTTGTTTCCATTCTGATTCATATTGATTCTTAAATATAATTTTGTATATGAGCGATGTGTGCAGCTCAAAGATTTTTATACTGCAATTTTACGCTTTTTGCAGAGGCAAGATCAGCCAGTTGGCAAGAGAAAGCCTAAGACAAATTTTGTTGAAGTCCGTACATTTTTGCACCTGTTCAGAAGTTTTGATCGAATGTGGATATTTTTTATACTTGCATTTCAGGTATCCAAGTCATATAGTGAATTTTGCCTTTTTATCCAATGTCAAGAGCATATACAGAAACATACAGCTTACTGAAAATATGATTTTAATGATTTTCAGGCAATGGTTATTATTGCATGGAGCCCATCTGGTTCTCTTACTTCAATCTTTGATGGGGATGTATTTAAAAGTGTTCTTAGCATATTCATCACCTCTGCCTTCCTTAATTTGTTGCAAGGTGCTTGATGCTTATTTATTATTCTGTGCAATTTTTCCCACGAAAAAAAATCAGAAGTGAAAATATATAATATAAATCTACCCCCCTTCATTGCAGCTACTTTGGATATTATTCTTAGCTGGAAGGCCTGGGGAAGCATGAGATTTTCTCAGATATTGCGCTACCTGCTTAAATTTGCTGTTGCTGCTATGTGGGCTGTGCTATTGACTATTAGCTATGCTAACCAAGTTCAAAATCCAACAGGGCTGGTGAAATATTTCCAGAGTTGGGCTCAGAATTGGCAGCGCCAGTCATTCTATAATTATGCAATTGCTATATATTTGATTCCTAATATCCTGGCAGCTGTGCTATTTTTCTTTCCATCTTTACGGAAGTTTGTAGAGCGCTCGAATTGGCGAATCATCACTCTCATCACTTGGTGGGCACAGGCAAGCATACTTCTGCTTTATCTCCTCTTGTAACAATGCAAATTCAGCAAACTGCGTTGGCTTCTAGACACAAGCTTTTAATTTATTACTATTGTACAGCCAAAACTGTATGTTGGAAGAGGCATGCACGAAGACATATTCTCACTTCTGAAGTAAGAAATACCTGTTCTGTTTATTTTCTTAAGTTCTATTCATAAGAGTTAGATGCTGCTAGGAGGTTGTGCAATGTTGTCATAGTTTACTAACAAGACAGGACTGGCGACTAAACAAACTTGGAAGTATTATTCTTATGCCACGAAGCGTGCTTTTGAGTGGATGTGCTTTCTCTAATTTCTACTTACCAATAAAGGATTACATGCTATTTTTGTAGGTATACAATGTTCTGGATCATGTTACTAATAAGCAAGCTCGCCTTTAGTTTCTATGTGGAGGTAAGCATAATAATCTTATCCAACTCTCCCTAATAGCTTCAGTCGGATGTGACGTATTTGTTCTCATGCTTTCTTTTGTGTTAGATTTCACCATTAGTTCGTCCGACACAGCTTATAATGCAATTACCAGTCGATGCTTATGATTGGCCAGAATTATTACCCGAAGGTGAACCTGCATAATCTTTTTGTTTTGGAATTTCGTTCTTATTGTTACAAAAGTTACTAATTTTTCCCTTGATCTTGGTGCAGGATCTCATAATCTGGGTGTCGTTATTGCCATATGGGTTCCAGTTACTCTTGTAAGTAGATTATAAAAGAGGACACCTATATGGTCATTCACTCTTATGATCCCAGATTACTATGTTGACACACCTTTTTGTTTAGGTCTATTTCATGGATGCTCAAATATGGTATGCTATATACTCAACCATTTTTGGTGGGATTCTTGGAGCTTTCAGCCATTTGGGTGAGGTCAGTGTCATCCATGTTTGCAATGAAGAACACGATAATTAATGGTGGTTTTCATGGCTAGTTTGTTACAAAGTGTCTTGTAATATATGACAAGATGAATTTAAAATTCTTTTTTTGGAGATAATGTCTTCCCACATATAAAATATGAAAGATAAAATGCCTAGTATGTAAGCACTTGGGTTACTCATATTGCCAATTGGTTTTAGGATAGAACTCCATGGGCTTTTGTGCTGGGCCTAATGCGCATATGCGCACGAATGGACGTGTGGACCCCCATGTTATATATTGGCCCACCGGACTTTGACATTTGTCATTCCAACAGTCATATGCAGGTTTACTCTCTTTCACTTATGTATTTTTCTGTTTGGCATTTAGATAAGGACATTGGGAATGCTGCGCTCCAGATTCAAGTCTGTGCCAATTGCTTTCAGGAAACGCCTTGTGCCATTATCAAGGGAGGAAGCTAAAAGAAGGCACTTGGTAATATTTACCCTCATAACGTCATTGTTAAGAAATATAGGCACATGACAAGGGGAAAAAAATCATATGTAGGCACTTAGAGCTGTATGCATAACAATAACACACACTTATGTAGACACAACTACACATATTCATTTGTATAATCACTTTGGTTTTGTTTTACTTCATGAACTCTCACAAAATTGGCATATACAACTATACAAGGCATGCATGCATTACATTGCAAATGCCATTATGTCAGGAAGATGTAATAATAGGCTTTGCAACTTCTTGTTTTTCACCCAAATTCTATTACTAGCAGGATGATTCAGCTGATAGGAGGAATATTGCAAAATTCTCTCAAGTGTGGAATGAATTTGTACATTCTATGCGGCTGGAGGATTTGATTAACCACAGGTGAGAAATCTTGGGAATAAGTAGAAATACCGAAGTAAAAGAATATGTTTAATTTACTCCTGATATCAGCAACTCTCCTTTTAAGGTTATTGCTCCCTGTGTCTGACTTTCCCTTGTGGTTGTCAAGAGCTATCCATTATTACCTAGGATGAGGAGGAGAGATGTTGAAAGTACATAAATTTGGGGGGGGGGGGGGGGGGGGGTTATCGATGAGCCTTACAAAATCATACATGATGAAGCATAGTTCATTTTGCACCTGAAGTGAAGCAGTTTTTTTATCATCTAACCTTGCCTTTGGGGAAAAAAATCATGCATCCTTCAGTCGGGTCATTTAAAAGGGCATTCCTTGAATGAAAATCATTATGATTCTTTGAAATAATAGGTGGTGTCTAGTTGCTATCTAACGCATCATACATGATGAGGCATAGTTCATTTTGCACCTGAAGTGAAGCAGTTTTTAATCATCTAACCTTGCCTTTCAGGGAAAAAAATCATCCATCCTTCAGTCATTGTCATTTAAAAGGGCATTTCTTAGATGAAAACCACTATGATTCTATGAAATAATAGGTGTGTCTAGTTGCTATCTAACGCATCTGTATCTAATTAGAGTAAGATGATAGTATTTTCTGCATTAGGTGTATGCTGACAGACGTATTGTGGGACTGATCTATACAGTTAGCTGCTTTGAGGGTGCATTTGGATTATTTCTTTGTAGGCCTTCTCCTCATCAAATCAGAATAGAACTTATTAACATTTGGATTCATTCATTAGGGGTTCAGTGATTTGGTTGTTTTGTTTTATAGAGGATATCTTGTCCTCTTGACATACTAACCTCTGTTTTGATTACAATACCTATCATGTATTTTAAAGATACGTTAAGCTTCATAACAGTTAATAGTGGCAGAGTTAGGGGTAACCTCGTGTTTCTTTGGAGCTTACTGCTTTCTGTTAGTATTTACTTGGATGCCATGCTAGTATGTTTTGACTAAACATGACAATCTTATCTGACTAGGAATAGGCCATATGCTTTAAGAGGGAAATTTTTCTTTGTGATACAAATTATGATCTATCATTTCAGGGAGAGAGATCTACTGCTAGTACCTTACACTTCAAGTGATGTTACTGTAGTTCAGTGGCCACCTTTTCTTCTGGCGAGCAAGGTGTGCAAAACTGCAAATATTCCTCCTCTCTGATTAACTTTATCCTCTGCCTTGCTTTGATTATTAACATTTCTGCATTGCATTTCAACTATACCAGATTCCTATAGCAGTTGACATGGCAAAAGATTTTAAGAAGGATGATGAAGATTTGTTCAAGAAGATACGTAATGATGAGTATATGTACTCTGCCGTTATTGAATGCTATGAGACCCTTAGTGAAATACTCAAAGAACTGTTGCTAGATGAAGATGATAAAGAGTCAGTAGATCTACTTGTCTATCATTTTTTTGTATATGTGTTTCCTTTTTGCCCAGTTCTTTGGTCTCAGCAAAAGCTGATTAGCTCCTTCCCCCTAAAATACGGTCCATTGTTTGTTTTGCAGAGTAATTGTCCAGATATGTGAGAGAGTAGAAATTAGCATACAAGATCATAAGTTTCTGTCTGAGTTCCGCATGAATGGATTGCCAATGCTGCATGATAAGTTGGAGAAGTTCTTAAAACTATTGGTGATTTGCATTTTATAAAATTTTAAATTATAAGGTTTTATTAGTTAAAATCCATTAGTAGCATTTGATCATACTAAAGGAGTGAATTTTTTTGGCAGCTTGATGATAGCGAGTACGAAAATGTTGATCATTACAAGTCACTTATCATCAACCTTCTGCAAGACATTATGGAAATCATCACTCAAGATGTCATGATTGATGAAAATGAGTGGGTGTAGCAGGATTCTTATTTTGTCACAAGATATTTAAGTTTTCAAAAAAAAATCTAACGATGATGTCTGCCCTCTCTCATTTTCTGCAGCATTCTGAAAAGATCTCATCCACACCATCTCCATGAACTTAATAGCAGAAAGGAGCAGAGGTTTGAGAAGATCAACATTGACCTTCTACGAGAAAAATCTTGGAGAGAGAAGGTATATGATACTGATTTTGTGCTTTATACTGGACTCTGGAGTCACTCACTTGTATTCTCTGAAAGTATCCTTCCTTGTCACTTTTTGTTTTCTACTTTTATAGGTTGTCCGGTTGCATGTTCTTCTAAGTGAAAAAGAGTCTGCAATTAACGTACCTATGAATCTTGAAGCGCGCCGTAGGATGACTTTCTTCACAAACTCTTTATTCATGACCATGCCTTCAGCTCCAAAAGTTCGTAACATGCTCTCTTTTAGGTGAGTATGCAAGTTGGACTTGCAACATCTTGCAACTTGTAGCACCATATTATATATATATATATATATATATCACTGTAATGTTTAAGTTGTGCAATGATAATGATTTCTTGTTGAGGAAGAAACCTGATTTAGGGAAAGGGCAGTCATGCATTATAGGGAACCACCTACGTAGATAATTTAAGCAATAGATTAGCTGTCTATATTACACACTTTCTCTTTCGCTAATCTTAATCCTGAAATCAATTGCATCTGTCCACCCTGAATCTAAAACTAGAACCGTGCTATCCCAAAATACAGGAAAATGATGTCTTCTTGAATCAACTACCAAAATAGAGGACAAGATAGACTTACCAGTCTTCCTTACTATATAACGTTAATGGATATTAAAAGACATGAACAGGTTTTGACTTGTGTGACCCATTAGAGATTTTTTGAAGTGCACTTTTTAAACTTGTGTGTGCATGCTTGATGCAGTGTTTTGACACCATATTATAAAGAAGATGTTCTTTATTCTTGGGATGAACTGAAAGAGGAAAATGATGATGGCATTTCCATCTTGTTCTATCTGCGGAAAATATATCCTGGTGAGTTAAAATGGTCTTGCTCTCCATTATTCTTTCTCGATGATGAAATGACATCAATTCATATATGTCTATCTTGTGGCTCAACTAGATGAATGGTCCAACTTTTGGGAAAGGATAACTGATCCAAAGCTTGGATATCCAGACAAGGGCAGAACTGAATTGATTCGCCACTGGGTATCCTATAGAGGGCAAACCCTTGCTCGAACAGGTTTGATTAAACTATTAATATGGAGTGGATTTCTGTAGTGATATATAGCTTCTACTAATTCATCCTTTTGCTGTATCAGTTAGAGGGATGATGTATTATAGATCTGCTTTGGATCTTCAATGCTTTCTGGAATCTGCTAACGATGCTGGTACAGAAATTGTTCTGAACTTACTTGTATTAAAGTTAGTTCTTTAGATTCTGTTTGAATTATTGATTTAGAACATATGTTTCCCTTTGCAGCAATATACAGTGGTTACAGGACCATTGACAGGAGTGCTCCTCAGAACAGGGAAATTTTTGATTACTCGCAAGCTCTGACAGATATGAAGTTCTGTTATGTTGTGTCCTGTCAAGAATATGGCGCTCAGAAGAAATCTACTGATCCTCGTGATTACAGTTTGGCAAATAACATTTTAAATCTCATGTTGTCGTAAGATTTCATGCGCTAATAATATTTTTTACTAGTTGTTTGCATGTTGCAAAGGTTCTTTATATATTGATGATAAGGTTTTACAGGTATCCTTCACTTCGTGTTGCTTATATTGATGAGAGAGAGGAGAAGGTTGGTGAGAAAGCAGAGAAGGTTTATTATTCCGTCCTTGTGAAAGGAGTGGACAAATTTGATGAGGTGACAAGCTAATATTTTTGCAAATTCAATATATCTTATGTTCTTTTCCTTTTCTTTTTCCTTTTCTCTCTTTGGCTCTACGGGGTGTTGTGGTTGGTGTTTCCTCTCTGGTCTTTCGGGCGCCCCCCCCCCCCCCCCCCCCCGGTCATGCTAGGGATGCCCCCATCTTGGCCCCCCGCCCCCCCCAGATTCCGCTGAAGCGGAACTTTGATGGTTCAATATATCTTATGTAAAAAGCTTGTACATGATATCTCTTTGTGACAACCTAACTAAGGGTTTTCCAGTTGTAATTAATAACCTGAATATGCTTCCTTGAGACCTTATTATTTTCTCATATATCAAAAACTTTTTTTGTTTCTTTTCTATTAATGTCATCGGGATTATCTACATCAAGGATTACATCATAAAACAGGATGATTGCAATTTTCTTATAACTCTAATTATTTGAGTACTTCCATGTTATGTGTGGACTGAATATAAATTTGACAGTTGCTCATTTTTAAGTTTGCATCTTCATGTTTAGAAGTCCGTTTGCTGATTGATTGTAGTTAAAAACCAACAATATGCCTTGTTACTTGAGTTGTTTTCCTTACCTTGAAAAGTTGTCCAGTAGAATTACCACTCATCTCGAGTGATTTTCCCATTTATTGATGCTGAGATAATACATATTATGGTTAAGAACTTCCTTATTTGTGCTTAAACTCTGGTGTTTGAATTATCTAATGAGTGATGATTGATTTCTGTTGTTTAAATGGTGGTCTAGGAAATATATAGAATCAAGCTTCCAGGCAATCCACGAGTTATAGGAGAAGGAAAGCCCGAAAACCAAAATCATGCAATTATTTTCACACGAGGAGAAGCTGTGCAAACAATTGACATGAATCAGGTTACTCTTCCTTTCTGAAACTCTTCCTTTCATAATACTTGCAATGACGACTAATGCTCAATACTTCCAGGACAATTACTTTGAGGAGGCTTTCAAAATGCGAAATGTATTGCAAGAGTTTCAGAAGGACCGATATGGACGGCGAAGGCCTACAATATTGGGTTTGAGAGAGCACATTTTTACTGGAAGGTTAACCTTTCCTTTTCATTTTCTCACTTCTGTGCATTCTGGGTAGAAATCTAGCTTGTTGAACAACAAATTAATATGCGTGGAAAGTAACCTTTTTACTTGTCTTACAATTTCCAGTGTTTCATCTCTGGCATGGTTCATGTCAAATCAAGAGACTAGTTTTGTAACGATTGGTCAACGTGTTCTGGCCAACCCTTTGAGGTAAATTTTTTAAAAATTAAATTTGGCCTAGCTTTTCTTTCTGTTCTTATATGAAAATGTTGGAATGTGTAAAATACTTCTTTTTAGGGAGTGCTTTTCAGCTACTAGGAAACTTTCAATTTGCTCCCCTCCTTAAACCCAGCCCTGAATGCTTTATTGAATCCAACTTGAAGATCACATCTTAAAATCCTTATTATGTCCTCCAATTCATCAATTATCAGAGGTGCATCCAGATTCTGCCTAACCTCTACAAAACCATTTTGAGCTGAAAAAATCTTAGTTGTCAATAGAGCTCTTCAATTTCCCTAACAGCATTTAGTAATTATCTTATCCACAATGCTTACCAAGTTAGTTGATCGAATGTAACTGATCTTTCTTATGCACAATGAATTCAATTAAGTTTTGTAATGTTTTAAACAACTTCGTTATCAAATTCTTATAAGGGTTCCTTACTATAGAAATCAGGTCCCAGAAATATGTCCAGTTCCATGTCAAAAACTTCCCAGTACATCATCAATATGAGATGCTATCTCTTCAAGAGTGTGGGATTATATCCCCCCTAATCACAGGACTCACAAAATTCCACTTTCATTAGGGTATGGGTTATTATTGAGTAATGAGCTCTTACCAAATCTTAGCTACGTCGAAATAATTTGCCTTTTGGGTAAATTGGCAAGTTTACTTTAGTGTAAGGTGCATTTTCAGTTCCTTTAGGACAATATCGAGTGTTTGGTAGCTAAAGAATGTTGGGCCAGTTTACTTAAATATGCACCAAAAGCAACTCTTTCCTTTGTCCTTATGGCCATTATGCTTGATCTTGCAAAAAAGAGTGGCACATAGTCTCCAGAGTAACATTCCTTTTCTATTAGTTTGACATTCAACCTATCATAGCATTTAGTCTTCCAGTTATCCAAATAACGTTGGTAGAACAACAAGCCAAAAAAACATAATCAAGGGGGTCTTCTACAACTTAGATATAAATCATCAGAAGTAGTTAAAAATGAATTTTAAGCATTCCAGTATTTTTACGAATTACTCTTGAAAACAGGGTGCGGTTCCATTATGGACATCCAGACATATTTGACAGACTCTTCCATATAACTAGAGGTGGACTGAGCAAAGCTTCCAGAATCATTAACCTCAGCGAAGATATATTTTCTGGTAAATGATCCATAATCTTATAAACATAAGTGTCTATTTGTACACGCTGAATGTTAAAGAGTATTGATCCCTATATAGGTTATAATTCAACATTACGTGGGGGTTATGCAACACACCATGAGTACGTTCAAGTTGGAAAAGGTCGAGATGTGGGAATGAATCAGATATCTCTTTTTGAGGCTAAGGTTGCTAATGGTAATGGAGAGCAAACACTCAGTCGTGATGTTTATCGACTTGGACGCCGTTTTGACTTCTATAGAATGCTCTCTTTCTACTTTACAACAGTTGGCTTCTACTTTAGTAGCATGGTATGTTATATCTGATTTTCTCACTATGTGAAAGTTTGTTGAGTTCTTATAGATATTAGAGAAAAGGTTCACTTTCCTTGCTTTACTTCATAGTTAATTGTTCATGATTAAATAAGTAACATAGAAAACATGTTTATGGTACGTCGTGGGTTCCCAATTTTGTGTGTGTGCTCTATGCAGTACAATTTTGGTTTGGACTTTTGATGAATATGATTGTTTTAGGCTGGTAGATTGAAGTGGGGGAAACTGTGAAAGCATGTTAAATTTGGTAACATAAAGTTTTGATTCTTGTCAAAATTGCAGATTTGCAAATCATTACCCATAGAAAATATTGTTCTATGCTAGGTGTAACAAATTTAACCATCATTTTGACAGAAACATGGTACACCAATATGGTTTATTTTGCCAGCCGTGATTTTAGATTTTCTCTGCATTACAAGCAATAAATCCTTAGTTATGAAGGAAAGGAAGAACATGTCTTAGGATGAAGTGCACACCTCAGCTCTGAAAACTTAGCGTAGTGTAATTTTAGGGCTAAAACAGAAAGACGGTATTCTTCCATTGAATTTCTTCTACTCTGATCTATGCGACAACAGATGGCCATTCAAGCCTTTTTTTTTTTTTTATAATGAATCTCAAACATCCCATGCACCAAGTATGCTGCTGCTTATGGGAAACTGTGTGTTCTTGGTTAAAATAGTAATGGATAAAACGTGTTATATGCAGAATTTCTTCTTAATAGGAACTGTTAATTCATCCTAACACAAGACTGTCTTTTGTACAGATTACTGTGCTTATAGTGTATCTTTTCCTCTACGGGCGTTTGTACTTGGTTTTAAGTGGGTTGGAAAGGAACATTCTGGAAAATGCTACCATACGTAGCAAGGCTTTGGAAGATGCTTTATCAACCCAAACTCTATTTCAGCTTGGCTTACTTCTAGTACTCCCCATGGTCATGGAAATTGGACTGGAAAGAGGTTTCCGCACTGCATTGGGTGAATTTGTGATCATGCAACTTCAACTTGCTTCTGTGTTCTTCACTTTCCAGCTCGGGACAAAAGCTCACTATTATGGACGAACTCTCTTGCATGGAGGTTCAAAGTACAGAGCTACAGGCCGTGGGTTTGTTGTTTTCCATGCAAAGTTTGCTGATAATTACAGGCGCTACTCAAGAAGCCATTTTGTTAAAGCACTAGAACTTGCTATACTTTTGATTATCTATCAAGCGTATGGGAACTCGTACCGTGGATCGAGCCTGTACATGTTTGTGACCTGGTCCATGTGGTTTCTTGTTGCTTCTTGGTTGTTTGCACCCTTTGTGTTCAACCCTTCTGGGTTTGATTGGCAAAAGACGGTTGACGACTGGACTGACTGGAAGCGGTGGATGGGAAACCGTGGTGGAATAGGAATCCAGCAAGATAAAAGTTGGGAATCATGGTGGGATTCAGAGCAGGACCATCTTAAATTCACAGATCTTAGGGGAAGGCTTATGGAGATAATCCTGTCTCTCCGTTTCTTCATTTACCAATATGGGATTGTGTATCATCTTGATATTGCTCGTGGTACCAAGACCTTTCTGGTATGAATATTCTGAAAACAGGATTCTAATCATGGGCCGATAAATAAACCTTACAATTATCTTTGGGTTTGACCTGGTCTCTTGTTCTGTACAGGTTTACGGGCTCTCATGGGTTGTCATGGCAACTATTCTTCTTGTCCTAAAGGTAAATAAATGTCTCGTCTTTTTTGACGTGATGAAATTGGTTTCTATTAATTGCACTGTTTTTATAAAACTACATTTCTATTTTCTATTTAGATGGTCTCTATGGGTAGAAGAAGATTTGGAACAGATTTCCAGCTGATGTTTAGGATCCTCAAAGGGCTCTTGTTTCTTGGTTTTATATCTGTTATGACTGTACTATTTGTGGTCTGCAATCTCACCATAAAGGATTTGTTCGCCTCCATCCTTGCCTTCTTGCCTACTGGATGGGCTTTCCTCTTGGTAAGTGCAAGATTTTCTTCAAATATTTATGATTATTGTTGTTTTACTGATTTACTTCATTCATCTTGTTTAAATGAAGATTGGACAAGCACTGAGGCCAATGCTGAAAGGAATAGGATTCTGGGAATCAATCAAAGAGCTGGGAAGAGGTTATGAGTACGTAATGGGGCTTGTAATCTTCACACCAATAGCAGTTCTATCATGGTTCCCTTTTGTGTCCGAGTTTCAGACAAGGCTGCTCTTCAACCAAGCATTCAGTAGAGGTCTTCAGATCTCCATGATTCTTGCAGGGAGGAAAGACAATTCGCCTGATGTAGATGTTGATATTGACAAACCGTCAAAAGATGCTTGATCATCCTACATTTTAAACACACTTAAGTTTTACAAGGTTTCATGTTGTTTATACTAGTTTGTCTTTTTTCCAAATGAGACTGTAAATCATCACTCTTTTTCCTGTTATTAGGTGTGAAGCCAATTAATATACGTGCATTTTCATTTCTCAAAACTGGATTGATTTTTATCATGGCTTTACTTTGCTGTTTGGTTAAATATAGTTGAAGAAATTTTTTGCTTCTACATAGATCTTGTACCGATTGTTTAGTTTCTAGACTTGACATGGTATATGAATTTTTTTATATTGTATAAAATTAAGTCATGTTATACCATACAACACATTAAGAAAATACTCAAACTAGACCAAACAGCTCAAAAATCATAGTGTTTAATCAATAAAGAAAGCAAAGATAATAAATATTTACATATTTTCAGTTATTCGGTTAACCATTATATTCAAAGCCATGAACCTAAACCTTCGATTTTTCGGTTTGGTTAACCAAACTAAAATTTTAAAAAAAATTGGTTTGATTAGCCTGAAAAATTACGGATTTTTCGGTTCGGTTTTTCTATGGACACCCCTACTACAACGCATAAAAGAAATCTACTTAGATTAGCCATTGCTCTACTTGAAAACTACTTTTATGATATTTCCGAAGTTGGAACGGAGAAACCCTAAGCAAGAAATTAAAGTCAACTAACCTCTTTTTATGTTTCGAATGCTAATCTACTATATATATAAAGTAATAAGGTTTGGAGTCTTCTCATTACGCCACCTAGGATTTCGCCACATGTCGATTCTATATTAAGCCACCTCATATTTTTACACGTGTCATTTTCTTATAATTTAGACGTCTTTATAAATATTCCATGTCATAGTACACATGTCAAAAAAATTCCATATCACTCATATATTATGTACACATCATATTGCCACATAATCTACAAATATCAATCAATTTTTTTTAATTTTTTTTATATTGGATTACAATAATGTTTTTTTTGGAAATTTATTTACATATAAAAATATTTTTACCATATCTTTATGATCCTAACAACTCTCCAATATAATCTACAAAAAAACTCATATAAATATATACCGAGATCTTATCCTATAATATAAATATATACCGAGATCTTATCCTATAATATATACCGAGATCTTATCCTATAATATGTCAAGTCAATTTTATTTGTTAATCCATATTAAATGTCCCATTATTTTTATTTTTATTATCAAAATCTTTAATTTAGAATTATGCTTTTTTTACAATTTATATAAATCACCAATTCACAATTATTATTTATATTTATATTTTATTTATTAATATCTTTGTTATAGTATATTTAAAAAAATATCGATTCATAGTCGTGCAGGGCACGACAGGGACAACTAGTTGCTAACTAACATGATACGGAGTACATGATTGTAAGGAATACTCAAGAGCGTAATAAATTGCTTAAATGAGTTTACTCCCTTAGTTAAGAAATACATATCATTTAGAATTTGTTTCTAAATTTAAAAAATTATATGATTCGACTTAAATATTTATTCTCTTGTAAAAATCTTTTAATTTTTGTATATATTTATGTAATTCTTTTCAATTAATGAAAATAATATTAGAAAAAAGTATGTCCAATGAAAAATATTATTGAACAAAAAAATAGCATAAAACAACAAATGTTTTCGAACGGAGAAAGTACATATACTTCACATCTAAAATTACATTAGAGATTTGTAATAAAAATAGAAAAAATTACTCAAAATATATCAACTTTGGGTTTGGATAATGTGAGAATAGACGCTCTCATGCTCTTATGCAAAATGAGAAAGAACATGAGTTATTGGAAGGAAAGATTTCAAGGGAGTGGGTCATTTCATTAAAAAGAGAAGAAATATAACATGGTCGAATATTTGGCAAATTATCCACGTAATTTGAAAAAAATGGATACATGAGGTGTCTCATGCATCAAAATTGGGTTTTTGTTCATCAAAATTGTTTCTTTGTGCATCAAATTGTGTGTACAAAAGTATGTTTGTTTCTTTGTGCATCAAAATTGGCCCAATATGCATAAAAAATGTATGCATAAATGTATGGTGTGTATCAGAATTAGTTGTACATGCATTAAAACTAATTGTCCTATGTGCATCAAAAGCATTCACGTGTGCATCAAACAACTAAAAATGCATCTTGTTTATGAATTTATGAATGCATCAAAACTGGTTGAATGTGCATCAAAACTGGCAAAATGTGTATCAATTTTTTTTTTTTTTTTGAAATCGATGCACATTCAATAAATGTATAGCTAATATTGATGCACATACAAGGCAAAACCGATGCACAAAAGTGTGTCTTATTTATGTTTGTGCATCAAAACTAATTATATGTACATCAAAACAACAGAAAGTGAATCTTATTTTGCATATGCATAAAAGCTAATGGTATGTGCGTAAAAAACTAGCTAACTATTATATTTATACATGTAAATAAGGTAAAAATGTTCGAAACTAACATACAAAACACAAGTTTTGATTCACAAAGAGTCAGTTGTGTGTACATCGAAGACAAAAACGATTCACATGCTACATGAATATCCTATAAACAAATTTTTGAAAAATATGTGAATAATTTGAGAAAAATATAATCGTGCTATTTTTTATCCACTTTAATAAATGTGTGTTCATAAACACATATTAACAATGATTAATAACCTTAAGTTGGAAACTAAAACAAAACTATTCTATACATTAAAAAAGATAACCGTAAAAAATTATTTAAGATTGCCAAAATAATTATGATGTTTTATAGCTGTGATTTTTTTTATAGAGTAAGGATTAGGGTCGCCACAAGTACTATTTGGGCTCGCCTAGAGCATCCACTAGGAATGAGAACTGGTTACTAACCAATTCTAGAAAAGAATGGACAAACCGCAGCCCATAGGGTTCGAAACGGTGATCTTAGGGTACTTACTACCCCAAAGGCTTAAGCATTGAACAAAATGCCCGAAGGCTGTTATAGCTATTGATTATTATATCATATACTATGGACACATAATAATCAATATAATTTCTAAAATGGTTAATGCCTATGCAATCTTTTAGTCTAAGTTTATTTTATTAAAATAAATTATAATGATTATATGAAAACTTACTTCTTGATTTGTTCTTCCATTTTATCGTAAAGATATTTTCACTTATAAGTACTGGATAAAAAAACTTCCACATATTTTTAAAGTATTTAAATATATAAGTATATTTCTATCTTTAAAATGAATAAAAGAACAAACCAAATATGTGATATGTTAAAATTTAGGGAAATTTCATTTGGTATTTTTGATATTTGTCTATTTTAGATAGTACCTTGATGAAATTTTATTTAAGTTACTAGTTCCGACTCTTGCAAAAGTTTACCTTATACCTTAGCTTGTTAATTTTTGTTAGATTATAACAAAATTCATTTGCTTTCTAATAAATAATATTTTGTGTATGTTATTAAGCTAATGCTGAATTCTAATTTAGAAACAATTAGGATAAATTTAAAAACATATAGAATAAAATATTAAAATAAATGTATTATGTAATCTAAATTTGTCAAGTAGATTTGATATAGTAATTTGTGACGATTTGGTCATATCAATTCGAAATTTTCATATAAATGGTGATATAATATATGAATTTTCATTGTTTAATAGTAATCTTGTTGGGCAGATAAATTGCACGTTAAATGGTAAGTTAAATGGCCAAAAATTTTGTTGACCAAATAATGGCTAGAGGGAGGATCATCATTGTCAGTGAAAGTCTTGATGATCTCCGAGTAATCGACTCCCTCGGGCCAAGATCCCTTGTAGTACTCAGCAAAGCCCTCATGAGGAAGCTCTACAATTTCATCCACATACTTGCTAATGAAAGAGTATTTCTTCTTGTTGATCGTGTACATCCCAATAGTCATATTGCATGTATCTTCTATTACCGGAGACACATAAAACAAGCTAACCATCGTAGGACTATAGTCACTCTCACCTTGAATCAGATTATCCCATTGCTGCTCTTTTAGCCAGTCAATGACGTTTTTCAGCTTATACTCTTTCAAGAAGTTAACTACCCAAATCAAATCCATGGTGAACTCTCTTGATGACACACTTATCCCATCACTCTTCTTCTTTTTGCTCACAGTTCCACTTACTTTAGTTGCTAAATTAGTTGGCGACCTCGCCCTTTTCCTCTTGGTGACCTTCTTAGTGAAAGAAGAATCACCACCCTCAAACTCGGCTTTAGAGGTTGCCAACCCCTTATCCTTAGTCTTTTTAGCCATAGTAAAAGCCCTAGCAATAGCCGATCTAGTCTTAGGGCGGGACAACGACTAAAGAAAAACAACTTCATCATCTTTCAAGTTTCAATAGATCAGAAATTCAGAATCATTACCAAATAAATCTTTCTCTAAGTTCCTCTTAGCCTTTAATTACTTTCTTAGAAACAGAAAGAGGAACCTTTAGACCAGAAAGGCCAAAACCGTATCCGTTCAAGCTCGTACAATTCTTGTCTCATACGATTCAAGCCACTCGCTTCTTACATACCGAACAAGATTTTTTAGGTCGCAGAGTTCAACAGTAAAACATAGGGAAATGCCTTGAAGAGAGATATCGAATCAAGACTGGCAAAGAACAAATTCGTAATCATGTTCATCTTTTAATATTCTCATAACCTTCCATTTGTTCACTCTGTACACCATACCATCTATTTTACAATTGCCTCATGTTGGTGTAGTTCAACGGAAATTCATTCAATACACATGCATCTTGGTTTATTCTGCAGTTGCTATGTGTCAACATCTCCAACACAACTTTCTTCTATGGTGTGAGCCTTTTGGCCAGTGGCTGGCTGTATAAAATGAATCCAATCTTATGGTTGTGAATTGCAAATACAACAAAAATCTTCCATGCTCCTCCAGACTGCTCTTGACACTTCAATCTAATTCGACACCCACATTTCTTGTTTTGGCACCTTTTTACAAACTGGCTTATTTGCACTTTTCTACGGGGTGTGTGTTTTTTTCTCACAAAGTAGTCATGTCTTTACTAGATGAGTCATATATAACTTTCTATCCCGACCTATTATTATGGACATGTTATTTTGAATACCAACCCCTTTAACCCAATGTATGGCCTCCTCTCAAAAATCAAATGATGTATCAGTGGTAAACAAATGCGAATAATCTTCCGACACCTCCTCTACGACCTCATTTGTATGATTTGAAAACCATTGATGACTGACTGCTTAGAGGTGAAAATCCAAACATGAATGACTGGTGTAGACTGTACTTGCTCTGTCGATAATGGTGAATGAGGTGGAAATCCGAAGACGACTGAGGTAGATAGTACTTGCCACGATTGCACCAGTATATAACCAGAGAACCCAAACATGCTTGGTGTAGAATGTAATTGTCCCGACTGAAATGGTACATGAGCTGGGAATCCGACAACTGATGTACTCTGTACGTAATTCAGAAATCCAAACATGGTTGTTGTCTCTGATACATTTTGATACGTACTCTGATCATCACTTATTTCAAAGACATTCAACCATTATATACCTCATTTTCCTCTTGCAAAGATGTAAAGACATTTTGTTAAAATAAGTCGTTAAGACAAAATGCAACCAAAGCCGTTATGGACAAGTGTGAATCGACCGTTACAACCAAATTGTACACAATCGTAACAACTGGGCACATTTGGGTCGTAACGACCATTTTCGCATAAAGTCGTAACGACTATATTCATGTACAAGTGCTTTCTCGAACATGCATCTTCCATAACGAAAAGAAAACAAGTTCTAGACAACCATAAATACCGAAATACGAGAGTGAATTTGATAAGAATTAATACCTCATTTTGATCTATTAGGACCAAGTTTTTCGACAAATTAAAGTTATATGCGAAATCTTCATTACACATTGTGAAGAAATGTTTTTAGAGGAGGAAGAAGAAAAGAAAATCAAGCTTGAATGTTGTAGAATTCGATGGAAAACGAAAATTTTGAGTTATAAACATGTACAATGCAGTTAGATAGGACGGTTGAACATTTAATTCGTTCACTCAAAATACATTCAACCGTTACAATAATTGCGAAAAGAGCTGTAACGACCGGTGCGTGTCTGGCATTAACGACTGATGCGTGTCTAAACGTTACGGCTGTAGCTGCCTTAGCCGTAACAGCCGCAGTGGGCGCCAAATAGGCCTATGCCACCGGGCGCCAAATAGACATTCCTAATTTATGGACAGTTAGGTAAATTACCCTTCCATGAATTAGAGAGGTTGAACCCTGTTAACTTATTTGCCGCCCGCTAGTATGATTTGGCACTGAAGAGGCTTGCATTTTGGCGCCACTCCCCCAAAGTCTCTTTCTTTCTCTCTTCTCTCACAATTTCGCACCCGGAGAAGCTCACGAACACAGGATTCATGGATATGGAGTTAGACATAGACGAGGAGCTCCTCGAATTTGAACTGGAATCTCAATTTTCTTCGCCCATGGCCAACCCGAAGAAAAGGTTTGTTCGCTTGTCGCTCTCGTCTCTAGATTCCTAGTCCGTCGTCAATTCAACCAAAATTATCTGTATTTCTTACCTATTCTTCATGTCTTTTGGTCAATTTATACGATTGAATGTTGCATCGTGATTTGCAAGGGCTTTGAATTTCAGTGTAATGTTTACCCTAAACCGAAAAGATGACTGCAAGTCTGCAAAAGAGCATACATGTACCTTCCTTTTTTGTTTAAAATCATCAGCTTTGTGCATCTACTAAATCTTCTGTGGTTGTTCTCTCTGATTAATTTAACTCAAATTTAGGGGTTTGTGGTTCTTCTGTTGTATTTTTTCCCCTCTTTTGTGCCACACCAAAAGTGGCGGTGTTTGACGAGAGTTGAGGACGAAGAACTTGAAATTTTTTGTTTGCGTGTGCCAGGGTTTTACATTTCGGTTTTACTCTTTCTCAATAATCAATAATATCCTCTATGTTAATATTTTTCCCAATTGCAACTTTTGTATTTTAACCATTGATGCGAAAAGATTTAGGCCCCATTTGTTTCTGTACAATTGGACATTGGTATAGCGAATAGGTTTAAGAATGAGTCAACCCATACATTTTCCTTTTAACTAAGGGAATGGGAATGACCAGCCAAATACACTTGAGTTCATACCCAACCCAAACTAGGTTATGAGTGATTCAGATTTCAACCCAATTCTTGATTCCGACCGGATTCCTTGAATAGAAACAAACGGTCCCTTATTTAGGTCTGAGCTGAACTTGAGTTGATGCAACATATAGATTTCTCAATGCAACGTATAGATTTCTCAATGGTGATTATAAATGTAAACATGTCATGTATCTGAAAACTTGAATTCAGGAAAAAGATCATTGACCTAGATGATCTTCTCAAGGATTGCAAGAAAGAGGAAGAATTGAGACAGAAGAGTAAGTCTAAGACTGTGAGGACCCACAAGCACATCTCTGATGACGACGAGGACAAGACTGAAAAGAAACTTTCTGAAGCTGTTGATGATTTACATGAACTGGTAAACTTTTGAGATGTATATAGTTTCTACCTTTTATGTCATTATCCTTTACAACTAGTGTTAATTACCTTTCTTCAGATAAAAGAAATAGATGGAAAGGACAATGCCTCAGATGGATTTGAGATTAAAGATGGCTTCCGAGATTGGGGTCTACAAGTCTTTGGACCAGAGGTTTTGTTTCTCTTGCTTTATAAGTCAATAAGGTGAAATATAATTCCTTAAGGATAACATTTTAATCGTGTTATCTGCTAATGGCAGAACCTGCCATCACCTCTGCCTTTTCCTGATCTTGGCAAAAGCACGTTACTGCAAAAATTCATGTCAAATGAACTCAATTCACTGGTAGAGGTTGATATGGACAAAGGTCATACTAGTATTAGTTATAATACTTCTTAGGTTTTCTTCAATGTTTTCTAGCTTGTGTATAGCCTCATTACATGTTCAGAATTTCTGTGACTTCTTACTGCAGTAGATGTATTTCTCGAAGGCTTGTTACTAAATGGATGGCTGGGGAATTTGGCTCTAAAATGTGGCCTTGTAGAAGAATCCATTGCAATATGGTCATTTAACTTGTGTAAGTATGTTTTCCTTTCTGATTATTAGTTTCTGACTATAAGACTAATATCTTGTTCTTGTGTGTACGTCTTTTGCTCCCTCATTGATGCAGTGCTATACTCCTCAGAGGAATCATTAAGGCTTGCTGCATGTGACTTTTGGCATACGATTCTTCTAGCTAATGAGGTTACCTTGACTTCTCTTTAGGAGATCCTTATGTCATTAGCATCTCATTGCACTTTATTATCCTTTTAATATTAACTTTGGATTTTCTTTGTTCATGTTTTAGGGTGATGATTTGCAAATTAAAATTCAGTGGCTTCCAAACTATTCTATACTGAAGACAGCTCTTGAAAGTTTTGGATTTTTGTTTCACTTCCATGCTAATCCTTCACTTGACAAGGAATTAATCGGTGGAGGTGAGCTTCTTTATCTGCCTTTATTAGTTAGGCATTAGACCTAAAGGTGTTGATGATATACATAAATTATATGATAACTTGGTCAATATAATAGAAATATGGACATCATTGGTTTTTCCGTACTTAAAGAGTGATGATTAGATCTTTTGAGACTCTTACATCATTTCTAAAACATTTTCAATAAAAATTTTAGATTCCAGCAATCAAGGGCCACCTAGCAACTTTAGAGCGTGGATCAAATTCGTGACTGCATGTTGCCAGGCAAGGTATGTGATCAGAAAGGGGACATGGAAAATGCGTATAACAGAGTCTTATTTGAAGATTATAGCCCACTGATGAGTCGTGATCATGCTCTACTAGGTTTTGCTTAGTGTTTTGCTATTCTGAAATGATTTCATGTCAGTCTAAATGGGAAATTTTATTTGAGGGAGAAGATGCGGAATATTGGAGAATGAAATGGGAATGAAAATTTATTATATTGTTTCCTTCCTCTGATCTAGTCTATCTGGCTGCTATATTCAGTATTGTGGATTTCTTTTCTAGACAGTTGGTTTTACCGCAAATCTCTATGCTCTTTTGTTCAAAATTGCATTTTTCCTTTTTAAGTTAATTGGTTGTCTTTCTGAAGGTTAGATGCATATTCCTAACAAAACATTTGCAGGAACAAACATCCCATGATTTCAACTTCACAAGTAGAAGAACTGCTTGGAACTGTAGTCTCTATGCACTTAGACAGACGGCTAGAAGGCCTTTCTGTACCTTTGCATGAATGCATGCAGTCCTGTATTGATTTCTTTAAAGAGGACGAATGGTGTGCTAGTTGTGAGAGAGTTACAAAATTTCTTGGTGGAAGGTAAATGCATTCTTTCGTGTTTAGTGTTCTTGATTTGATTGTTTTTCACTGTGATGATATCTTCTCTAGGAAAATATTATGCCTAAACAAATACTACATCCGCTCAGAAAAGATTATGATTTTAGCCCTTAAATCTTGTTAGGAAATGCTTGTCATTTTAGAGTTACAGGTAATGATTTATTGGTGAGTTGCGAGGTTTATTATTGAAAAATGGACATATTCACTCTTTTGATGCAAATTCTCTTTATTCATTTGCTAGAAATGAGGTGGGTAATTAATAATTTATAGATTTAAGAACTTTATTGTAGTGCTCTAGAATCTCTAAAAGGTGTGCCAAAGCCTAAAAGGATACTAATGTTTAGTGAACAAAGGAGTAAGTTTTTTCTATTACCAGTGATGAGACATTGAGATGTTTCATATCCTTGTTTAAGATATATAATTAAATTTGTCCAATATCACTGGTTTCACATGTCCAATTGTAACATTTCCTTTATCTGATGCTTTTGTTTCGAATCCAGGACACCCAATGATATGAACTGTTTAAGAATAGTTCAATGTATATCAGGAGTGGATACTCGTAGCAAGCAGTTTAGGAGCAGACTTGCCTTTGAAATCCTTAAAAAATGTCTGGACCAGGTAACTTTTTCCTTCATTGCAAGAATTACCAATAAAAGGGAATTTGCACTTCCTAATGAGCAAATTATTAAATTTTCTGTTGTAATTCACCTTTGACTGTGACCTTACACAAAATCCAAACATCCCTGCAGGCTACTGATGTGCAAGATATCATGAAAATGATACTCTCAATCAACCTGAAAGACAAAAGCTGCAGCCTTTTCAACATTTACCTTTACCTAGTTCTAGTTGAGAATTTGCTCATTGCTGGCAACCTAGAAAGTAAGGAGGCAATCAACGAAATGTGGGGATCATTCCTCCGCCGGTGCAGTAGCCAAATCTCCAACACTAATTTCAGGCCATTTGCACAAGAGGTACACTTGAATGTTTTAATTTTCCTTAAATGCTGGAAATTTGATCTCTTATATGATGTTCGTCTTTTCAGGTTCGCACCAAAGCATCGTATCTTCTGCAAGTACGTCAAGAAACTAGCAATTATTGTCCATCTTCCCTTTTGCACGGTGGCAATGTGTATTAATGGATCAAATGGTAGTAGTTTGGCGAAAGTATCTGCGGTTAGTATCTAAATTAATGAAGCTGTTAGAACTGGCATATAATATGTGTGGTGGATCTATTAGCGTATCTGGTGCTAATTATAACTAAGAAGTGCTTATCAATGTATTTTGCTTCAGTTACTTAGAAGGATGGAATGAAAGCTTTATGCATATGATATGATAGATTATTTTGGATGATGTTGTGCTTGCTCATGCTGTAGAATGTTGTGAAAGTGCTCTAATGTGCTTTTCTAATGGGGTTTCTTTTGTCCTTTTTTCGGCCCTTGCTGGTTTTTACTTTTTACAACTTGTCGCTTTTTGGTTTATACTGGCTTTTTGTTGCTCACTCAGTTTTTATTTTCGAAATTCACTCTCGACTCACCCAGACCTACGAGAACAACACAAAATAGGTACCTTTGCGGGGTAAATTGGTTAGTTTACTTAGTTATTACCCCAGACCCTAGGCTTGAAAATTTCATCATTTTGATGATCTGAAATTCTGAACTCTGAAGGCTGGTTGACCTAACATTGATTTAGCCAACTAAGTAATTAGTACATTATACATACGTCTACTTTTAACTCCATGTTTATCTAACAACTCAAGAAATTTGCAACCTTTCTTCTTCAACGTATTGTAAAACAATTTACACTGACCAAAAACTTCAAAGCATGAGAGGACCATGTTGAAATTCTAAAAATCAACCTACAGACTCATAACAAATTTTTACTGATGAAAATCAAAATGAAAAAAGAAATCAAATATATAATATTATTTTCAAGAGGGGCCCACCACACCCTCATTACCAGCAAGCATCAAATACTTATCCTTCCTAGTCAACTGAGTGCACTCAAACCCTAAGACCCTGGCCACCTCCTCCTGCACCCAATTGGCCACCTCCACGCTCCTCCTCCCGCCGGCTCCGCACGTCATCTCCGGCGCCACCTTCTCCAGCACCCGCACCGCGTACCCCGGCCTCGGGTTCATTAAGAAGAAGATCGAATCCAGCCACTTGGCCCCGCTCGCCGTGGTCCCGTAGAACATGGACACGTCCGCCTCCACGGCCACCGGCACGATCTCGTCGGTGAGCTCGGCGAAGAGCGAGCTGTATCGGAGGAGGTACGGCTCCCGGCAAGTGGTCCCCTCGGGGCAGACCACGAGGTCGCCTTTCTCCAGGAGCCGCCGCATCGTCAATTCGTCGCGGCGGCGATCGCGCGTGAGGCGAGCGGTTGGGATCGGCGCGATTATCTCCGAGAGGCGGCTGAGGCTGTAGGTGACGGCCGTCAGCGGCTTCTGGAGGAGGATTCCGAGCATCACGGGGTCCAGGAGCGTGCGGTGGTTGGAGACGTAGAGGACGTGGCGGCTTCCGCGGTGGCTGTTAGGGTTTTGGTGGGAGAGGGTGAGCCGGACGCCGGATAGGGTTCCGAGGGGGAGGGCGAGGACGGGGGGGAGAGAGCCGATGAGAATGCGGAGGATTGAGAGGGGGATGGCGATCGGAAAGAAGAGGAACATGGCGGCGGCGGCGGCGGGGGTCGGCAGGAAGGCCAGGCGGCCGTCGTGGAAGATGAGGGGTTTCGGGTACTTGCTCCGTGGAAGCTTTGCGCTGAGGGTAATTCTGTCTTTGTCTACCATGAACGATTCCTGGATTTTTTACCGACCCGGTAAAAGAACAAAGTCAGCATGAGAATGTGCTACACACACCTACACACAAATTTATGACATTCATAGTAAAAAGACTCTTACTAGTTTTTGCTAGAACAATCCTTCAACGCTTAAAAGTAACTTCAAACATGTTACTCCTTATCTTTCTAAAGTCAAAACTTTATTATAAAAATATTATCCAGAAATTATAGGAATAAAGTCATAGTAGTTTCACTATGACTATTCCAAAATATTGTGTAATGTCTAATTACATGAGTCATTTCATAGAAAATTTATAATTTATCGGTGGTTTTGAGTAATTTAAGCTAGTAAACTGTACTATTAACTATGATTTAGGATGATCAATTATACAAGAACATGCAGCAAAATCCTAGATGAATTTAAATGTTACTGTAATTATATATAGTACAAGGTCTCGACTGGTCATGGAAGAAAAAATGATTTCACAACAAACTTTCTCCGTAAAAATTATATAGTTTGAGGCTCACTCACCTACCATGATGATCTATCATAGGATGGGGCCCAATAAAATGTGGGTTATGATGCGCCATTATTCCTTAACTAAATAATTACTCTAGTACTTTTGTTGATTGATGTGGATTATGCATGCGTATTGCACTTCTGCTCTTCAATTTGAGATCAAACTTAAAGCAAGTAATATCTTAAAATTCAATCAAATAGCCTAACATTAATTACCTTGCAATGACTCAAGAAGGAGTTTTCATGGTTGCTAGAGGAAATCCCAATGCCAACATCAGCCTTTGCATCTCCAAAACACTCTTTAACAGCCTTATTCTTCACAACAATACCAGATCTTTTGACAAATCCAGAGAAGAACAAGCCACCATTCTTGCCACCAAAAGTCTGCAACTCGCTCCCTACTACTTTGCAAGCCCCCAAATACTCCTTAGCAAACCACTCAACCATGACCCTAGGAACACTGGTAATTACAACTTTACCCTTGGCAGAGGCCCACATCTCATACACAAGAGGATTCAAATCCTCCAAGTAAAACTTGGGCAAAACCGTCCTTGCAACACTCTCCATGTCCTTCACTCTAAGCCCAGAGAAGGTGATGAACACCATGAGCTTGAGCTTAAGCTCTTGGCTTGTGAGAAGACATGAGAGAGGGTAAAACAGCATCAAAATGAAGGCTCTTAATATATTCCCACCTTCAAAGGCCACCAGCATGAAGAAAGGGAAAAAGGAAGGGCAAGAGACTGAGCTTCTCAACAAACCGCCATTGAAATCACAAACAATGGTCTTTTCATTATCATTGTTTTTACCTCCAAGAACAAATTTCTCCACATGGGTTTTGTTCAAAATGGGGTAACAACATGGATTTTGAGTCCCTGAATGGATTTCTGATGATATAGGAGGGGATTTAAGAGATGGGTTTGTTGTTGACTTTGGGTTTGACACCAAGAAATGTCTGATTTTTCTGGTTAACTTGTAGAAAGAGCTGGCAAGGAGCTTGTAAACAAGCCATTCCACAACCTTCCCTAGCGCCAATGAGAAGACCACCATTTTTTTTGCTCTCTTTCTCAGAGAGAGTGTGTGTTTGTGTGTTTTTGTGTGTTGGTGTTGGGTTTTTAGATTGCAGAGAACAGAGATTGTGCAGGAGAATTTAAAGAGGTTATAGGTGGGTAATTTCCTAACTGTTTCTTCTCCAAATTTTGCTTGGTCATATTTGTTTTGAGTATTGTTAGGTGGGGCAGATCTCATGCATTAATTGCGACTTCCTTTCTTGATATACAATACCAGCATAGCATAGCATACCTTTTTGATCAAATACAATAATTGCATACGTTTTCTAACATTAGTAGTACAGCAGAAGGGGGAAAAAAAAAGAAAATGGAATAGATGTTTTTAGCATTTTAAATTTTGATCAACTTTAGTAATTAGTTAAGAGTTAGTAATGAAAGTTAAGAGGAAATAATTAATGAGAATTGTTAATGATAATGTCTTTATCAACTTTTTTTTATATTTTTATTTATTGGCTCAAAAGAATGGTGAATATTTGATACTACTCCGTACTAGATAGTACAGTAATATTGAAAAAAATATTAAATTTAGTTCATTTGTTTTCTTTTTAAAAAGTACTGTGTTAATAACGCATGCTTAATTTAGATAAAAAGGAGTGTAAGTAAATGGGGAGATTTTAGGGTGATTTGTTGATTGCCAACTGTTTTGGTAATGTTTTTGCAGGTGGCGTAGGTGACCAGTCATTTGCTGCCCTTTTTGCTTGTGTTGAAAAATTATTTGTCATGCTCTTGAAATGTGTGCAATAAGAAAGAGGGCATTGAAACAGGCCGGGTAGCGCTATAGTATGAATTCTTCTTTCATTTCATTAAATGAGGACATTAGGCCTTAGCTGTACTTTTTGACTTTTTTTTTTGTGAATAATGCATGGTGAACATAATGTGAAACCATGCGAAGAGCACTTAATTGTATGCATGGTCAAAGGTTGACAATGTAAAACTTATCGCTTTATCAGGCCGCGCTATGTGTTCACATGCATGCTTTATATATAAAGTTACTTATAACTAAATATATATACGTGGTAATTGCATGTATATGATCGATTGTGACAATGATGAATTAATGGAGATGTATCAAAGTTAGGCAAAATATATTAATAGACACCTCAACTTGCATACTTTTATCAACTAGTATCCCATACTTTGGAATTTTCAAATAAGTACCTAAACTCAATTAAATTTTTTCAATCAAACACTTTGTGATGACATGGAAGTGCGCGTGAATATCAGTCAACAGTGTAGCGCGTTAGGTGATTGGTTTAGTTAACATGTAATTTTTTTTAAAACCCCATCCCTTTTTCTTTTTCTCAATAATTTTCTAATAACCCCAAAACAAAAAATAATCTCAAAGAAAATCAAATCTTCCGATTCCCTCTTCCTCCATTTCTTTTCTTTTTTTCTTTTTTTCTTTTTTCTTTTCTTTCTTTTTTTCTTTCTCAAATGTGGATCTGGATTTTTATGCAGAGAGAATCAGGAATGACGCAAGGGGAGAGAATCAAGGGAGGATCCGTGTTCCGACGACGGAGTAGGAGGAGGAGCGATGGTTCTGGTACTCGCAGAGGTAGGAAGGGCAGTCGTAGATGTGGGGTGGCTTGGAGGATAGGGTCAGGACGACGAAGGAGTTGGGGCCGCCGCGGTAGGCGGACATGAGGCCGAAGGAGTAGGCGGCGCCGCCGATTGGGTTGAAGGAGCGCTTGGTGACGCCGATGGGGAGGAGCTCGACGGATCTGAAGGAGGGAGGTGGAGTTGACGGGGACGGCGGTGGAAATGCAGAGGCGGAGGTCGGAGGAGGAGGTGAAGAAGGGGAATCGAGAAGGGATAAATTGGAATTGCGCCGTCGAGCTCAAGCTCCTCGTCGCTACTCTCTTCCTCCTCTGCTCTCTCGCCACCTTCCTCTGCTCCTCGGGACGAAGAATTAGGACTCGGGACGAAACGACGGACTCTGGATTGCAGGAGGGGCGACGGATCTGGGGAAAGTAGGGAGCGGAGAACCAAATTTGGTACTCAGATTTGTGTTGGTCTAGGTCCATTCAAAATTTGGGCAAGAAATTAAGGTTTCTAGATTTGAGAATTGGGAAGATGGAGGGTGGGGGAGAGAGGAGTAAAATTATATAATTTATTATAATTTACAACTGTTTTTTATTTTTAAAAGTGAGATGTAATTTTAAGAAAAAGAAAATGAGGTGGAATTAATTTTTTCTGTTAATGTTATTTTTTATTGCCACATCATCATAAGTTAGGCTTAGGTGGTGCTTAGATGGCAAAATTTGAGGACACGTAAGCGCGCGTCAATTTCACGAGAAACTCTAGTGTCTAAAAGACAAAAAATAGTAAAGTTCAAGTGTTTATTAGAAAATCTCAAAGTACAAGGGATCGATTGAAAAAAGTTTACAAGTTCAGAGGTCTGTTGATGTATTCTGCCACCAAAGTTATATATGATTAGGATGGATCGATGATCATGAATTGAGAGAGATTAATGTAGATAGAGATAAGGTGTTATAACTCGTATGTTGCCCTTCACCTTATCAACTTTAAAGAGACATGAATTGGTGGTTAAGCTATCATTTAATTTCGTCACCCTTTCTAGAATTAGTAACATTAGTTTCTTAATGTTTAAAAAATTCATGTATTTTTAATAGTTAAAACAATAGATTAAAATGTTTATCTTAAGAAATAGTTTGAAAATACTTTTCAAAATTAGATTATTAATATATGCCTATGCCTATGACACATTTTAGCCGGACCTATATATGTGGATGTGGGGAAGAACTGTTCACTATCTCGATTGCGGATGCTCGATCTTATAATTGGTGTGACATTGTATTATATTTTCTCATTCATTCAAAATTTCAAAACTTTATACGAAAACATGCGATATATGGCCGTTAGGGTAGGTGTGTACGTATATATGCAAGATTTGTGACAAACAGATCATATTTAGGGCTGTAATCGAACCGAGCCGAGTCGAGTTTTGAGTTGCTCATGCTCGACTCGGTTAAAAATAGACGAGCTCGAGCTCGAACGCGATCTTAGTTCGAGCTTAAAATCTTGTTTGAGTTTCGTTCATTTAAATGTTCATCGAACTCGAGCTTGCTCGCGAACCTCTCGTTTAGTTTTTTCGCGAGACAAATTCGTGAACAACTTGTTTGCTTGATCAATTATACAAGCAAATGAAACTAAAATTTATACTACGTGTTTTGAGAAACACCACCAAAACTATGTAATTTAACATAAAATATATATTGAATATAATATATAGTATATATAGCTTATTCATGAACATATAATCTAGTTTTTTATGAGTGTATAATCGAGCTTGCTCATGAGCATATTATCGAGTTTGCTCATGAGCAAACGAGCCGAATTTTCTTATGTTCAAGCTCAGCTCAATTATCTTTCGAGCCTTAAAATTGTGCTCAAGCTCGGTTCATTTACAAACCGAACCAAACACGAACAAGATTTAATCGAGCCGAACACCGAATTTCTCATAACGACTCAGTTCATTTACAGCCCTAATCATATTTGACTTTATGTCATGGTTTATTGAGGTGTGTTTGCCTACTTCTTAATCACATCCGGCCCAATGCATGTGCTTTACACAACACCAAAGTAGCAGTACTCCAATATAAAAATACAATCCCAACAGTTCTATTCAACAACACGTACGTTTTAACAGCTCGATCATTTATGCATAATTGATAATTATATAATGCATTATGGTTTTGGAACTTGCTTAATCAACTTGCTTGTAGTTGTAATAATTCCAAAGACTGCACTATTCAAAACTTGCAATCACATTTATTTATTTATTTTTTACAGTATCAGACTGCAATGAGATTTGTTTATTTATTTTTTACATTATCAGACTGCAGTGAGATTTATTAATTGGATCCTACTTTGCCGGCATATATACAAAATATTCCACAACAATTTCCCAAAAAAGAGAATAATACTCCGTATTAATTATCTTCGTTGGCATATTATTGATTTGTATCTACAATATGTTGCCTTCAATATTGGTGCTTCCTGTAACTAAGGTCTAACATTTCGTTCACCAACTAGCTAGATCGAACCATAGGTAGGCTGGTCATGGGTCGAATTATAGGTGGGTGGAGCACTTTCACCACCCGATCCGCGAAATAAATTATATCACTCGACCCACCCATCACCTGCGGAACCTTTCATCCATATCCGACCCACCCGCACCCGCGAATTCTAAAATTACAATAAAATTTTATAAATTTTTAGAATTAATATAAAAAAGGTATTGCACCAATATGTTTACTGAAGCGATATCCAGGATATTCTCAAACATTTTATCCGTGAAGATTCATATATGTTGACCCACAAATTTCTGTATCTTTCATTTGCTAGTTCCAATAGTAATCCTCAACTTCCTCTCATTAAAACAAGTTTCTACGTCATTCAGATCTCTTAGCAAAAACGTTTACATTATTATAATGACATTCCATTAAGGATTAGGGTCCGTATATATAGTTTTAATATTTAAAAAAAATCCAAGTCTAAAACTTTCTTTTAGGAATAAACTAAACTTAATTTTTATTTAGGATAAACTTTTACGTGTGGTAGACAGGTGAAACGAGTGGTGGGTGAGTCGGGTGAAACGGTTGGTGGGTGATGGGTTGGGTGATGAGTCGGGTTAAACGGGTGTAAATTCACCCATATCGACCCGTCACCCATTTCACCCGTCACCCGACCCACCCGTCACCCGCTTTATTACGATTTTTCACCCGTATAATCGGGTCAGGTGAAGCGGGTGAGTCGGTCACCCACAAATAATGTCCAGCCCTATAGGCTTATTAATTTAAGGTCATTAATTGATTTTCTCTTGGTTGAAAAAGTCATTAACTAATTGTTATGGGGTGCCATAAATTTTCTTTTAGAATAAATATTAGATCCTCTTGTAGTTTAACTAACGTGCGTTTTATTTGCCCACGTAATTATAGCTGTTTCATGTCTAACATTGTAGAATTAATTTGAGGCTCAAAATCTACTTTCATTAACTAAATGAAAGGTATTTATACAACTTAATGAGACTTGGCCTCAAGGGTTTTTTATTTTTTCTATACATAAAATATATTTTAAAATACAATATAATGGAGTACTCAATACTCTCGCTCAAGTTGGAGTATGTAGATCTCTAATGCCCAACTTGTCTAGAATAAACCGAAACTGCTGACAACCAAATGCCTTGGTAAGAATATCTACAGGCTGAGAATGAGTCCGAATATGGTTAGTTTGAACGATCCCAGACATAATCTGTTGGATCGTAACTGGTGAGCGAAAGCTTGAGAACTGACTGTTAAGCTGTTCCCAAGGCAGCGGAAGAAACAATATCGCAAGTATTAAAAGGCAGAAAGAACACAGTTCCCTTATAGAGGAACCCCACGACAACCAACTAGTTGTGTGGGTAAACCTCTACCTCCGCTTGGAGGATTTTGAATGACTTATTTATTTTATTGCTTGTTCCTTAGTTACATACATCCAGATTCAAACTTCTTTGTTCCTACGAGTTCTTCCTAACTCTAGCAACACTAATGAATCTTCTCAACTGAGTTCCTAAGCGAACAACTCAACTAAAACAAGAAAGTCAAACCTTACACCTTGACACTTCAGTTCCCTTGCTCTTGGGAACTTTAGCTTCACCGTCGTCGAGATCGGACACTCGTCGCCGGGGACTTCTCTTCTTCTTTCTTTCTTTCGCTGGAAGTGTGTGTGAGTTTTGGGAGAAGTGCTTAAACCTAGCACTATTCATTTGGCTTTATACTCGGTTGTACTTGGGCTTCAATCGTATCTTTCGTGTTGTCCGAAATGCCCTTTGCTTGCAGCCCAAGTGTACAATCTTCACATGTGACTTCGATTTGAACTAGGTCAACTTCTTGAATCAATCGGACCGTTGGATCGCTTGTGACAGTCTTCTCATCAGACTTTTCCTTCATTCTGTCCAAGACAGGATCCCGCGATTTGCGTTGAGCGGTCTTTGGCTTCACATGTGAGTTCCCATGTGATGGGAACTGTCTTCTTCAGAGTTCCTTTGAGAGGAACTCTTCAGCGTGTATGCTTGCGTTTCTTATCCACTCATGGGAGTTCCCATAGCATGGGAACTGTCTTTGCTGTACCTGTGTTCCTTAGAAATACTTGGACAAAGCACATTAGTTCCCATATGGTGTTTGTCATTATCAAAACTAGAGAATGGTATCGTTTTTCTGATGTTTAGAACCAGAGGTCCCAACACCGTCCCAACAATTTCCCCCTTTTTGATGATGACAAACCCATCGCAAAAATAAGCAAGTATTTCAAAGCATGATATGCAGATGAGTTCCTACGCAAGTTCCTAGGGAGCCACTTCTTGTGAATCACTGAGTTCGTACTTAGCTTTTTATGCAATTGTTTCGCCTTAGCTATGGATATCTTTTCAACTTAAATCATCTCGCATTTTTTGTATTTCCCCCTTTTGACATCATCGAAAACAAGTAAACACATAAATAAGGAATGAAAGGAACACGCAATCATACTAAAAACCATTCATTACTTGAGCAAAGTATGTACATAGGAACACAAGAAACAACATTTGTAGGAACATTGAGGCTAAGGGAAAAAAAGAGGAAGAAAAGATCATGGGCTTGGTGGGAACAGGGCATCACTGAGTCGTGTCAAGACTCGTATAAGCTTTTCTTGATCCCTTGCCATCTTGTCTTGGTCCCTTGCCATCTTGTCGAGAGTGTTGGCAATGTGCATCAACACTTGAGTGTTCCCATCCTGGGCGCTGTCACCAGATGCCGACCTTTCTTGTTCCTCCACTGGCTCAGAGTGACGCATTTTCTAGACCACATAAATGTCCAGTTCCTTGCCGATGGTGACCTTTTCTTTGGAGGTGTCGTAGAGTCCCTCTCTGAGAAAGAGTTTCTTAATCAGGCCAGCGTAAGGAAGGGAGTGGGACTTGGAGGCCATGTACTTCTCCATGTGCCCTAGAATTATTCGTGGGAGATTGATGGGCTTTTTGAGGAGAAAGTGGTAGAGGAGAATGGCATCGGGGATGTTGATGACAAGGCGCTTCTCCTGGCGAGGGATCACCATGTTGATGATGAATTGATGGGCCAGCTTAGCAATGAGGGACAAGTGATGGGTCGAGGTGCCAGTGGTGGGAACACGGCCCTCATAGATCGTGTTATAGATCACCTCGCTGTTGTAGTCGCCCCAGTTCTTGGTGGGCAGTTCCTGGAGGCCCTGGACAGGGACCTGTAGTTGAAGGAGAATTGTGGAGGTTGTGAAGATGAAGTCATCGCCATCGAGGGAGAGAGTTCCCTTGGTGCCATTGTCTTGGACCACAAAATTGTTGTAGAAGCGGCGCACCTGAGAGGGATCCACACTCACAACCTCGCTACAGATGTGTTCCCATCATTGAGCCTTGATCAGTTCCCACAGTTGCCCTAGCTCTTGTTCTGTGAGCTGTTCTTCTGAGAGGATGAGAGGGGGAAGGAGCTTGCGATTTTCAGAGACATGCACCCTCTTAGGAGCAGTGCCCTTCCCTTTCTTTTTCGTGTTCCCCCTAGAGACAACAGTTGTTCGTTTCGGCTGGGGGGAAGCAGCCGCTTCAACCATCAAAGGAAGGTTCCTTTCCTCTAGGGCTTGTGCCGACACCACCAGTTGGTGTCCTGGAGTTGGGATGCCAACAGGCTCTTTGGCAGTAGTGGCCTCCTCGTGTTCCTCAGCGTCATTGCTGGAGGTCCCTTCATCTTCGGAGGAGGTCAGCCCTGTTTCCTCCTCGTCATCTTCTTGATGACGACTGCCTTGCCCAGCACCGGCAGCTGGTGCTGGGTTCCCTTCTTCTTGGGTCTTGCTCCCTTGGCCTTCGGAAGGCCCTGTGAGAGCGCCTCAGAATTCTTCCTCGAGGGCTTTGAGTTGGGCCTCTTCTTCCGCAGTTCCCATAACTATGGGATACTGCCCCTTGTCCTTTTTGCCGAGTACGACGACGATTGGAAGATCTGATGTTCGCATTTTTGGTATAGTTTTTGATAGGTTTTCTTTGCTTATTAGGATTAATTTTGTCTAGTTTAGGTTTAGTTTTAAGTGTTTTTAGTTAGTTTTGCATAAATCTACGAAAAGGGTGGAATCTACGCTATTTTGTGTATTTTGCAGGTTTTAGCTAGGAAAGGAGCTAAATGGAGCTAAATTTGGAGCATCACAGTGAAGGACGGGAAAGTGCAAGATTTAAGAAGTCAAAGCTCAAGAAAACGAGAGGAGGTGTTGAAGAAAACAAAACCCCAGGCTCGTTAACGAGGCTGTGAAGGGTCGTTAACGAGGCCACGAAGAAGAAGATTTCGGAGTATTATTTTATTATTCACCGATCCTGAGTGGGAATTTATTTCCGTATCGGTTGAGTATCTTTTAGAATCTTTATGGGTGATCAGAATATGTATTTTAGGGTTTAATATCTTTCTAGATTTTATTTCTATCTTTTACAGATTGTTTCTATCTTTTTAGGAAAGTTTTTATCTTTTAGCCTTTTTAGTTTTTTAGGATTTTCTATAAATACCCTTCTATCTAGCATAGAAGGAGGGGGGTCGAATTTTGGAGTGGAGTTTTAGAGCTAGTTTTGGAGGAGAAGGAAGGCCGAAGGAGAGGCTGCCGGATCGGAAGTCGGTGACGAGGTTCGGTGATGACGGTTTCCGAGGTTCGTTGATCGAGTTTGTGGTTCGGTGATTGTTTTGGTTTGGTTTTTCTCTGATTCTCTGTAAGACGATATTTTTTTGTTATTAATTTAAAGTTTGAGTTTTTGTTTCAATGTTTGTTTTTATGGAAGTTTTTAGTTTGTTTATCATGAGTAGTTAGTAGTCTATTTTTCTAGGGTCGGGGTTAAGCCCGGCATAGTTGAGCATGTTTGATGAAGTAAGATAGTGTTTTGAATGCCTTTTATCTTTATTGAAATTGTTTGTTGTGCTTAATACCGAAACGGGAGTTGAGGTAATTTGAGTTTTAACTTGATTGAAAGACAAAGTTAGTAACTTGAAGGTTGATATTGTTTGCAAACGGAAGTTTCAAGCTTTAGATCCAAAACAAGCAATTGAGTGAGTTAGTTTATGAAAATAGATTAATTTACTTGTCTAGTCAATGAAAGTTGATGACTCTATCTATTTAAAGGCATGATCTTATCTTCTTATGAATTCTTATGCTTGGCTATGTTGTGGTGTCCCTTATCCTAGATATTTGTTTTTATTGAATTATTTCTGATAAATCTTCGTTGCTGAATACTTGCTTCGGTACCGAGTGTTAGTTAGAATTTTATTAGCTCGTTAATTGGTGTTTTTGTGTTTGGTGGTTCGGTAACGATCCTGACAAGGTCGTTAACGAGGCATCTCGTTAGTGTTTTGCTTGATTTCATTTGAATTTTTATTAGATTGATAGACAAACAACCTTGCTTCCTGTGGAACGATCCTGACTCCACTGTACTCAACGGGGTCTTGACTTACAAATTTATTTGTTGGCCGAGAAACCCTATCAACAAATTGGCGCCGTTGCCGGGGAAGCAACGAGTTGTTAGTTTATCTTTGGGATCGGGACTAGCCCGACCCCGTTTTTTGTTTTTAATTTTTGTTTTCTTTGTTTGTTTTCTCAGTGTATGCCGGTAGGACGAAGAAGGCTTCAGTTTGATAGCTCCAGTTATTACTCAGAACCCGAAAGTTCCCTGCACCGACGACTCCGAGAAAACCGAGCCATGGCCACAGCTGAAGAGATGGCTCGAGAGCTAGAGATCCTCCGGACCCAGATGGAGGCACTGAGAGCCGAGAAGGACGGCGCTGATGCAGACAAGGCTCGACTACAAGAAGAGCTAAACGCCTATCCAAGGAATGCCAAGCAATACATGCATTCGCAACTGAGGGTGCCAGAATCTCCTATTGTGCTTCCTGCGATAGAGAAACCTTTTGAGATCAAGTCTCAATTTATATCCTTGATTAAACGGGCTCAGTTTGAAGGGAAACCTGCTGAGTGCCCTATGGAACATATTAGAAATTTTCTTGATTTATGTGACACCATAGCTGCTGAAGGTGTCTCACTAGAATATGTTCTGTTGAAAGCTTTTAGATGGTCACTTACTGGAAAGGCCCTGAACTGGTTAGAGAGCCTACCTTCTAAGTCTATCAGGACTTGGAAAGCTTTGTATGATCAATTTCTTACAAAGTTTTTCCCTCCTGCTAAGACAACGGAGTTAAGGAAACGTATCACCTCTTATCACCAATTGCCTAATGAGACATTTGTTGAAACATGGGAAAGATTTAAAGAGATGCTTAGACAATGCCCTACTCATGGGCAACCATTATATGTATTGCAAGAAATCTTTTTCCAGGGTATCAACGCAGAGACCAAGAACCGCATCAACACGCATACTGCGTGCGGTTTTATAGAGATGAACCCGACAGAGGCGTGGGAACTGTTGGACAAGCTGGCGAATTACGATGCTATGTACGGAGCCCAACAGGCTCCACAAACTCAAAAACGTCTCTATGTGCCTAATCGAGATGAAGTTGACCCTGATGTTAAAAATCAATTCTTACAAGATGAGGTCAACCGTTTGAGGAAACAAGTAAGTTTTCTGAAATCCTCTCAATCATGTCAAGAATGTGGTTCTTCTGCGCATAGTACTTCTGCTTGCACTAACATTGAGCAGGTTAGAACCGCTGAGACGATAGCTGAGATGAATTACATGAGAGGACCCTACAGGAACCAACCTAATTATAATGACAGGTCGAACAACTATCAATCATGGGGCAATCAGAATGCAAATCATAATTACACAGGGCCCCCGCAAGATAGACGACCTGCACCATATCGACCTCCAGGCCATCAGGAGACACCATCATGGGCTCAAGAGATTAAAGAGGGCATCAATGGATTGGATAAAAGATGGGGAGAGTTCGATATTTGGAAGAAGAGTGTTGATTCCCAACTATGAGACCTTGCTGCACGGATTCCAAGACCACAAGGGCAACTCCCGGGTCATACCGAAGAGAACCCTAGAGGCCAAATAGCAGCAGTACACCTTAGAAGCGGGAAGACACTACCGGAGAGAGTTCAAGCTGAAGAGAAGGAGGAACAAGATCTCGCCAACCAACTCGTTAACGAGCCAGCGAGAGCTAGTACCGAGCCTACAAGCCAGGATGACGAGGCTCCGAGGATTCCTAACGAGCCCAAGCCAGGTAAGTTTTCTAAACCGAGTCCTCCTCTCAATCCCAGGCTCGTTAACGACCCCATCAAGGTCGGGAACGACCCGCCGAGGACACTGAACGACCCCAGTGTCGACCCGGTACTCTCACCTCTCGAGCCTAACTTGGTTCCGAGAATGGTGAAAACTCTTCCATTTCCAGTTAAGAAATCTATGGACTCTACTGAGAGTAAGTTCAAGCGTTTCGTTAAGATTCTTCAAGGCATTAATATTTCCATCCCATTCGCTGAGGCCCTAAGCGAAATGCCGGCTTACACAAAATTCTTGAAAGATATTCTTAGCAGGAAAAGATCTATTACAGAGCTGCAGGACGAGGTCAGATCCATAGCTCTTCCAGAAAAGCTTGGAGATCCTGGGAGGTTTGCAATCACAATCGGCATAAGCAACCACAAGTTCAAAGCTTTATGCGATCTGGGTGCCAGTGCCAGTCTTGTTCCACTCTCAATCTGGTCTAAAGCCAATATGGGACCACTAGAACCAGTAGACATGAATCTGTACATGGCAGATGGGTCAAGTGTCAAAGCAACAGGAGTAGTGGACGATTACCCTATTCAAGTCGGGAAATTCTTTATACCAAATGATTTTATTGTCCTTGATATGCCGGAAGACCCTCATGTCCCCATAATTCTCGGGCGACCATTCTTAGCCACAGCAGGAGCAAGAGTTGATGTGCGTAAGGGACTCCTCACTTTTGATATAGGAGAGGAACGGGTGGAATTCAATTTAGATCAGAAAGCTAACGACCCAATTGGAGTGGCACAACTAGAGTTGACTCAACCCGAACCAGACACCACAGCCCCTACCGAGCTACATCTGCCGATCAATGATGCTCCCATGCACAAAAGCCCTACTACAAAGGTTACAGAAAAGTCCAAACCACCTTGGCTTTCGGACTACACCAATGACCCAGGGATACCGAGCTTACTGATAGAAGAAGAAGGTCCCAATTTAGCAATTCAAGTGCACAGAGGCAGTAAAGCTACAAGCAAGGTATCTGAAGACCCTAACATGGCCAGACATGAACCACCATGAGACTAGCAAGAGAGCTCGTCGGGCTAACGACGTTAAACATAGCGCTTACGGGAGGCTGATCGCTCTCGGATGCGAGGGTCAAGAGATACAATTTATAACCCGACCCCGTTGTAGTACGTGGTGGGTGTCGAACACTCGGGAAGTCTACTCGATCGATGTGCCTAGATACTAGGAAGCTAGAAAGGAGAGCATAAAACAAAGGAAAACAAAGAAAACAGTCGGGACCGACACTGAGGTCACGTCGGGCCCGAGGTTGGCGACAAGAGGAAGTCGGGACCGACACTGGGTAAGTCGGGCCCGAGGTAGCTGGGGATGTCGAACTCAAAGATTTTAAAAGTAGATCTTGGGCTTTTGGGTTCCTTCCCTAGTATATTAAGGCTTTTCCACCCCAATTCAGGCAATGAGTGATGATCGGACTAGGATCGAGTGCTTTCGCCCTCGTTCCAACCACATCTACACCTCGATCCATGGGGAAATCCCCTTCGAAGCAAGGTCTTGAGATTGACACATGTTCACTTTCGCTACTTTGCCAATCTCAAGCCTTGATTCCCAACTTTCGCAAGGAATTGTAGCTCTATGTAGAGTGGGTTCCTTAGATCAAACACTCAAGGCTATGGAATTGGGGTTTCTAGCCTAAACCTAGCTAGGGTTTTCCCCCATAACCCAAGATCAAGGAGATCTACTCCATGTGACAAGCAAAGAAAGAAATCAAATCAAAAGAGAAAGCAATCATCATAATCAATCTCAAAACAAAGCAAGGTTTCATTCAAATCCAAAGCAATCCACAAATTCAAATCAAGGGTTTTCAAATCCACAAGATCAAAGCAAATCAAAGCTAAACAATCAACAAAACCTATCAAGCCTTCCTCTCTCTTGGCCGATTCTCTCTCTCTTCCTCCTCTTCTCCTTCCTCCTTGCTCTCCAAGTATCCTCTTGGCTCCCTTGGAACCCCCCTTTTTGTGTGTGTGTGTGAGGGAACCCTTTCTTAGAAGACAAGAGGGCCTTTTATAGATTAGATGAAGGGCAAAAGTGGAAGTCCACAAATTCGTGCCTTGGAGCCCAAGTAGTTCGGTGACCGACTCGGACCGACACGGAGGAACCTCGGGCCCGAGGTACTGTGCAACTCGGTCCGAGGTTGGAGACTTCAAAGTCGGGCCTGATGTGGTTGCAACTCGGTCCTGACCTCGTTCCACCTTCTTCTTAGTTGGCTTCTCTTGTTCTTCTTCATGGCTTGCTTCTCTCTTTCCCGCTTTAGCTCGGCCTTTGCTCCATGTCTCGACCCTCCTTCAAATCGATCCTTGATTCATGCCAAATTACCTACAAAACACATAAAAGGTGCGTAGTCTCCGAATCTCATAGAAATACGGGAACTAAGCTAAAAAGGAACAAAACGCACAAGAAAAGGGGAAAAAGAAACATATTTACAAAGGAAATCACATATGAAAACACCACCAAATAGAGAGACATCAAAATACCCCATACTTAAACTTGCTTGTCCTCAAGCAATAACAATGTAAGCAAGACCGAAACATAATCTTCAAGTAAAGCCTCGTATGAAAACACATTTTAAGCACAAGTGATAGACATTCAAGCAAGATTACATCATCACACGTGATTAAGTGTTCCAAGGAATAAAGTCAATGCAACTAAGCCTCACTTTAGGGATATGTGAATGTGTATCACTCATCATGTGTTTGGGTTTAGCAATGAACACTCAAGCTCAAAAATCATACAAGTAAGGACTTTACTATTGAAGCTAATATCACCAATTCCTCCACCTAGAGATGCCTAATGCAAAGTACACAAAGAATTTCGAACTTGGCTCAATGGAGGTCCTCAAAGAGGTTCCATTCGGCCGGGTTGTAATGGGGCTTTTGGTATTTTTCAAGGTGGGAATTATTTGGTCTTGTGGTGCTTATAATGGGGATTGAACAACCTAAACTCTCACCAATTTCACCAAATTCCACAATTACTTTCACACTCACCCAAAAGACTTAACATTTTCCTTTCAACCCAAAATTTCACTTAACATTCCACTTCATCTTTTCTCTTATGCTTTTTGTTGGATTTTCAACACTTTCTACATTTGGACCGACTTTCTTATGACATCGGGCCCGATGTTGCTTGTAACTCGGTCGGACCATTTTCTTCACTTAAGCTCTTTGCGTTATTCCACTTTATATTTCCAACATTTTCTTTCTTCCTTTTCTTTCTTTTTTTTTTCATTTTTGTACAACAAAGATGCACTACCCACATGATTCATAACACCATTCTTTGCCCTTAAACCCAAGAGAATCTCAACTCTTCAAATACAATCCAAACCTCTCTTCTAAAGTCCAATCCCATAAGGGTCAAGTCATATAAGGCTAGGAATAATATTTTTGAGGAGTTTCAAACAAAGGCTTAGGCTAGAACGGGGCTACAATCAAAGGATTAACTTCATGGTAGGATATGGAACATTTATGTGACTAGAAGAATAAAGTTCAAAATCAATGTGACCATGCTAGGACAATTCTCATGACGGTCTTGGAAAATAGATAAACACCGCAATAGCAAGTTTTACTAAGCATGAATGAGCTAATTACACAAGAAAAATGAGGGATATGCAAATATGATCAAGCATCCCTAAAATGGCCAAAAATCAATCTCACAAGGGTCACTCATACTTAGTTGCATAAGAACTCATCCTAGAACTCACATGCTCAATAAAACAAGCAAGGTATCATGATCATATCAAAAGCAACATCATTTTAGAGGCTAAACTATCCAAAAATATGCAAAGGAATTTACATGCTCACATCATCATTAGCTTTTATTTTGGCAATCTAAGATGGGAATTTCTAGTCCAAAACCTACAAAACACAAAATCTTTTTGTTGTTTTTAACACAATTTTTCAATTTTTTTTTTAATGAAAAATTTCTCTAAAACCAAAAGCTAATCCATTCAAGACCAAATTAATCATCCACGTCTTTCCTCAAACCACTAACCAAACATCCCAAATACAAACTAGAAACACAAACTAAATATCCTCAAAATAACAAACAAACATAAACAAGTGAAATCATGAACACACCTACCCCCACCCCATACTTAAAATTTTTGATGTCCCCATCAAACAAGGAAATCAAAACTTAAAAGCAAGAGAGAAGAGTATGAAAAGCTCATAATTTCTTATTCTTCAATGGCATGTATAGGATCAATCGAAGGGGTTGTCACGTCTACGTCCTCTTTGGAGCCTTGCTTGCCGCTCCCTCTCGTACACTTGCTCTTGGTAGAAGTCTTGTGGTGGTGGTTGGAGTTGAGGCTCCGGGCGTGTCCATTGGTCCTCACGGGAAGGGAAGTTCCCGCTCATCCACGTGTTGTAGCTATCTTGGACCCGCCACCTTTGGTCTTCCACCTCTCTAAGCTCCTCCACCTCTCGCCTAGTGTAGCCGAGGGCCCGATTCATCTCTTGTTGGCTAGCTTGGAAAGAGCTTTGTTGTTGAAGCATTTGTTGTTGCTGTTGGTACATTTGTTGTTGATGTTGGTTCACTTGATGGACCTCTTGGAGAACATTCTCTTGTTGAAGTTGGAGATGAGCCATTTGGTTGGCTAAGAAGGACATGTCCACCGGTTGTTGTTGCTCGGAAAACACCATTCCCGGACCGTACCATTGGGCATAGCCTTCATAACCGCCACCTTGGAATTGCTCTCGCCTTGCACCGCTCCCTTCTCCTCGTTGATAATGCCTCGGGACCTCACCACCATGGAATGAAGTGGACCGACGTTGAGGGAAGTCGGGCCCGACTTGGTATGTACCTCGGTCCTCCAGTGTTGGAGCATGGTGCGTGGCTCGGAGGTCGGCCATCAAGCCTTGGAGGCGCTCATCTTCTTCACTTTGCCCTTGATCGACATCCATGTCCTCCCCACGAGGTGCAAACACGAAGTTGTCTTGGTCGGAATCCGGTGTAGATGGAGGGGAAGTAAACCGAATGTGTTGAGGTTGTTGTCGCCGCCCCTCTCTTGCACCTTCGGGGTCACCAAATGAGTGTGGCTTGCCGGCCCAAACTTGGTACCAATTTTGATACCGAGAAAGATCATAGAGGTTGTGCACTAACCGGATCGATACACCATCATAGTTTGAGTGAGGGGCCAAGGAAATCATGTAGAGCTTCTCCTTGATGATGTTGGCCTTCTTGAAATACTTCATGTTCATGAACTCAACACCATTCGGAGCCGGAGAATACTTGTCAAGATCAACTCCTAGACGCATGGCGAGCCTTGCTATCATCCCGCCGAAGTAGATCCAAGAGGAACTTTGGAAGTCCCGCACCATCTTGACCCACTCCCATGCAAGGTTCATGGGCTTCTCGGTGTTGAAGAGCATCTCATGGAGCAACATGATCTCCTCCTTCATCGGCTTGCTCAACTCATGACGAGCATAGATTGCACACCCCAAGACTCGCACCATGACCCGAAAAAGAGGGCTAGCAATCTTGGTTGTGGAGGCGCCCTTTCCCATCTCACTCTTCCCGGCCACATGACGCCACACTTGGTTCACCTTCTCATTGTTGACGCCTGCCTCTTCTCTTGGGCATGGGAACCCGAAGTAGGTAGCCAAATCCCTAAGAGTGAGATTGTGGTCCTCTTTGCCCAATCGGAAAGTGATCGCCCCTTCCTCATCCTCCACATTATCATAAGTGCACTCGAATGTGGCCATAAATTCCGAGGTGAGGGCAGGGTAGTGAGTGTTGTCCCACCTTAGCATTCCATTAAGACCGATGTGGGAGTAGCATCTTGGAAGGGCTTGATCCATGTCCATCTTCCTCACGGCTTCCCAATCAAGCCACCTCGTGTGGTGCTCAAGCGCCATATATCTTTCATAATTCTCCACTTGCTCGTCATCCTCCAAATAGACATCATCCAACTTCGGCTCTTTCCTTGACTTCTTGGACTTCTTCCTTGGCCTTTCCGCATGAGAGGATGAAGCTCTTGTCTCCATTGTACCTACACACATCCAAACAAAAGGATCCAAGATAAACTCCATACAACCCAACAAAAGAAAACATCAACACACAACAACATTCCAACACAAAGGGAACCCCATACTTAGTCTCTAGACTCACATGCATCTCAATCCAACATAAATCATCATGGACATCTTCTAACAATAGCTAAGCAAATGATCATTCTACATCATGATTAGGCTATAGCCAACAATTAAACACATGAATCCAAATGATATCACAAGAAGAGAGCAAAAACAACAAGGATCGACTTTCAACCTATGTCGGGCCCGACTTACTCAACCTCGGTCCGACTTGTTGGACCGACTTCCACAACTCGGGCCCGACTCTCCTGGGCACGTCGATCTCGACCTAGTTCATGCTTCGATTCTAACCTCAAATCAACCCAAATCACTCTATCATGCACTTAAATTTCAAATTCAACCATCAAACATCCCTAATCGAAGTTCTAAATGGATCTAAGCATGCATAAACAACTTTAAAGCTCAATTTCACAAATCATGCAAATCCACCATTGATGCTAAAGCTCAAGCTCTCAATCAAACATGGCATTACTCAATCTACGCAATGAAAGCACAAAATTTTCAAAGAAATAAGTAGAGATCGAGTAACACATACCGGATTCGAAGAGTATTTGAACTTTTGAACAAATAAGCAACTTAGAACTCAAATTTCCTAGATCTAGATCTAGATGGGGGACGAAGGACTATATTGAACTCGAGATTTCTACTTGGATTCGGGTTTGGGAGGCCTTTTTGTGGTTGGAACGAGATGAAGTGGGATGGATGTGGATCGAGTATGGTGAGGGTAGGGGCGGCCGACTTTGAAGGCTTTTGAGGGAGAGGGGTTGTATTTTGGGAATGGTAGTTGATAATGAAGATGGTAGGTAGGTGGGGGATAATATTTAATGGGGAAAAGGGACAAATTAGGTCAAGGGCAAAATTGGCATTCTAACTAGTCGAATCAAGTTGGACCGACTTCATGGACCGACGTCCCTATGTCGGGCCCAACTTACCTGGGCTCGATGTGGGAGTATACGGGTCGCCAATTTTACTCCATCCTCATGCAACTTCTTTCCCATATTTCCATTTAAATATTTCACCTCAAATCCTACACAACTTTGAAGGATCACAACACCATAAATCCACAAAACACTAGATAAGGATTGGTTAGAAAAAAGCTAAGCTATACTAAGAAAATCAAATTATTTTTACGAAAAGAAGGCTACTAGCTCGGGTTGCCTCCCGAGAAGCGCTCGTTTAGAGTCACTAGCTTGACTTCCTAACCTCAACCTTATGGAGGGTGAAACACGGTGAATTGCTCGCCATTGTTATGCCCATTCCCATTGCCTTCATACCCATAAAACCACCAATGATGGTCTACATAGGCATGGCTCTCCGATCTCGGTCCTATCTCATCATACTCCTCCAACGGATGAGATTTCTCCTCCTTGCTTGCTCCATCATGTTTTTCTTGTCCTACACCATAGTCATCCAAAGTATTCCTAGAAGATTCTACCAATTCACCTTTTAAATCACTAAGGCAAATATAGGAGTCTCCTAATTCATCATTCAAATCACTCAAGCAAATGTAGGAATCAAAATTTTGGGAAGAATTGTGATCTTCACCAACACTAAAAGGATATGAGTAAGGATACTCTTCATCTCTTCTTGAGCTAGCATTGTTCCTTGACTCATCTTGATCCTTAAGTTGCTCCAACAACTCCCTCACTTGTATTTGTTCATTGAAGCTTTCATCACCCCTTAAAGCAACAACCTCCCTAGCAACTTCCACTTCTTCACGTTCTCTCTTGGCACTCTCTTCAAGTTTAAGAATGGCCAAGGCGTCCGGCTCATTCAAAGCTTTGTTGAAGTGAAAATCGACCTTCTCTTCCCCAATCTCAAAGGAAACCTTCCTGTTCTTGACATCAAACCTTGACCCCGCAGTAGCTAAGAATGGTCTCCCTAAGATTATTGGAACCAAGGGATCCTCATGCATGTCCAAGATCACGAAATCATCGGGGACAAAGTACTTTCCAACCCTCACCGGAACGTCATCCAATATTCCTTTGGCCTTGATGATGGAACCGTCGGCCATGGTTAGGGACATATCGGCCGGCTCCATTTCACCCAAATTTGCTCTTCTCCAAATGCTAGCGGGCATCACCGAAACACTTGCCCCAAGGTCACATAAGGCTTGGAAATTTTGAGACCCCACACCAATGGTTATAGCAAAACGACCGGGATCTCCTAGCTTTTGTGGTAACTCCAAGGTCTTGACTTCATCTTGCATTTCCACTATGGACCTCTTCTTGCTCAAAATCTCCTTTAAAAACTTGGCATAAGATGGCATCTCACTCAATGCGTCGGTGAACGGGATGGAGATGTTCAAGCCTTGCAAGAGTTTGAGAAACCTCTTGAACTTGTTCTCAACAACATCTTTCGGCTTCTTCGAGGGATATGGAAGAATTGTTGCACCTTGAATCTTGCTTGGATCAACTTCTTTGGACTTCCCCGCTTCATTTGCAACACTTCCTGGTTGGACCGACTTGGGCACCATGTCGGGCCCGATGTTGTGAATCTCGGTCCTGGGCAGAGGGGTCAGATCGAGGTCTGTGTACGTCGGTCCCGAGTTGCTCTCAACCTCGGTCCGTGGTGAAGGAGTCGATCTTCTTGCTGGGTCGACTTCGGGGAACTTCGGACCCGACTTGCTGGGTAAGTTGGTCCGACTCTCTTCATTCTTCTTAGGCACGTGTGGCTCGGGTAGGTTTCGGCCACTTCTCAATCCAATTGCCCGGACTTCATTTTGATTGTTTTGAGCTCGAGGATTCTCCTCGGGTCGGCCCGGAAGTCTCCCATTCTCTCTCGGGGCTTGAGTCGCAATTTGAGCAAATTGATTGTCGACTTGCCTCCTCCATGCACCAAACTCATTGAATTGGGTCCTCATCTCCTTGAACCCATCTCTCATCTCTTGAGCAAATGTTTGTAACTCATTGAATCCCGGTGGTCTATATGGTGGTGGTGGCGCCCTCGGCTCGTTTTGGTTGAAGTTGTTGTTGTAGCCTTGAGCTTGACCGTTGTTCCACCGGCCATTGCCACCATTGTTGAAGTTGCCTCTTCCACCGAAATTTCCTCGAACATAGTTTGCCTCCTCAATTCGCTCGGCCAAGCGCACTTGGCTCTCATTCGGACAAACTTGTGTAGCATGTGCAAAGGATCCACACTCCTCACAAGCTCTAGCATTTTGCTTGTAGTTGTGGACTTGCCTCTTAAGCTTGCTCACTTCACCTTCAAGGAATTGGAGCTTCACATCCCTATCAATGTCTTCTCCCTTTGGATCATATAACTTCCTTGCACCTTCACCTTGAACTTTCACCTCCCTGCTAGCTTGACTCACCCCATACATGGCCTCATAATCGGATAGCTTGTCAAGTAGCTCCCAAGCTTGATCCGGTGTCAAGTCTATGAACCCACAATCGGTGTGGAGATTGAGCTTATCCTTCGTTACCGAATTGATGCCTTGGAAAAAGATGTCTTGAAGCACAAATGGTTGTTGGCCATGAGTAGGACATTGGCGCAACATCTCCTTGAAATGGTCCCATGCTTCGAAGAGAGGCTCATTCGGACCTTGTTGAAAGCTTGCAATCTTCCTTCTTAACTCGGTTGTCTATGAGGGCGGGAAGAACTTCATCAAGAAAGCGTCATAGAGTGTCTTCCAAGTTGTGATTGACCTAGGATCTTGGCTCTCGAGCCAATGTGTGGCCTTGCCCCCAAGTGACCATTTGAACGCCTTTAGAAGCACATACTCCAATGTCTCCTCGTCGGTAGAAATCGTCTCACACATGTCCACAAAGCGTTTGACGTGCTCTATGGGACACTCATGTGGACGACCCTCGAATTGATCACGCTTGATGAGGGAGATGAATTGCGTCTTGATCTCAAAATTCTTGGCAACCTCGGGAAGCACAATAGCCGGCTCGGGGACCCTCAACTCCGGATGCATGTATTGGCGTGCATTCTGGGGTAGAGCATTGAGTTGAGCCTCGGCTCTCATCCGTTGCTCCCGTTCTCTTCTTCCCACCTCTTCTTGATTGTCCCTCTCAAGTTGCAATCTAGCCATTTCGGCCCTAAGTTGAGCCAACTCCTCATCAACATGGAGAGCTTGATTCGCCATCCTTTTCCTTCTTCGGGCTTCCTTGAGAATACTTTCCGGATCACTCACAAACTCAAGCTCAAGTGTTCCTCGGGAGGAACGAGCTAGCATACACCTATGAAACAAAAACACAAACCAAAACAAATCAAAAACAAACAAAGGGTTTGGGCTATTCCCTCACCCAAATCACTACCAAAACACAAGAAACTCACCAAATTGGCACTCAATGCACTTAGACTTCCCCGGCAACGGCGCCAATCTTTTGATCGCTCTCGGATGCGAGGGTCAAGAGATACAATTTATAACCCGACCCCGTTGTAGTACGTGGTGGGTGTCGAACACTCAGGAAGTCTACTCGATCGATGTGCCTAGATACTAGGAAGCTAGAAAGGAGAGCATAAAACAAAGGAAAACAAAGAAAACAGTCGGGACCGACACTGAGGTCACGTCGGGCCCGAGGTTGGCGACAAGAGGAAGTCGGGACCGACACTGGGTAAGTCGGGCCCGAGGTAGCTGGGGATGTCGAACTCAAAGATTTTAAAAGTAGATCTTGGGCTTTTGGGTTCCTTCCCTAGTAGATTAAGGCTTTTCCACCCCAATTCAGGCAATGAGTGATGATCGGACTAGGATCGAGTGCTTTCGCCCTCGTTCCAACCACATCTACACCTCGATCCATGGGGAAATCCCCTTCGAAGCAAGGTCTTGAGATTGACACATGTTCACTTTCGCTACTTTGCCAATCTCAAGCCTTGATTCCCAACTTTCGCAAGGAATTGTAGCTCTATGTAGAGTGGGTTCCTTAGATCAAACACTCAAGGCTATGGAATTGGGGTTTCTAGCCTAAACCTAGCTAGGGTTTTCCCCCATAACCCAAGATCAAGGAGATCTACTCCATGTGACAAGCAAAGAAAGAAATCAAATCAAAAGAGAAAGCAATCATCATAATCAATCTCAAAACAAAGCAAGGTTTCATTCAAATCCAAAGCAATCCACAAATTCAAATCAAGGGTTTTCAAATCCACAAGATCAAAGCAAATCAAAGCAAATCAAAGCTAAACAATCAACAAAACCTATCAAGCCTTCCTCTCTCTTGGCCGATTCTCTCTCTCTTCCTCCTCTTCTCCTTCCTCCTTGCTCTCCAAGTATCCTCTTGGCTCCCTTGGAACCCCCCTTTTTGTGTGTGTGTGAGGGAACCCTTTCTTAGAAGACAAGAGGGCCTTTTATAGATTAGATGAAGGGCAAAAGTGGAAGTCCACAAATTCGTGCCTTGGAGCCCAAGTAGTTCGGTGACCGACTCGGACCGACACGGAGGAACCTCGGGCCCGAGGTACTATGCAACTCGGTCCGAGGTTGGAGACTTCAAAGTCGGGCCCGATGTGGTTGCAACTCGGTCCTGACCTCGTTCCACCTTCTTCTTAGTTGGCTTCTCTTGTTCTTCTTTGTGGCTTGCTTCTCTCTTTCCCGCTTTAGCTCGGCCTTTGCTCCATGTCTCGACCCTCCTTCAAATCGATCCTTGATTCATGCCAAATTACCTACAAAACACATAAAAGGTGCGTAGTCTCCGAATCTCATAGAAATACGGGAACTAAGCTAAAAAGGAACAAAACGCACAAGAAAAGGGGAAAAAGAAACATATTTACAAAGGAAATCACATATGAAAACACCACCAAATAGAGAGACATCAGAGGCAACCCGCTTTTTAGAATAGGTTTAGTTTATTTTATTTTCTTTTTTATTTTAGATTATTTCCTAGCTTTCTTTTATTTTTCTTTTTAGTTTTACATAGGATAGAAATAAGATTTTTGAGCTAACAAGATTTCAGGAAAAAAGGGGTCGAAATTCACTCAAGGAGGCTACGGTGGCTTGTTAACGACCCACCCAGGGTCGTTAACGACCCAGTTCGGACGACCCGATTCGTCACAATACGGGGCAGGTAAGTAACTCTAACCTAGTTAACTTTTCTAACCCTAGCCGCCACCCCCTCTATCTTTACCCCTCCTATAAAAACCCTTCTACCCCTCCCAAAATTCTACCACAATCTCTCCCACATTCACTCTCAAACCCAAAACTCTCTCAAGCCCCTTTCCCTTTTTCTCCCACCGAGTCGGAAATCCCACGCTAACGACCACCGGAGATGCCATCGTTACCGGAGTTCGAAGGCCTTTTCACCGTCGGCGACGAGCTCGTTAACCTACCCCGATTCCGACCCTTGTCCTTTTAATTCCCGGTTCTCCGGTATGATTTCTAAACCCTTGCTTGAATTTGCATGATTGATTATCTATAGGGTTAAATTTCATATCTTGAATCATGATTTTTAGGGAGATCGATGAGCATGCCTAAATTCCGTTCTAAAAATTCTTGATTGTGCTTAGTTGTTCATGTTTTAGGAAGGATTATTCATGATAGATTAGCTATTGTAACCCTTTAGTTAAGAAAGCATGAATTTTTCTTGTTCTAGATCTAAAAGTTCGAACTTTGCATGTCAAAATTCCGGGAAATTTGTAGCATGTTCGGGATGGGTAATTGAGTAAGTATGGGGTGCTTTTAACCAATGAGGGAATTGTGGAGAATAATAGAAGATCGCATGCTTGATTTGTGCTGAATTAGAGGTAGATTTAATTTCGGAAATTACTAGTTTTGCTCTCTGCGGGTTGTTAACGACCCACCCAGGCTCGTTAACGACCCTGCACTTCATTAATACTTGATCCGAGCCCAGACTCGTGAACAACCCAATTGGGTAGTTTATGAATAATTCCGAGGTTAATTTTGAGACCAAGTATGGGGTCTCGTACCTATTATTTTTGAGTGGATCTTATCTTGGAAAATTGTCGATTATTTTATAGGATCCATGGCTAGTTCAAGCAGACCCGCTACCCGAGCCCAGAAGAAGAGGAGGAACCACAGGTCTCCATCTCCACCCCGGGTGGACGATGTGATTTTGAGCAGTCAAAGCCAAGTACGGCGCTACCGGGATTTCTTGGAGAAGGACCATTACACCCGATGGTTCTCGAAGTCTAGCGCCGTCTCTACGGGCATCTACACGGATGTCAAGGACGCCTTCGTCATCCTTGGGGCCGCGCACTTATTGAAGCAAGAGAGCTTGCCACATTATCCGACCCTCACATCCGAGTTCTTGGCCACCTTGGAGACCAACTTCTCGTCGAAGATCTCGGCGGGACGCATTCGGTTCCGGCTCGGTAACGAGGACCGTGACTTCACCATGGCGGAGTTCAATGCAATCTTGGAGCTCCCAAACCCGTCTAGAGACTATAGCTTGAAGGACTACCGAGTGACCCGCACTTGGAGCTACATCACCGGAGAGGTTCAATCCTCCACCGCGGCGCTATCCGAGGCAACCATAGTCAACCCCATCTTCCGGATCATCTTGAGAGTCCTCGCCGCACTATTCTGGCCGAAGAAGGAGTTGAACCGGTCTACAAGGACGGAGGTCGCTTGCTTCCGCACCATCCTCTTCGAGGAGCCCGGCCCCTTGAATTTGGGGTACGAATGGCTCTACTACGTCGAGAAGTCCCACAAGTCCAAGGAGGTATGGTGTGGCAATTTGGTTAGCCTCTTGGCTAAGAATCTTGGAGTGGATCTCACCCGCTACACACCAGCCCACGCTCAACTCCTCAACAAGAACTATTGGTATAGTGCCGGGATTTTCGTGCAAGCCGAGGGAGGTTACAAAGTGAAGGTTCGAGATCAAGTCGTCATACCTTCCCTCGACATGTACGAGCTACTCTACGTACCAAATTGGTACGAGGTGTGGACGGGCCAACCTTACCCATTGGAGCCAAAACCGGAAGATGAGCTCTCACTTAGGCCATGTCACACCCGGTTTGAGCGGGATGATGTAGACGAATATGAAGAAGAAGATGAGCAAGAGGATACCAAGGTCGTAGGCAATGACACTGAGGAAGCCGATACCGAGGGCGGCACTGAGGAGCTCAACTTTACCGAAGAAGACATGGAGACGGAGGAATTAGGAGGCAACATCTTCGTCAATGAGCCAACCAGGGTCGTTAACGACCATTTCCAGCCACCGCCCAACATTGTTAACGAGGCAACCAGCTTCGTTAACGAGGTGCCGCAAGCTCCTGTCGACCCTCCACCAGCTCCTGTCGACCCTCATGCATATGGCTTAATGCCTTACACCCCGGTGATGTACCAAGATCATTTCCAGCCTCACTACCCACCACCTCCTCAGCCCGAGTACACAGGATCGAGCATACCACCACCATGGGCCGAGGATCTTTCTGCACGGATGCAGCAGCTTCACCTCCAGACTGATCACATTCATCGGAGGATGGATAGATGGGAAACCGTCTACTCCGCACGCATGTCGAGGGAGGACGAGCGGCAACGTCAGAGAGAGGCGGAGGATGCTGAGCGTTGGAGGACGATGTATGACTTCATGGGGAACTTTGAGCACTATTTTCCTCCACAGAGCCGTTGATCAAGCTCAAGATGAAGTTTCCTTTCCTTGTTTCCACTTTTGTAAGTTTTATATCTTTCTTTTTCTTTTTAATTTTTTTTTTCTTTTCTATTTCTTTTCCCTCTTCTTTTTATCTTTCTTACAGTGGGGACACTATAATTTTAAGTATGGGGTGGGAAGAAAGTAGAAAAATTATGTCCTAGGTTTTTTTTTGTTCTATGTAGTTGTTACTTTTGTTAAAACGAAAAAAAAAAACCAAAACCAAAAAAAAAAAATTTGAAAAATTCAAAAAAAGAGTTTAGAATTGATAGATATTCCTTCTTAAAAAGTTCTATGATAGCAATCACTAGTTTGACCATTTAATTCCTTGCAAACATGTCTTGAAAGTATAGCCGGATTCTTAAAAATTAAAATTATTGTTTTATTAGAAAGGAATAGCATTAGATGAAATTGAGCACATATACTTTATAGCATAGATAATGCAATCCAACAAAACTTACCTTGTGAGAAATTTTTGGCCTTATAGGGAGAACATTTATAAATCCCTCTTCTTTTTTGTGTGATTTACTCTCCTTATGCATATTATCTCTTGGAATTGTGATGGTTATCTATTTCTTGAGACCCTTATAAGATTTTTTAGTTCATTACTTGTGAAGATCATATGATAGAGAACTTATTTTTATGAGCCCCATTATTTCCTACCTACCTTTACATTATTCCTTCTTTTGCTAACCAATTCTGGCCTGAAACCTTTTATTTTTAGCTCCACAAAAATTGTTCCCTAGCCGAGATAAGCTTGACCCTATCCGGGAATTAGGACTTAGATTGGAGAGGTAAAGTCTTGTGTTTTGTTGAAAAGAAAAGAGTTTCCATTTCGCTTGAATTAAAGGGTATTTGGGAAGGGTAGATTGGAAGTCTCTTGTTATTTTATGTGAGAAAGGTCTCTTGATTAAAAAAAGATGCACAAAATAAAGCTTGAAGGGAAGAAAATGTATACGGTGGATCGTTAAAGACCCGGATGTGGGTTCGTTAACGAGGCAGCAAAAGAAAAAAAAATGAATAAAAAAAGAAAGAGGAATAGTTGAAGTGCATTTGTGTTTAAAGATAATATCAAGAGATTCTTTTATTTTTGGTTATGAGACTTTCTAGGATGATAAATGGGTGAGTGAAAATAAATGTGCATAATATGAGAGTAAGTTTGGTTATCTTATATGAGAGTTTTGATGTTATGTGTGAGTTTTTAGGAGTCTTTGATTCCCGGATATTATTAGCACCACATGACCAAAATATTTCCATACCCTATTGTTATTACCAAGCCCCATTACAACCCAGCCGAATGGAAACTTCTATGAAGTTTTTCATTGAGCCTAAGTTCTCTTGATGATTCTTTGCTTGTTTTGACAAATCTTGGGTGGAGAGTATTGGTGATATAAGTTCCAATTTCTATGAGTTTTTGTATATAGGATGAGTTGAGAGATTGAAATTATAAGCCCAAACACATGAGAGTGGAGTGAAACACATTATATCCCTTGAGAGGTTGGGTTGTATTATTTTATGTCTATTTAAGTGCATATATGTGTGAGGATGTTAATAGTCTTTTACTATAATTTTCTTATGTGTAGATGTTGCTTTTTGAAGATGGCTATGTCTTGATAAGCATGATTTGTTTTGGTTTTGGTTAATATCTTGATTATTGCTTGAGGACAAGCAAGTCTAAGTATGGGGTATTTTCAATTTATTGGAAGATCGTCGTCATCGGAGTCGAGATTTAGGATTTTTGGGCCGAAGGAGGGGGAGATGGAACTTTGAGTGTGGAGGGAGAAGAAGGAGGAGGAGGAGAATTTTATGGAGTTGGATTTTTGGGGGTTGAAGAAGGAGGAGGGTTGTTTGATGCCTTGGGACTAGAGGTCCCAAAGGCGGTTTTTGGATTGTGAGAGGGAGACTGGGCAATGGGGTAGGTGGGTGGTGGAGGTGTGTTTTTTTTGGAAGAGAGAGGGGTAGGGGTTCCCTCGAGTATAGGAGGAAGGGAAGAAGGAGGTGTGGAGGCGGGAGCGTTGAGGGTAGAGTTCCACGGGTCTGAGGACTCTGGTAGAGAGGCGGTTTGAGCAGGAGGTGGTGGAGGTTGACGCTGGGATTGTGAGTTCCCAGAATCGGAAGGAGGGGGGAAAATGAGTGGAGGTTTTTCGACACATGAGTCGGGTTTGGAGCTGTTAAGATACTCATCGAATCGGAAGAAGGGTTTCTTCTTGTCGGAGTAAAGAGAGGAGGAAGAGATCTCAGAGTGTTTGCGTTTGGATGAATTGTGTTTGGATTTGGAGGGGTGTTTGGATGTATTGTTGGACTTGGATTTTCTGGGTTTTTCATGTTTGGATGGGGGTTCGGATCTGAAACTGTCGACGATGACAGTTCCGGAGGAAGAGAGAGGAGGAAGAGATTGAGAGGAAGTGGCGGTGGAGGAGGACATCGCAAGAGTTTGCGCTGCCGGAGGAGGGAGAGAAGGAGGGGGCATGAGAGGGCTCACATAATTGTAGAGCCCTGCGATGAGGACATCGCGAAGAACATGATCTTGTTCTTTCTCGATGTCTGCTAGCATGGAGGGGAAGAGGGTGCGAGGATTTTTGTTGACCCATTCTTTAATATCTTCAAATGAGTGAGTTGAAGCCATGGAAAGATTTTTGGGAAAGAGAAGGATTTTGGAGGTTTTCTCGAAGTAGAGCGTGAGAGGGATTTGGAGAGAATGAGTTGCAGAGGGTGAATGATGAATAAGGGCCCAAAAATGGCAAAGGGGGTTTTATGTGGGAGAGGGAGACGAGGGTAGAAAGGAAAGTTAGAAAAACCTCGATAACCGTTGGCCAATGAATGCGGAGGAGCGTTTCAACTTCCGTAGGACGCTTCTGACACGCGTCGGTTTCTCCCAAGGGAAGTCACTTCGATAATTTCAAACGCTTGGCCCATAATGCTTCTACTTCTGACATAAATTCCCGTTTCCCAAGTGACGTTTCAGTTTTCAGATCTATCAGTGTTCCCCTACTTGTGCTCACCAGTTCCCATGATCGTTTGAGTGGTCATATTGAGTGGAGAGGTTGAGGGAACTCACACTCAATTTTCTTTGTAAGGCTAGGAACTCAAAGAAGAGCCAGACAATTCCAACTCGATAAAGGGATAAAAAGTTTTGGCTCATGAGAAGCGTTTGTCTGGTCCTTAGCTTAGGGTTGGTTTTATGATCAACCGTCATAGTAGCTTGTAGAGAGGGTTAAAGGGAACTCTGGTTGATCATTTTTGGGCCCAAAAGAGAAAGTTTCAATGTACAGATATGAGCTCTAGACTAGTAATATGGCAAAATGAAAGCAGTAGATCCAAGTGCTCCCTATCATGCATTTCTAGTTATACTAGTCATGCATTGAGGGAGAGACAAACAAGGACTTGTTTAGTTTAGAGTTATCATCCCTAGAAGCATTCGAAAATGCTGGTAGGGACGTCTGTCTAAAGCTTTAGTGAGAATGTCCGCAATTTGCTCTTCCGTTCTATAGTGTTCCATAGAGATGTTCCCATTTTCAACATTATCACGTAGGAAATGATGTCTAATGTCTATATGCTTGGTCCTAGAGTGATGCACAGGATTTTTGGATATGTTAATGGAACTAGTATTATCACAGAGTATAGGAACTGGGCCAAAAGACATACCGTAATCCTGAAGTTGGGACTTGAGCCATAATACTTGGGAACAACATGATGCGGCAGCCACGTATTCGGCTTCAGCTGTGGAGAGTGCCACTGAATTTTGCTTCTTGGATCCCCATGAGACTAAGCATGACCCAAGGAACTGGGCCATTCTCAATGTGCTCTTTCTATCAACGAGGTGTCCAGCAAAATCTGCATATGTATAAGCAATGAGTTCAAGGGACTGTTCCTTGGATATCAGAGGCACAAGTTGTCGTTCCCTTGGAGATACCTGAAAATCCTCTTCACCTCTTTCAAGTGTGATTCCTTAGGGTTAGCTTGAAAACGAGCACAAAGACATACGGAGAACATGATATCAGGTCTACTAGCAGTTAAGTAGAGAAGGGACTCGATCATACCTCGATAATTTCTTTGGTCCACACTTATACCTGTTTCATCCGCACTGAGTCTTGAATTTGGTGAGATGGGAGTGTCAATGGGCCTGGAGTGTTTCATGAGGTTCTTAAATTTCTCTACAAGAGTTTCGTTAGTTGCTCCAAAAACAATGTCATCAACATATACTTGCACAATCAAGATATCTTTAGACTCTTTCTTGAGGAACAAGGTTTTGTCTATAGAACCTTGAATGTATCCATGAGATAAAAGGAACTGAGCAAACCTGTCATACCATGCTCGGGGAGCTTGTTTGAGACCGTAGAGGGCCCTCTCCAGGAAGTAGATGTGGTTGGGTAGCTTCTCATCTTCGAATCCTGGAGGTTGAGCTACGTATACTTCTTCCTTGAGGTGCCCATTGAGAAAGGCCGTCTTCACATCCATCTGGTATAACTTGAATCCTTTGTGGGCTGCATAGGCAATGAGAAGACGGATGGCCTCGATCCTTGCAACTGGTGCGAAGGTCTCGTCATAGTCAATCCCCTCTTCTTGTTTGTAGCCTTGAGCAACCAAACGATCCTTGTTCCTTTCTACGACCCCAGTATCATCGAGCTTGTTCTGAAAGACCCATCGAGTTCCTATGATGTTCTTGTTCTTGGGCCTAGGAACTAGCTTCCATACCTTGTTCCTCTCGAATTGATGGAGTTCCTCTTGCATGGCTTGGATCCAGTCTGGATCCTTTAGGGCTTCTTTGATATTCTTTGGTTCCACCAATGAGACAAAGGCATTAAAAGCACAGAAGTTATTGAGGGAGGAACGAGTTTGTACACCTTTGTCGTAGGGAGTGATGATGTTATCTATGGGATGATCCCTCTTTTGATGGTAGTTCCTGGTTCGGATATGTGAGACATCAACTTGTTCCCTTGTCTCCTCATCTGCGTCTTGAGCCTCCTCTTCTTCACGGGAACAATTATGCTCCACTTCTTCGCTGAGGCTTTCGTCAGGATTCCCTTCAGAGTTCCCTTGTTGTTCCCCCTGAACACTGGATTCTGGTACATTTTCAGTTTGGGGAACAAGAGAGTTCGATGCATCTTGTGGTTCTTCTGTTGAGGAGGGAACTTCAAAGGAGCTTTGATCTGTGGAATTTTGATCTCCTTCGTTGTTCCCTGATTGTGGGGCATTGCTTTGGGAAGAGTATCCCAAGAATATCCCTTCATCGCTTCTGGGGTCAAATTTGTCGAGGTTGTCCTTCCCATTGTTGTGAACGAAGCATTTGCATCCAAAGGTCCTTAGATGAGAGATGTTGGGCTTTCTTCCTTTGATCAGCTCGTAGGATGTCTTTTTGATCATGGGCCTTGTCATGGCTCGATTTAGAATGTAAGTAGCTGTTGAGATGGCTTCAGCCCAGAAACTTGGACGAACTCCACTCTCTAGCATCATGGTCCTTGCCATGTCTTCCAAGGTTCTGTTTTTCCTTTCCACCAACGCCATTTTGTTGAGGAGTTCGAGGGGCCGAAAAGTTGTGGGATACACCATTGTTGGCACAGTATCTTAGGAACTCTGAGTTTTTGAACTCAGTCTTATGGTCAGATTTGAGTGCCTTGAGCTTGATTCCCATGCTAACTTCCATCCTCTTGATTAGAGTCTCAAACTCTTTGAAGGTATCTGATTTTGATCTCAAGAAAAGAACCCATGTAAACCTTTAAAAATCATCAATTAAATCATACATGTACCTCTTTCCTTCGAAGCTTTCGGTGTCCATGGGACCACAGAGATCCATGTGAATTAGTTTCAAGGGCCTTGTTGTGCTGACTACCTTTTTTGGTTTGAAGGAGCTTCTGGTTTGTTTGCCACGAACACAAGCTTCACACATCTTGGCTCCTTCGATGTTTATTCGAGGAAGGACGATGACCAGATCTTGTAGATAGAGCTTTAGGATCTGACTTATGCCTGCATGTCCCAGTCTTTTGTGCCAGAGTTCCGTTTCGTCAAGGGAACTTGCCAAGCACAGTTTCCTTGGTGGCTCAAAGTCTGTATCCACCACATAGATGTTGTTGGATCTTCCCTTCAGGATGATTTTGTTAGTCTTCTTGTTGATCACCAGACACTCTCTTTAATCAAAGGTGACGATGTTGTTCCCTTGATCACATATTTGAGAGACGCTCAAGAGATTAAATCCCAAATCCTTCACCAAGTTAACATTGCTGATCTTGATTGATTTGTTGAGTAGCACTTCCCCTGTTCCTATGATTTCCCCTTTATTCTTGTTGCTAAAGGACACATGACCTCCTTCGGCCTTTGGGTGGAGTGAGGTGAGGTTGTCTTTGTTTCCAGTCATGTGGTTAGAACATCCACTGTCAATGACCCATGTGCTGTTCCCCCTCACTGCCACCTACAAGAAAAGTTAGTTTTTGAGAACCCAGGCAAGATGACTCTTGCCTGGTCCCTTGCAAGGGAAGACAATCTCAAATAGCACACAATCAGCAATGTTAATTTCACGAGAGTACTTGTTATAAGCAGAGTTCTTATGGTTGTTCTTTTTCGTGGGAACTCTAGCAGGCTTGTTGGCTTGTTGATTCTACCTGTTCCAGTACTCGTGGTTTCTCTGGGGTTGGGCCTTAGCTTTGAGACATCTTTCCTTGTAGTGCCCATGAGCACCACAGTTCCAGCAGGTCTTATAGTATTCTCCTAGGTAGTACTTAGGATGGGGTCTCCGTATCCTATTCCTATCCATAGTTTCTTTATTGTACACCTTAGACCCATTTCCCTTGGCTATTTGGACATACAACTTATGTCCAGTGTTCCCAGTGTAGTAGTCTACTTCTCCATTCACTCCACTCTCCAAGACACGGATTTTCTCTTCTAGGTGTGCATTTTTCTGTTTCTCACACTAAAGCTCTAAGGCCCTACACTCATTGATCTCTTTTTCACTTAAAGGGGACTTTCCTTTTCTAGGGCTCTCTAACTCATACCCTATTCCGTGTCTGGCAGGGACAAACTTGGTTTGGGAACTAGAGGCTTCAGAGTTCCCTTTCGCTTTACTCAGGTTTTGTAGAAGGGTGTTCTCATCACTCTCTAGAGTCTTAATCTCCTTTTCAAGATCTACGACGTGTGATAAGTAGGACTGAAGTTTTTCATGAAGGGAAACATAGTTGGGACATTGCTCAAGACCAACTAGTTCAGCATTGGTGTGTTCCGATTTTTCCAACTTCTTTTGCAATTTAATGTTATCTTTAACAAGGCTTGAAAGAATTTTTAGCAACTTAGGTTTTTCATAATTATTCAAGGAAGCAAGAACGAATTCAGTAGTTACCTCACTGAGTTGTTCCCCAGTGGTGTCTCCTATGGCCATTGCGCACATGTCGGGGGATGCCCAAGATTCAGGATCTTTGTCCTCGTCATCGTCCCAGGTGGCGATGTAGGCCTTCTTCCCTTGCTTACAATCGTCAGTTCCCAGCGGGCACTCCTTCGCGAAGTGTCCCTTTTTGTAGCACTTGTAGCATGTGACGTCCAAGAGGTCCTTCTCAACAGGTTTTCTTTGGGAACTTTGTCATTTCTGTGAGTTCCCATTTCCCTTTTTGAACTTTCCTTTGTAGAAGGATCGAAGGGCCCTTGTTACGTGTACTAGTTCCTCATCTTCTTCTTCTTCAGATTCTTCATGTTGCTCTTGAACTGACTTGAGCATCTTTTCAAGTTTGAGGGCAATTTCTTGGTGTGCCCTCTTTTGCTCCTTGTCATCTATCTTTCTCTTCTCATGTCCCACCAACTTTCCAAGGACCTGGTGGAGCATAAGTGTTCTGTTTTCGGGGTTCTCTTTGAACATCGTTCTTTCATTTACCCACTCTCCAGTCAACCCATTGAAGAGTTGTTGAACCTTCATTTTGTCAGTGACTTCTTCTTTAGTGATCCCAAGGCCAACCACCTTGGTGCAAAGTCCCTCGAAACGGGATTGGTAACTGTCAACTGACTCTCCCATTTCCATTTGGAAGTTGAAGAACTCCCTCCATGCATTCATCTGAAGATCTTCTCGGAGGTCTGAGTTCCCAATATGTATTTGTTGAATGGCTTCCCACACTTCCTTGGCTGTGTCTAGGTTTGCCACCCTGTCGCAATCTTGCACCGTCATAGCATTCTTGAGGTACTGTATGGCTTTGAAGTTGGCCTCCATGCGCTTGTACTCATTTGGTCCCCATTTGGAGAGATCATTCTCAATCGCTGGATCAATTTTGAAGTTCCCTTTCTCTATAACGCACCAAGCCTGGTAGTCCTGGTTACGCATCCAGTTCTTCATGTCGCGTTGCCAGACTTCGAATCTACTAGTGATGAGCCTTGGTGGCTTGCTGTTGTTGTGACCGACTTGTGTGAGTTCGTGAGCCATTTTGAAACCTGCAATGCTAACACAAATCTAGAGTAGACTGCTCTGATACCAATTGTTGGATCGTAAACGGTTAGCGAGAGCTTGGAACTGGCTGTTAAGCTGTTCCCAAAACAGTGGAAGAAACAATATCGCAAGTATTAAAAGGCAATAAGAACACAGTTCCCTTATAGAGGAACCCCACGACAACCAACTAGTTGTGTGGGTAAACCTCTACCTCCCTTGGAGGATTTTGAATGACTTACTTATTTTATTGCTTGTTCCTTAGTTACATACAACCAGATTCAAACTTCTCTGTTCCTACGAGTTCTTCCTAACTCTAGAAACACTAATGAATCTTCTCAACTGAGTTCCTAAGCGAACTTCTCAACTAAAACAAGAAAGTCAAACCTTACACCTTGACACTTCAGTTCCCTTGCTCTTGGGAACTTTAGCTTCACCGTCGTCGAGATCGGACACTCGTCGCCGGGGACTTCTCTTCTTCTTTCTTTCTTTCTCTGGAAGTATGTGTGAGTTTTGGGAGAAGTGCTTAAAGCTAGCACTATTCATTTGGCTTTATACTCGGTTGTACTTGGGCTTCAATCGTATCTTTCGTGTTGTCCGAAATGCCCTTTGCTTGCAGCCCAAGTGTACAATCTTCACATGTGACTTCGATTTGAACTAGGTCAACTTCTTGAATCAATCGGACCGTTGGATCGCTTGTGACAGTCTGCTCATCAGACTGTTCCTTCATTCTGTCCAAGACAGGATCCTGCGATTTGCGCTGAGCGGTCTTTGGCTTCACATGTGAGTTCCCATGTGATGGGAACTGTCTTCTTCAGAGTTCCTTTGAGAGGAACTCTTCAGCGTGTATGCTTGCGTTTCTTATCCACTCATGGGAGTTCCCATAGCATGGGAACTGTTTTTGCTGTACCTGTGTTCCTTAGAAATACTTGGACAAAGCACATTAGTTCCCATATGGTGTTTGTCATTATCAAAACTAGAGAATGGTATCGTTGTTCCGATGTTTAGAACCAGAGGTCCCAACACCGTCCCAACATAATCAAATCCCGAATAAAATGACAATCGACCTTAAGCATTAGTACGATTATGAAAAACTGGATTAGCAACAATTTAATTGCATGGAGTTTCTAACGCGTGGAGTGAAATAGGCTAGGGTACCTCACCCCAGGATCGGGTTTCCATGTTGTTTATGCTATAGGCTAGGGTACCTCACCCCAGCAACAATCGACCTTTTATTTATTATGCTTGTTTTTAATTATATATTTTATTATAAATTTAAATATGTCGGTTATTCGTTATGATGCAGAATTCTATCTTAGTCGAAAGATAGAATTTATGCGTAGATTGGGGAAAAATAAATCGCTTGTTGGGCCTAGAGCATTATCGCCCCCCCCCCCTTAGGTCATCTCCAACAGCTTCTTCAAACTGTTGGAAATTGTGTATTTGAAGAATTTTATCCACTTTTTTACCCCAACAACTTCCCTATCTAATTCTTTATAATGGAGAATTCTCCAAAAGATTAAAGTGTCTTCCCTATATTTAGAGAATTCTCCAAATTCATTTGGAGAATGCATTAATTGAAATTGTATACATGGAAACTTGTGATTGGCCATATAAAATTTTTATAAAAAAATTTATATATAAATAGAGCTAATAAATGTAAGATTCTCTAAAATGAAGAAGCTGTAGGAGTTAAAGTAAATTTTGTTTGGAGAATATTACTTTTGGTTCTTCATTTTGGAGAAAATTATAGGAAAACTGTTGGAGATGGCCTTAGAGATAGAGTTTTTGACCTTCTCTCTCTCTCATCCATTATAAATAGATATCTTCGCCATGTATGATGAGCACCTCATATTCGTTGAGCTCGCTAGCAAGTCTTGTCTTTTACCTCGACGTTCGATCGACAAACTACTCTTTTGTCTTAGGCATTGATAGGCCATTTTCCTACACCGCAAGTATACGGTTCAGTTGTAGTAATCAAGGTGTCGAACAAAGGGAACTTTGTAGTACCAATTGGTATTCGAACTAGTAGATCAAGACAAATAAATAAGTAAAAGAGATTATGCTTGAATTGAAATGTAAACAAGTAATTGAAAGTAATAAGGAAATATCAGTGGAGAAAAGCTTCCAAGGTTAGGATACCCACAATGATGCTTCAGTAGATTTTAAGCGATGTCTATTTGGATTTCAACTTGAATATCGTTTGAAGGAACTCACTATCTAAAACCAACACAAATCTCTTTTCAGAAAATAAGTGAATGTGCCTAGACTCAATTAACAATCGCTATCGCGTAAGGTTAATCAGTTTTAGACCCTTTAAGCTCTTTAGAGACTAGGGGAAAACAAACATAGCATTCGCTGTCGTGTTCCGCTAGAATTATCCAACCCTAGAACTACTACGATAGTTGAAACTCACACAAGAGAAATTAAGTTGTTGTCGCATAAATAACTCTCTAGTTTAATACCTAGGGATCTCATTCAGAACCAATTTTTGGTACTTGTCAAATCAATATCCTGTTACGATTATCTCCTGTCGGTCTCAAATTATAACTAGAATTCTATATGCAAAACAAATAGAGCATAAAGTAACCTAGGATTAAATCAAACTTCAATCAAGTTTCCATTCAACCAAACATCACAATTCAAATCTACCTACTTCATCATCGGGTTCACCAAACCTTAGAATAAGAGAATTAGCTAGACATGAGAAGAGAGAAAAGCAAATCAAATTTAATAAACAACATACCAAATTGTTTGCAAATAGATCCAATCTTCAATCCAAGCAAGTCTAGAGAAATCTCCAATCAATCTCCAACTAGGGTTTTTTCTTCAAAAGAGAGAGGCTAAAGTCTAAAAAATAATAAGAGATAAAAATATAAAATTTGTCTTTCAAGTATTTAAACTAGGGACCAAAAACAAGATTGAAAAGCCCATAAGTCGGCGGAATTAAAACAGCACGCGACCCAGAACTCGGTCCAGAACTCGGTCAAGTTATCAGCCCGAGTTCTCGTCGTAGTCAAGAACTCAGCCCAAGTTCTTGTCCAGCGTCAGCACATGTATACCCCTTTTGTTGTGCAATTAAATGGGGCCTTTTTGATAGACTCCTTAGGCAATCTTCTCCTTGTCACTTCCGCTTCCAAGCTTAGCTCATCCCTTCAAAGCAATCCACTCGAACATCTTCAAATCAAATCTCACGAGCCTCCAAAATACCCTGAAATCATGAAATGCAAGAGTAGACTCCGAACACAACAAACTAAACTAAAAAGCAACAAAACTACCAAAAGACAAGCAAATTAAACCTAAAAGACGGAAGTAAACATGCCCTAAATCTATACCTAAATGCATGTTATCAAAATCAAAGGTGGATTAGGGGGTTCCCGCCTCTGTGTCCATTGTTTTGCCGGTTCTAGGTTGAAGCGGAGCTTGGGATGGAAGGTGAAGAAGGGAGTATACAATCAGTGCATTGAAGATGAATTTTTGTGCACTAATTGTTGGTGTCGTCTGTGGGAAACGAACAATCGATCCACACAATTATGGTGTTTGAATCGATCCCAAAAGAGCAAGAAGTGACTTTGCGAAGTCCTGGGGCAATCGAGCAAAGCAAAATCGACCGCGATGCCCTTAGCGAACAACACGACCGTAGAACAGCGAGCCACGACCGCGGACCCAAAAACCGCGACCGCGACACCTAGGGCGATTGTGCGAACTCTGATATTCGCTCAGAGGATCGAATCCTAGCGCATACTAAGCAAGGCGCCTTACTTGAAGACGATCTAACTCATGACCCGATCCCTCTCGCAAGGACGACCGCTCATCGCGCGAGCCGTCAAGGGTCCGAGTTGAGCGACGAAATTGACGGTTGTAATGCTACACTGTCCGAATCTAATGGGTTTGGCCGACTATGGGACTCAACAATTAATGTGTGATGTTGAATCCGAGACCAATCAAAGTTTACAAAGTCATGGGCCATCGCACGAATCAGGACGAGCAACCGCAGTCATGGATTGTAACTGTGACCCCAGCCTCGAGAATCGCGACCACGTTCGAGCGCAACTGCGCATCTTGGAGCCCGCACCAGCCCTAATCCGAGAATGGAACCCTAGTTCTACAACCCACACTACGAGCATGGTCAATCGAGCCATGCCGAGTCCAATCCTGCACGTGGTGACACTCACATATCTTTGACATCTGGGCCAAGCGGCAGGAATGGGACATCAACTACCGCTAAAAATGAGGAGGAAGATGAGATCACGCATGCCTTAGCCTCCGTCTTGAGAGAGAACGAAAAGATTCAGAATGAGCGTACCCAAGTAGAGTCCCGCTTGGACCAAGCCTTGGAGGAGATCGCTAGATTGAACCACACCTTGGATAAAGTTCAGGATAAGCACCCAGTCAGTTAATCGACGATCGAAAGGACCAATTGACGACTCACTAGCATTATTGAATTCCCCGAAAATCACCGTGGTCCTGAGTCGGTAAGCACTGACGAGTCTAAAGAGATTATTTGATTACTAAAGCAATCTTAGAGCTCCTAGAAGTCGACAATGGGTCAAACAACACGAGTCACCCCCACGTAAGAGGTCCCGAGCCACGAAGCACCTTTAGTCCAGGGACTCGGAAAGTTCCGACGATTATAGAAACCTTCGTGGATACAGAACGACGGAAGCCCTATTTGCGACCGCGACAAGTCCATCTGTGACCGTAGAAGGTTTGACGGCGACCCCGTTGATGTCCGCCTTTTTAGTCGTGTTTTTAGGGTGTGTTTTTGTGTCTTTGAGTCTTTTTCTTTAGTTTTGTGTTTTGTTTTGAGTCGTTTGTGTAGGTTTTTGTATTTCCTTAAGATATGGAGTCTACATAAGCTTTGGTGGTGTTTTATAGGTTTTTGAAGCTATTTTGGAGCACTTTTGAGGAGAAGAGCAAAACCGAACATAAGCACTTAAGGAAAAGCTCAAGGAATGAAGTTCATAAAGTCATTGAAGATCAAGTTTGAGCTTGGAAAGAGATAGAGAAATTCGTTACAAGAATATAGGAAAAAGAATCGAGTCAAACGGAGTTGTAACGAAGCCGCTACGCAAGTTTTACTCAAAGGCTGATTTTGTGAGCTCTCAGGATCGACCCTAACAGGGTCGTGCACGACCCAACTGAAATTCATGCTCTCAGGCACGACCCCAGGGGGGTCGTGCACGACCCAAAGTGGGTCGTACATGACGCCGACTCTCTCCATATTCCGAGATCTTTAGGAGATATTCTATCTTTTTATTTTAGGAAGGTTATTTTATCTTGTTTCCTAGTTAGATTAGGACTCCTTTTCTTCTATAAAAGGAGGTTAACCCCTTTAGTTTATGGACATCATCTTTTGGGGAGGGAACCAACACCGGTCTAGGGCCCGAGGGGCATGTTAGAGGAGGAGGAGGAGGAAGAGAGAAGAGAGGGGTGTGTGGATAAAGTAGAGATTGGTGTTGCTAGGAGAACAAGATTGTTTTGAATTCAAAGTTGTAAGCTTTTCTTTTTAATTTAGTTTTGTTTTCAATTATTATGCTTAGTGAGTAGTCCTTCTATCTAAGGTTGGGGTTGAACCCAACAATGGTTGTGCATGCTTTCTCTTGATCATGATTTGATTGTTTTTATTGCATGAATCTATTCTCTTGCTCTTAATCCTTGAAGCGAAAGTGGATTGGAATTTCTCATTCATAGTTGAAGCGAAAGTGGAAACTTTGAATCAGAATAGTCAAATTTAGGGTTTTGAAGCGAAAGTGAATCTATCCTAGTTGAAGTAGAAGAGATTAGATAGTAAGTTTATTAATTGAACGAAAGTTAGTTGATTTACTTGCTCTAGTTAACGAAAGTTAGCGCCTTTATGTGATAAAAGCGTGATCTTTATGTTTCATGAGTGTAAACGTGAATTCATAATTTGAATGCTTGAAGATCATATCTATCTATCTTGTGCTTAATTCCTTTGCGACAGTTGAGGCAATATCTTGCAATTAACTCAAAAGCGAAAGTGTAAGGTTGATTGTTTGATTAGTTCTAATAGGATTATTTGCGACGGTTGATATTCCTAGGTTGAAAGATAGATAGAAAGTTGTTTGATTTGCGACAGTTGATTAAATAACTTGAATTGTTTGCGACAGTTGACTCTTCTATGATCTAGATTACATGATAATTGTGAGTTCTTGTTGGAAGCATGCATGATTGTTGTTGTGGGGATACCCTAAACCTTAGAATTTCTCTTTTCTTGTTAAAACCCTTGCTTTGTTTGATTGCTTGCGTGAAAAGTTACAAAACTTGATACTGACTATCTCCTGTGGACGAACCTGACTCTGCTATACTCAGCGGGGTCTTGATATAAATTTATTTGTTCAAGAAACTCTTCAACAAATTGGCGCCGTTGCCGGGGAGATTTTAATAGTGCCAAGTTTTGTTCTTTTTACGTTTTTCGGGACTCCGCCGAGTCGGTAACGACCCCCCCTAGGGTCAGTACCGACCCTGCTGGGCAACCCAATTTTTGTGTTTTTTCTGTTTGTTTTCTAGGTCACTGTCGAGTCGTTACCGACCCTACCCAGGGTCATTAACGACCCTGTCGACAGGTAGTTTTTTCTTTCTTCTTAGCTTCGGTTTTTCACGGGATCACTCCAGGCTCGGTACCGACCCTCTGGGCCTCAATACCGAACCTCTCCGAGAACCCGTTTTGCTTTTTGATTTCGTTTTTGTTTTTGTTTTTGCTTTCAGTATATAAAAGCCATGGCCATGACAATTGAAGAGATGCAACAAGAGATAGCTGAACTCCGCTTACAGATAGAGGAGATCCGGAGAGAAAGGGACACCATAGTCGCGAACAATGCCCGATACCGAGAACAGTTGGATGCTATTTCAAGAAGCGAAGTGGCTAGTTGTAGTACTGAGGACCCTATCGACCCACCATGGGTCGGTACCGACCCCTCTCTGAGTACAAAAACGAGCGACTTCAAAGAGGACGTGCATATCACGGAGTCGACCGACCCCCCAAGGTCGGTAACGAACCACTTCTCCTCGGTAACGACCCCTTTTTCGAAAGACCCAGGTAAGTTTTCTTGTTCTTATCCAATCAATTATGGTCATGATCCTTTCTCTGATCCTCATTCTATTTCATATCCTACTGTTAGTACTGTGAAGGAGCCAAAACCTCCTTGGTTTTCGGTTTATACTAACCCTGTTGTAGGACTTCCGAGCATTTTGATTGACGATAGAGGACCAAATATCTTGGATAAAAGCTATGATGTTTTGCAGGCTAAGTATGGGGTTTCTTATGATCCCTTCGATACTGGATGGAGGCCACCTTAGAGGCAAGGTAAGTTCGTCGGGCTAACGACGTTAAAAATAGCGCTTACGGGAGGCTACCCGCTTTTTGTTTTTGTTTTGGTTTTTGCTTTCTTAGTTTTTTTTTGTTAGCTTTCTTTTGACTTGTTTTTAGGTTAGACTAGTATAGTAGGATAGAATTTTTCCTAAAGTGACTCAGGTACAAGAAGAAGAAGTGCTAAGAAGGAGAAAATTAAGAAGATTAGGTGTACAAGCAAGCAAGCTCGGTAACGACCCCCTCTGGGTCGGTATCGACCCCTACAGAACCGAGAGACTTTCAAATTCCTCAGTGATCAATGGTTCTAAATAGCTTCAGTTTGTCTTTGTGAGTATCTTTTTCCTTATCCTCTTTATCTTTTATGTCTTTGCTTTAAACAGTGAGGACACTGTTTGGTTTAAGTATGGGGTATGGGAAAAGGAAACTCAGTTTTGTGTTTTTTTGGATTGATAATATTCCACTTAGATGTCCTATGATGTGCTTTAACTTGCTTGATCATGTAATTCCATAGCATGTTTGGAGAGCTTTGCCTAAATCATGTTGAAAATTGTTTTTATGTGGATTTTTAACATGTGATATAATTGAGCATATATGATCTTAGGTAGAAGTGACTTGAATCCAACAAAAATTTCTACCTTGTGAGTTATTTTTGGCCTTATAGGGAGAACAAATAAAATCCCTCTTCTTTTCTTGTGTGATTTACTCTCCTTATGCATATTATCTCTTGTCATTGCATGGTTATCTATTACTTGAGACCTATATGAGATACTAGTTCATTGCATGTGAAATCATATGATGGAGAACTTATTTATTTTAGCCACTTTTTATCCTTTCTTTTCACCTACCTTATCATTTTTTTTGAAGCCAATTTGAGCCTTTAAGCCTTTTATTTATAGCTCCGCAAAATTATTCCCTAGCCAATAAAGCTTGACCCTATCCGGGGATTAGGACTTAGTATTGGTTGTTATGATTTTGTTGAGTGAGTTGTGTTGGTTCAAGTGTGGGGTATTATGGGTTGGGAAAAATTAAAAAATCTTGCAGTTTATTATGTAAAAGGAGTTTGGTTCCCTGAATGCACTTGCAAAGAAAGAAGAAGAAAAAAGATTGGTACCAACCTCCCACAGAAAAAAAATGAAGATCATAAGGGAGTAAGAAAAAAAAGAAGAAGAAAAGAAACAAAGAGTTGAATAGTGAATAATGTGCATGAGCCAAATTTCCTTAAAAATTAGAAGCAAGATTAGTTGGGATACAAAAGGGGTTGAGAATAAGTAAGTGTGCATAAAGAAAAGATTGAGTTTGGTTATCTTTTGAGAGTTTTGGTAATGTGAAAGTTTTTAGGAGTCTTTGATTCCCGGATATTATTAGCACCACCTAACCAAAATATTTCCACGCCTTATTGTCATTACCAAGCCCCATTACAACCCGGCCGAATGGAAGCTTCTATGAAGTTTTTCATTGAGCCTAAGTTCTTTTGATGATTTTTATGTGTTTTGACATCTCTGGTGGAGAGTTTGGTGATATAAGTAACAATGGCTATGTTGATTTTTGTATATTGGATTGAGTTGAGAGTTGTTATTCTATGCCTAAACACATGAGGGTTGAGTGAAACACATTACCCTTGTGAGGTTGGATTCTTAGTTGCTTTTGCTTAAGGTTGCTCTTATATGTGTGATGACGTTTAGATTCACTTGTTTATTTTCTACTTGTTCTTAGATGTTGCTTTTGATGAGGGCATTGACTTGATATATGTGTTGATGGTTTTAGTTGATGTCTTGTTTATTGCTTGAGGACAAGCAAGTCTAAGTATGGGGTATTTTGATGTCTGCCTTTTTAGTCGTGTTTTTAGGGTGTGTTTTTGTGTTTTTGAGTCTTTTTCTTTAGTTTTGTGTTTTGTTTTGAGTCGTTTGTGTAGGTTTTTGTATTTCCTTAAGATATGGAGTCTACATAAGCTTTGGTGGTGTTTTATAGGTTTTTGAAGCTATTTTGGAGCACTTTTGAGGAGAAGAGCAAAACCGAACATAAGCACTTAAGGAAAAGCTCAAGGAATGAAGTTCATAAAGTCATTGAAGATCAAGTTTGAGCTTGGAAAGAGATAGAGAAATTCGTTACAAGAATATAGGAAAAAGAATCGAGTCAAACGGAGTTGTAACGAAGCCGCTACGCAAGTTTTACTCAAAGGCTGATTTTGTGAGCTCTCAGGATCGACCCTAACAGGGTCGTGCACGACCCAACTGAAATTCATGCTCTCAGGCACGACCCCAGGGGGGTCGTGCACGACCCAAAGTGGGTCGTACATGGCGCCGACTCTCTCCATATTCCGAGATCTTTAGGAGATATTCTATCTTTTTATTTTAGGAAGGTTATTTTATCTTGTTTCCTAGTTAGATTAGGACTCCTTTTCTTCTATAAAAGGAGGTTAACCCCTTTAGTTTATGGACATCATCTTTTGGGGAGGGAACCAACACCGGTCTAGGGCCCGAGGGGCATGTTAGAGGAGGAGGAGGAGGAAGAGAGAAGAGAGGGGTGTGTGGATAAAGTAGAGATTGGTGTTGCTAGGAGAACAAGATTGTTTTGAATTCAAAGTTGTAAGCTTTTCTTTTTAATTTAGTTTTGTTTTCAATTATTATGCTTAGTGAGTAGTCCTTATATCTAAGGTTGGGGTTGAACCCAACAATGGTTGTGCATGCTTTCTCTTGATCATGATTTGATTGTTTTTATTGCATGAATCTATTCTCTTGCTCTTAATCCTTGAAGCGAAAGTGGATTGGAATTTCTCATTCATAGTTGAAGCGAAAGTGGAAACTTTGAATCAGAATAGTCAAATTTAGGGTTTTGAAGCGAAAGTGAATCTATCCTAGTTGAAGTAGAAGAGATTAGATAGTAAGTTTATTAATTGAACGAAAGTTAGTTGATTTACTTGCTCTAGTTAACGAAAGTTAGCGCCTTTATGTGATAAAAGCGTGATCTTTATGTTTCATGAGTGTAAACGTGAATTCATAATTTGAATGCTTGAAGATCATAGCTATCTATCTTGTGCTTAATTCCTTTGCGACAGTTGAGGCAATATCTTGCAATTAACTCAAAAGCGAAAGTGTAAGGTTGATTGTTTGATTAGTTCTAATAGGATTATTTGCGACGGTTGATATTCCTAGGTTGAAAGATAGATAGAAAGTTGTTTGATTTGCGACAGTTGATTAAATAACTTGAATTGTTTGCGACAGTTGACTCTTCTATGATCTAGATTACATGATAATTGTGAGTTCTTGTTGGAAGCATGCATGATTGTTGTTGTGGGGATACCCTAAACCTTAGAATTTCTCTTTTCTTGTTAAAACCCTTGCTTTGTTTGATTGCTTGCGTGAAAAGTTATAAAACTTGATACTGACTATCTCCTGTGGACGAACCTGACTCTGCTATACTCAGCGAGGTCTTGATATAAATTTATTTGTTCAAGAAACCCTTCAACACCCGTAGCCCCAGCGGTGGTCGAGGTCGGAGCAATCTCCACGAAAGTTCGCACGATTGTGACATGGATCGCTATGACCCGTTCGAAAGACCCGAGTCAGCTCATGAATGAGGCTATAAGAAGAAGAGACGACGTAGTCGGCGTCGGAGCAAAAGCAACGAAAGGTGTGACGGAGAAGATTGAGCACTAAGGCGCAGTGAAAGGAGGTTCCTTGATCTTTTAAGAGCATAAGGTGGAAGCTTGCAATCGACTTAAGAGCAAGCCGAGCACAAACTTGCTATGGTGACATCCATACCATTCCATAGAAGCATCCAACGCGCTAAGCCTCCGACAAAGTTCTCTCCACCATCATTCACTTTATATGACGGGCATTCGGACCCCGTAAGCCACACAACCGCCTTCTCACACAAGATGGAATTATGGGTTTATGATTGTGCTACAATGTGCAAAATAGTCCCGGTCATCCTTGACAAGGGTTCATTAAAGTTGTTCCAAAGTTTGAAGCCCGAATCAATCCGGTCACATGATCAATTTGCCACTGAATTTGTGAGGCATTACATAGCCAACAACCCAAATGCGGTGTCTCTTTGGCCTTAGAAAAGATAAAAGCAAAAACTTCTGCCGCTTCGTCAATCGTTTAATGGAGTGCTACCCTGAGATCCATGGGTGTGATGAGAAGACCGCAATTATCGTCTTTAAGAGGGCAATCCCCTTTGAGAGCAAGCTAATGGAAAACTTGACACTTCGTCTCCCTTTTACCATTGCTAAACTTCAAAAGCGCATTCACCAATACATGCGCTTAGAAGAGGCTAACTACAAAAAAAGGGAAATCGCCCTCTACAACTCGAAAGTCACACCGTCCTTCAAACGGGAACTTTAAGCGAAAGACTCCCTCGTCAGGAGACCAAGCTAGAGCGGTCTACACAACCTTCAACATCCCGATCTACATGATGCTACCGCCCATTAAGCATGAGAATTACTTCCGCTATCCCTCACGGGATGAGTACCCCGAAGATGGTCTCCGAAGTCGGAATTATTACATGTACCACAAGGTACGGGTGCACATGACCGAGGAATGTGAGCCCTTTAAGAAGTTCCTTGAGAGTTTGGTTCAGAAAGGGTACTTGCACGAGTACATTGAAGAAAATGAACCAAAAGCCAAGGGGAGCCGAGAAAGAAGCAAATTGAGGTCATCCAAACAATCTCGACGACATACAAGAATGAAGATGTTGAAACTAAAAGCAATTTCTGGAAATCATGTCACGAGCTAGAAGAGATGCGAGTTCAATAAACTAAATCGGGACCGTCGTTGCCAACCGCGCTTGCAGTTGACGGTTTGATCTTTTGGGCCAAGGACCTTGTGTCAGTCCATATCTCGCACAAACACCCCTTGGTCCTAGCTAGCGGTCAAGCTTGAGGGCTTCATGGTGCATCGGGCACTTGTGGAACCGGGGAGTTTGGTTGATATCATGTATTATGATGTCTTCAGGCTCCTAAGGAAGAAGAATGAAGACTTGATTCCGGTCAAGATGCAACTCACTGGACTTGGAGGATGTCCGGGGTTCCTGCTTGGAATGTACAAGAGTCAAGTCTGTTTGGAAAAAAACGAGATGACTGTTGAGTTCATAATCGTCGACGTGCCTGCCTCATACAACTTGATCTTGGGTAGGCCATGGATTCATGGGATGGGAGCGACACCATCAACCCTCCATCAAATGATGCACTTTAGAGATGAAGACGCCACAGCCCGGGTTTGGGCTAATCAGTTGGAAGCACGTATGTGCTCTAAGGGAAATCGCCCTAAGATAGAGTTCTATAGTAGATTGAAGACAAGCAGGGAAGTAAGGACCAGGAGCGTAACCGCGACCGCGGGCTCGATAGTCGCGACCGCGGGTCTGGTCCAGAGAGCTTTGATCCTTCTTTGAGGCAAAATCGCGACTGTAGGACCGGCCACCGCGATAGTGGGGCCCTAACCCGCGACTGTGGCCCGCACGGGCGCAATTGCAGTTACTCGTATTCCCCAGCGCAGGAATTTCGGGATTAGGAAATGCATGTAAATAGGGCATTCTTTTTTCCCACGTGGTTTTGATGAGGCCCATAGATTTTTATTTTCCATTCATTAGCTCTATCCTTAGGACCATGTCATAATGTCATTCATGTTTATTTTTAATAAAAGTCAGTTTTTGCATTAGTTTGAGTCTTGCATAAAAAAGAGCGCAATGTTAGTTTATCGCACTAATAGACTTCAACATATGCGCGTATGTAGAGGAGGAAAGGATCCCATGATATTCGCTAATGGATGCACGAATATATGAATATACGACTATACGAAAACGCACATAAAGGGAACCCGGCGACTAATCTGCATGACCACTTCGAATATGTGATAGAGTACTTACGTCTTAGTTGCGTTCTAACGTAACTAACACCTAAGTGGGGCATTTGTGAGCGGGTAAAATTAATTGCTATAATTATTTTACTATTATCCACCATAAAGGTGCTTTTATCTATTATGCTTGTTTTTAATTATATATTTTATTATAAAATTAAATATGGCGGTTATTCGTTATGATGGAGAATTCTATCTTAGTCGAAAGATAGAATTTCTGCATGAATTGGGGAACAAGAAATCGCTTGTTGGTCCTCGAGCATTATCGGCCCACCCTTAGAGGTAGAGTTTTCGACCTTCTCTCTCTCTCTCTCTCTCTCTCTCTCTCTCTCTCCTTCCTCCATTATAAATACATGTCTTCGCCATGTATGATGAGCATCTCATATTCGCTTAGCTCACTAGCAAGTCTTGTCCTTTACTTCGATGTTCGATCGACAAATTACTCTTTTGACTTAGGCATCGAAGGTGGATTAGGGGGTCCCCGCCCCATGTGTCGATTGTTTTGCAGGTTCTAGGTTGAAGAGGAGCTTGAGACGGAAGATGAATAAAAAAGTATACGATCAGTGCATTAAAGACGACTTTTTATACATGCAGTAACATAAAATACCAAGTTTTTTAGAATCAAACGAAATAAATACCCTTGAATAAATTATTTTATGGTTTTTCTTGTGTTTGTCTATAACTATAATTTATAGATTCTTAATTGTAACTACAATTATTGAAAAATCAAATATGTTCTTGTTAATCATATCATGTGTAGCATATGGATATATATATTGATCGAATATTTTTCTTCCAACTTGTGATTTGAAATTAGATTCTGTTCTCATGAATTCTTGAGCAACATTAACAACCGAGAAGGGATATTTAAGAGGAATAAAATGAGAGTACTTAGTGAAGCAATCCACAACTACCATAATTGAATCCTTCCCCATTTAATTAAGCAACCCTTCTATTGGATCGAGGTTAGTTTAAACGGTTATGGGAACTGTATTGGATAGTTCCCACACGCAATGGAAATAATAAATGAGCAGGTAAATAAAAGCGGAAGAGACAATTTCTTATAGAGAACCCCACCACGATCAACTAACCGCGTGGGTAAATCTCTATCTCCTCTTTGAGGATTTTGAATAAGTTCCCTTTTCTTTTTTTGCTTAGTTCCCTTTAGTATTTACAAGGCAGAATACAAACTTCTCTGTTCCTACAAGGACTCTCTCCCTAGGCAACACTATTATACTCTCTCAGCCCTAACACTGGTGAACGCTCACAATCAAAAGTAAAAGTAAACTAAAACCTTACAACCTTCTGTATATGCGACCTAGTTCCCTTGGATCTGGGAACTTCCTTCTTTCTCCTTTCACTGTCGTCGAGTTGAGCTCGCTGCCGGGGACTTTTTGCCACTTGAATGGTCTTCTCTGGTAAGTTATCTAGCTCTCTCTCTTTGTGTGTTTGCAAATTTGTGTATTGTGAAAAGTGATGGGCAAGGTCACTGTTTAAGGGTATATATATGATTGATATCCAACCTTAATCCATTTGAGGCATTTGTCCTAAATTCCCTTTTTGCCTTGCCCTCCAAGCTGGATCCTTAAGGTTCACATGTGACATTGTTTGAATTTGAAACTTGTCAACTCTTGGACCACAGCGGACCGTTGGATGGTGTCTTCAACCTGTTGCACAGTCTAAAGTCGACTGGTACACTAAGAAGCTCTTTTGTTCGGTTAGACAAGATCCCTTGATTTGCGTTGAGATGTCGCTTTCACGTGCACCAGTTCCCATCTAAAGGGAACTCTCGTCTTCTCAGTTCCCTTGTCTTGGGAACTCTCTTGACTTGAGTTAATCATGTTCTCCTTAGCTAGTTCCCATTTTTTGGGAACTTTGGGTCACTAAGTTCCCTATTCCTTGGGAACTCTGGTTCACTCTAAGGTTGGTCGCATCTTGATCGAGTTCCCTTGACATGGGAACTTTTTTTGCCTCAGTTCCCATGCCTTGGGAACTTGTTTCTCCGTATCTTTGCTCAGCGGTGCGCAACTTGTATACTTAGAAATACTTGGAAAAGAGTATTAGTTCCTATGGTGTTTGTCATTATCAAAACTGAGGACGTTGTTCTAGAAATTAATGAATGTGAGTTCCTAACACCGACTTAACACCTTCCACAAAATCCATACTAATGCGCTTCCATGCTCGATCAGGTATTGACAAAGGCTGTAACAATCTAGGGTAAGCCACATGTTCACTCTTCTTGCGTTGACAATTATCACACTATTGCACAAACTATTCTACCATAGCTTTCATTTTATGCCAGTGAAACAAAGCCTTAAGTCTTTGATATGTGGCTTGAATGTCTCCCTATAGGAGAGTCATGTAGACAAGCAATTAATTTCTCACGTAATCCTAATGAAGATCCTATTTACAACCTTCCTTTAATTCTAAATACTCCATCACATCAAAGCAGTCAGATGTAGGAGCAATTGCTATAACATTCAGTAATTGTTGTGCTTCAGAGTCTTGAGTATAATTGTTAACCACTCCGTACATCCATTTTGGTTGAACAACACATAAAGAAAAATGGGAGCCTTAACTAAACTCAAACCTCCTTGAAAGAGCATCGACCACTCGATATTATCTAACCCTTTTTATACAGAATAGAGTATGAGAATCTAAGCAACTTACGAATAACCTTTCTTTACAGTTGAGTAGTAAGTTATTCGTTCAACAATTACCTTAGGGACTGATGATCAGTTTTGATGAAGAAATGAGTTGGCTCTAGATAATTCCTCCATTTATCAACAATAAGTAATATGGCCAAAAACTCCTTCTCATAAGTAGAAAAATGGAGATGATTCTCGTGCAATGCCTTACTTATATAAGCTAATGGTCTTCCATTTTGCTTCAAAACTACCCTGATGCTCAAATCACAACCAATTGTCTCCACTACAACTGGAATGGAAAATTTTGGCAATGCGAGAACAAGTGTAGGAGTAATAATCTTCTTTAATTGTTGGAATGCTACTTCGGCTTCAAAAGACAACTTGAACTCAATCTTTTTAAGTAATTCAGTTAGAGGATGAGCAATAGTGCCATATCCTTGTATAGACTTTCTGTAATAACTAATAAGTCCCAAAAACCCTTTGAGTTCTTTGATGTTTTTTGGAGAACTAAATTGCACCATAGCCTCAATCTTCCTTGGATCCTTAGCTACGCCCTGAGCAAAAATCAAATGTCCCAAATACTCCACCTTTGACTGAGCAAAAGCATAATTACTTTGTTTGGCAAAGAGTTTGTGCTCCCTTATCAACCGTAACACTTGCCTAAGATGACATAAATGTTTCTCCAAACTAGCACTATACACTAGTATGTCATCAAAAATACTAAAACCGACTTCCTAAGAAATGGCCCAAACACATCATTCATAAGATCTTGAAACGTGGATAACCAAATGACATGACTTTGAATTCATAGTTCCCTTGATGTGTTCCAAATGTAGTTTTCTTAATATCTTTCTCAACAACTTGCACTTGATGGTAACCGGCCCTCAAGTCCAACTTAGAATACAATGTAGCACGATGTAGCTCTTCTAACAACTCCTCAATGTGGGGAATTGAAATCCTGTCCTTAACTGTAATGTCATTGAGCTGTCTGTAATCTACGCAAAACCTCCACGTTCCATCCTTCTTCTTTACCAACAATGTTGGAGATGCAAAAGGACTTTGGCTCGGCCTTATAATAGCTGAATGGAACATTTCATTCACTTGCTTCTCAATTTTTGTCTTTCGAAAATAAGGGTACTTGTAAGGCCTAGCACATACCAGATCAACTCCTTCTTTGAAGTGTATGGAATGTTCATGTCCTTTGATTGGAGGCAAACCCTTGGGCTCCTCAAAACATCAGAGAATTCACTAAGTAATTCCTTAATCTCTGTAGGTTCTTCAACTATCTTCCCTTCTATAGAGAATATCCTAGCAATCTGTGTGATTAGAAAGGGTACTCTCTTTTTGAATAATTTCTACAACTTTTTCTCTATCATCATTCTCAAAGTAGCCTCCTCATTAACTCCACAAATTTCCACTATTTTTCCATTCTTAACAAAAGAAATCTTTAATTTCTTAGGATCAAATAATACAAAGTTGAACTCCAACAACCAATCTCCCCCTAATATCATATCACATCCCCCAAGCTTAAGCAATCTCAGATCATATTGAAACTGGTGTCATTGCATGGTCTAAGTCAGTCCCTTACATTGTTGGTGACAATACATTCTTTCCCCATTAGAAACATGAACCTCTAATACGAGTGCTTCATGAATGTTTGTCTTAAACTGTTTGATTACTCTTAGATCAACATAATTGTGCATCTCCCCAATGTCTACCAATATGGTAATGCTTTCCCCTCTGATCTCCCCTCTGATCTTGATGGTTGTATTAGGATTACAACCTGCAATGGCATGAACGTAAACCTCTTGTTCTTTCTCTGGTTCTTCTACCTTAGGCTCCTTGACTTCAGCAAAACCATTCCCATGTCTCCCCTTTGCAGTTCTTCCAAATAGGCTACCATTAGATTGTGCAGTGTTTGAGTTTTGCAACGATGTCCAACAAAATACTTCTCCCCGCTTTTGTAACACAACCCCTATTGTCTTCTTACTTCAAATGTTGTGCTAGAACCTTCACCCTTGTCATTGTTCTGATGGTTACTTGTGGTACTTCCCACAACACTTGATTTGAAACGTCTATTGTATCCATTCCTATTTATTGAAAAATTGGACATAGATGGTTTTCAAGGTGGCTTACTCAGTTTGACTATGGCATTAACAGCATCAAAGAGCAATTTAGCTTGTTCAAAAGCTATGGTTAAGTCCACTGGTCTATTCAATTTAACCAATGACTTGATTTCATTCCTGAGGTTACTAATGTAACTGGAAACAAAGTACCCTTCAGGCAGATATGGATTATAGGTTAACACACTTGCTCTAAGTTCCTCAAAATTTTCAATGTAATCATCAATATCACCTTTCTGTTCCAACTTATTGAACTCATCGATCACATTGACTCCTCGCTTTTCCCCAAACATCACACAAAGGGCTTTTTTTTGTTCTTCCCAGGAAACCCTATATATTTGCAATAAAAATCCTTGGTGCCATGTATCAGCCTTCCCATTAACATACATTAAAACCAATTCGATTTTTTACACATCAGGAATTCCAAATATCACAAAGTAACGCTCACATTTCCTAACCCAACTCCTAGGGTTTGAACCATCAAAAGTAGGAAAATCTACCTTCGGATGCCTATTCATTCCCAAACAACGGGAAAAAGATCCAGAATCTTGTACCTGCTAAGATGTTGCAACCGGATTTGGAGAATTTCTTGATGGATAATGAATTCTGTCCGTCGATCGACTAGCTCCCAACAAACTATCCGCTCTTTTGTCTTTTTCTGACCTGATTCCACTACTTGACGCATACCCTCCCTATATTCCAGTAGCTTGAGACGGAGAATTATCAGCCAAGTTCAGAGTTCCCAACACCATAGTCGGTGATTTGTCAATCGGAAGCACCGACAACACCAAGGCTAATAGTCGCTCACTTCCAAACCAAACTCTTGGACCGGAACCGGGGACGGAAGAAAGTGAATCTGACCACCATCAATCTTGGAATCAATCTTTTGATCGATTTTGTCCAATTTTTGCTCTATCGTTGCGAAACATGCCAAGTTTCCTTCTTCTTGAACTCGAGCCTCTACAATGAATGTATGCGTCTGTTGGAACAATCTTTGTTCCATGGTTTCTCTTAGTTTTGATGATAACAAACTTAGTTGGTATAACTTGCTTCTATATGTAAATGTTTTAAAAAAAACAGGTACATAGTCACGAGTGACGGAACATTATGAGGAACGATGGGGGAACGAGTGACAGATTTAGGAAGTGCTTCTCAAAAGGACGCGGCTTTCTATTAATGGCAAGTTACTAGATATTCTGCGAGCAATATTCTGCGAAGATACGATAGCTGTAGGCGGTTGCTTGGGAAGATCAAAGGAAGGATAAGATCAAAGTTTACACGATCAGGGGCGGATCCAGAACTTTGCCAAAGGGGGGCGGACTTTGTACATAAAAATGAATCTCAATTTTAACATCATTAGAATTAACTTCTAATTCAATATTTGTGATTTGTATTCAAATTTGCATTGGAAGATTGTGGTGGTTGATCGACACTTTGTAAACCGACTGATGTTTTTTTGCCTTTTAAAAAAATACCTCTCTATTTTGTTAAACACCCATTAATCTATTAATTTCAACAAATATCAATATTTCAACGAGAATTAACAAAATTATCCAAAATTTCAATATATCAATTTTTAATATCTATTAAATCTATCAAATTTTCTTATCAATTATCCCAAAAATTAACAACTAATCAAATTACAATTTATCAATTCACACGCATTTGACATTTCCACTAAATTGAGAAAAATTCGGATTTATAGCCAACTTTAACAATTTCAATTATCAAATTTCTTATTAAATCTATTAAATTAATTAACAAGATAATAATGTATCAAACTTATTATCAATTTCTCAACAAATTAACAAATTAATACAACCTATAATTTATAAATTCACAAATCCACACATGCCATTAATTATTAAAAATAGTGGATCTGACTTCTAAGGAAGAGGAATTGAAACTTGAAACTTGAAAATTCACATTTGTTGGCCGGCCCTACAACGGCTACAGGCTGCAGAACTTTTTTTAAAAACAAATTGCACAAGAGCTAGAAAAAAGCGACGTCGTTTTTCTCTTCTTCAAATGGACTGGAAAAAAATAGCACCAGAAACGTTAGAACTAGAAAAAAAAGACACTGTAAATCTGAGCTCCCTTTCCAAATTTGTCCCCTTCTTCTCATACTTCACCTTCCACTTTCACACTGATCTCGAATTGTCTATGGGGCGAAATTAATTAATTTTTTAATCTTCCGGGCTCTCTAACTAATAGTCGCCGCTCCTCCGGATCGATGTGGGGCGGCCGCCCCCGCCCGCCCCCTAAATCCGCCCCTGTACACGATCTTATCTAGGAAATCCGAGATCATTCGGTTTTGGCAAGAATCGGCATGGTTGAGGATCCAAATCACAAACAATACTTTCTCCTATTAGTTTGGGATTTGTTAAGTGGAAAATCTGAGTAATTAGGCAAGAATTACGTATGAGATCAGACTTGACATTTCTTATAAGTAGCTAGGTTATAGCTAGGGTTTAAGTGTGGTTGTTGACGACGAACTTGGAGAGATAGCTTTTCAAGTGTACGAGTGTGTGGTTTTTTTCCGGTGAAGAATCCACAAGTAAGTAGTTTACTTTCTCTTAGGTTTATGTTTAGGGTTGGAGAAGTCTAGTTGGTTGAACTTTGGTTGGTGCCTTAGTTACCAGGGAACTTGACTTGCCTTGTCACCGTTGAAAATTAATAAAAGTATTCTATTGAAAATCCTCTAAGAAGGAGTCTCAGGGGAAGAGGTTTTTTCTGTCTATGACTTGTTGGTCGGACAGAAAGTTTTCCTCTATAAATTTTGTGTTCTTATTTTTTATTTCCGCTGGCCAAGGAACATTGTTAGTTCCCTGACTTGTTACTAATGCTTCACGATCCAACAATTGGTATCAGAGCCAGGTTTGCTCTAGATTGTGTGTTAGTGCAGGAATACAAAATGAGTACCAACAACACTCACAACGTCGGGATTGGAAACAACAAGCCTCCACTGCTTATTGCTAGAGAATATGACCACTGGAAGATCCTCTTCGGTACTTGGCTCAAGAGCAATGACTACCAAGACTGGTCAGTCATTGAGGATGGAGACTGTGTCATTCCAGCGGACAAAAAGAACAAAAAATCCAATGGGGTCAAACAGAGTGGATTGGAATGGAGAAGAATTACATGGCTCATATGCTGCTAAACAATGCCTTGGGTGCTGAAGATCTACTAAGGGTGGTGAACTCTAAAACCGCTACAGATGTATGTGAAGCCCTTGAGCAAATGCACATCGGAAGTATAGATCTGAAGGAAAAGGAGGCTTTGGTATCAAAAAGGACATCACAAAGTCGTAGAAAATCTCTACGATTGTTGATGGTCTTGGTCCCAAGTACGTTGTTACCAGAGGCTTGCTTAGAGAAAATCCAATCACGAAGACATGCACACTTCATGAGTTCTTTGAAAAGCTGACATACTATAAGCGGGTACGAGAACATCAAAAGTAGTACCTCAAGTTATGACAAGGGTATTGCTCTCAAGGTGGAGAAGGCCATTGAAAACATCACTGTCGGAAGGGGAGTCTATACATTGGAAGATGACTCTAACGTGGCTCTCATAACAAAAACAATGAGGGCATTCTACAAGAGAGGCAAGAAACAAGGGGCCTTGAAGGAAAAAAGAAAAGGTCAACTCTGAGAAGAAGGAGATCAAGGATGTTACCTGCTTCAACTGTCAAGAAAAGGGTCACTATGCTAAAAGTTGTCCCAAAGGTAACGGGTCTGGGAACGAGAAGAAGAAGGCCTACATCGCTGCATGGGATCTTGACTCAGATGATGAATCTGAATCAAAGATCTGTTCCATGACTTTAAAGACTGAAGATGTAGACCAAGAGGTAATTCCTAAATAATTCCTTGCTGGTTTAGAAAATGCTAAACAATCTGATCTTGTCATACTTGTTAAAAAGCTTTTTGAAGATAACTTGAAAATGCAAGATGAAATAGAAGCTGCTCATGAGAAATGTCTTAATCTTGAAGAAAAATTATCAGAATCAACTGTTACTAGTGTTGTTCCTTGCACTGAGTGTAAAGAGCTAAAAGAAGATATTACGACTCACTGAAACCAATAATGAGCTTAGAACCGATTTGCTTGTTTTCAAACTCAAAAAGAAAGAACTGGAGTTTGAACTTGACAAAAGAACTCGTGTTGTGTTTAATCCAGCTAAGTTTGGTATTGGTTATGGAAAAGATAAATCTAAATATCCTCTAGATGACCTTAGCTTTGAAGAAAAGATGGAAAGAAAAGCTAGGTAACTTCAATCTGCTAGAGATAAGGTTACTTATCTAGAGGTTAGGGTCAAGATTCTTGAGAGTGGCTTAAATGAAAATTCAGAGTGGTATTCTGGTAAATGGATCATAAGATATATCTAAAACAATCTCAAGGGAACCAACACAGAGTTCCTTCCAAGGAACGTGCAAAAGAACGAACTCTCCAAAAACCACATCCTAAGCGCTATCTTGGCGAATATTATAGGGTGTGCTATCACTGTGGCAAAGGAGGTCATGTCCAAAAGGACTGTAAGGTTAGATTAGAAGTGTCTAACAAGAGGGTTCAAAATCGGAATACAAGGAACAATAAGAAACAGTGGTCTGGTAAGAAAAATCAAGGGTATGACAAATCTCATGAGAACAAAAAGAAACCAGCTTATCAACCACAAAAGAAGCAAGATTCTAAAATTGATAAAGGGAAAAACCATGTTGATCCCTCAAATATTGCTTCTAGTTCCAAGAGTCCGCAGAAAGCTATTTTAGTTCAATCTCAAATTTATCATTCTGTGAGCTCTGCTAACCGACATGGGAAGGCTATGCAGGCCTAGGTCGTTAAAACGTGATTTCTTTCTTGCAGGGTGAAGTGAGGGGAAAATCCGCTGGATCCTTGACAGCGGGTGTTCATGTCACATTACAGGGAACGAGAGTATTTTGTCCTCACTTCATATCAATGCTGGAGGAAACATTTCCATTGGCAACAACAATTAAGGAGAAATCATTGGAACAGGTGAAGTCAAGCTACATGAAAAGACCAGCGTTAAAGACGTGAGCATGGTGAAGGGTCTTGGTTACAATCTGTTGAGTATTGCCCAACTTTGTGAGCAAGGGAACAACGAGGTTTCATTTACCTCAGATGGTTGTACGATCAAGAACAAAAATTCAAGTCTTGTGGTCCAGAAGGGAAAGAGGCGCAACAATGTGTATTTTGTCAACTCGAGTTTCCAACCACAAGAAGAGTTATGCTTTGTTACAATTGTTGATGAGAATAATATTTGGCATAGAAGGTTTGGTCACGCAAATCATCGAGGAATTCACAAACTCTACTCACAAAACCTGGTGATAGGACTTCCCAAAGTTCTTGTAGAAAAGGAAAGCTTGTGTCTAGAGTGCGTGAGAGGCAAACAAAGAAAATTGTCCTCTCAGCCAAAGTTATCGATCAACACTTCTCATCCTCTTGAGATGGTACACGTGGATTTGTGTGGTCCCATGTGGGTGAAAGGTCATGGAGGTAGCAAGTATATTTTTGTTATTGTTGATGATTTTACTAGATATACATGGACTCTCTTTATAGGTTCCAAAGATGAGACCTTCATGGCATTCAAAAGTTGGATCAAGAAGGTAGAAGCATCGACATGACAAAAATTGAAAGCTATCAGGTCAGATAACGGAACAGAGTTCAAGAATTCCATGTTTCATAGCTACTGTGATGAACATTGAGTATCTCAAAACTTCTATGCACCGAGGACTCCTCAACAAAATGGCATAGCAGAAAGAAAGAATGGAACACTACAAAACATGGCTCGTACTATGATGTTGGCAAGTAACTTGCCTCGGTCCTTTTGGGCTGAGGCAGTCAATACCTCTTGCTACATCATTAATCGAGCTACTATATGTTCCAATTTTCTAAAACTCCATATGAAATAATCAGGGGAAGAAAGCCAAATATTTCCCTCTTGAAAGTATTTGGGTGCAGGTGCTTTGTTCACAACAACGAAAAAGACGACCTAGGAAAGTTTGATCCAAGGAGTGACGAAGGCATCTTTCTGGGTTACGCATCCAATAGCAAGGCTTACAAGGTGTTCAATAAAAGGACTAAGAAGTTTTAAGAAAGCATTCATGTTGTCTTTGAAGAGTCAAAAAATGGAGGGAACCCGTCAGGTAATGAGGGCGTACTAAAGGTTCTAAACATAGACTCAGATGATGAAGTCGATCCAGATTCAAGTACACAAGGTCCAAATGAATAAGTCACCCCTCCCAGTCCTGACTTGGATGGAGTTGATACAAGAGGTACTTCGAATCTTGAAGATGATACTCCACAAAATGAAGAACAAGTGGAAGGAACATCCCCCGGAATGACAGATCAACATGAACAAGAGGAATCAAGAATAGATCCCACTCATATCGAAATCAGAAATTATCATCAAAAGAGGGATCATCCTGTTGAAAACATCATCACTCTATACAAACAATGTGTGCTTACCCGTTCCTATATTAAGAATTTTTGTGCTTTCAATGCGTTTATCTCTCTTACAGAGCCAAAAAATATGAAGGAAGTATTAAAAAATTCTGATTGGATAGTTGCTATGAAAGAGGAACTACATCAGTTTGCGAAGAACAATGTATGAAGGTTAGTTCCCAAGCCAAAGCATAAAATGGCAATAGGAACAAAGTGGGTATTCAGGAACAGACTTGATGACACGGGAGCTGTCACAAGGAACAAGGCGAAGCTTGTAGCAAAAGGGTACAACCAACAAGAAGGGATCGACTATGATGAAACGTACGCTCCTATTGCAAGAATAGAAGTCATCCGTCTTCTAATCGCCTATGCTGCTCACAAAGGATTTAAACTCTATCAAATGGATGTGAAGACAATATTCTTGAATGGATACCTACAAGAGGAGGTTTATGTGTTGCAGCCACCAGGATTTGAAGATGTTGATCACCCTGATCATGTCTACGTACTGGATAAGGCTCTCTATGGTCTTAATAGGCGCCTCGTGCTTGGTATGATAGATTCGCGCAGTTTCTATTGTCCAATGGATATAGACGTGGTATGATCGACAAAACGTTGTTCCTAAGGGAGCAAGACGGTGAGGTTTTAGTAGTTCAAGTTTATATTGATGATATTATATTTGGTTCTACTAACCCTAAACTTGTAGAAAGCTTAAAGAATCTAATAAGTTGTGAGTTTGAGATGAGCATGATCGGTGAACTCACTTTCTTTCTTAGTCTACAAGTGGTACAAAGTGATGAGGGAACAAAGGTACATCAACAAAAGTACATCAAGGAGCTATTGAAGAAGTATGGTATGGATTCTATGAAACCTTTTGATACTCCTATTTCTCCTAATACTCGTCTTGATGCTGATCTTAATGGTATTGATGTCGATCAAACGATGTACCGAGGCATGATTGGTTCCCTATTGTACCTAACGGCCAGTCGGCTAGATATTATGTTCAGTGTGTGTCTTTGTGCTAGATTCCAGGCTAATCCTAAAGAAACACATCTTAAAGAAGTAAAGAGAATTCTACCCTACTTGAAAGGGAACGATGGGTCGTGTCTACGGTATCCAAGATATAACTCGTTCCATCTTGTCGGATTCTCGGATGTAGATTTTGCAGGTCACTTGGTAGATAGGAAGAGCACATCAGGCATGACCCAATTTCTTGGTCCTTTCTTGGTGTCTTGGGGATCGAAGAAGAAAAATTCGGTTGATCTTTCCACGGCTGAAGCTGAGTATGTCACAGCAGCCGCCTGTTGTTCCCAGGTTTTGTGGTTAAAACAATAATTGGTGGATTTTGGTGTGTCTCTTGAAAGTATCCCTATCTTATGTGATAATACAAGTGCCAACAATATCTCCAAGAATCTTGTGCATCATTCTAGAACCAAACATATAGATATTCGACGTCATTCCCTACGAGATAATGTTGAAAAAGGTTTTATCAAGATGGATCATTGTAGGACTGCAAATCAAGTGGCAGATATCTTCACCAAGGCTTTAGACAGAAAACCCTATGAGCATCTGAGGATGTTGCTAGGAATTATTTCCTTGGAGTAAACAACTCCCGGTCCTCTATTCCCTCAGTGCGTGGCTAAAGAGGTAACTTCTTAGGGAACTACGTATCATTTGACATGTTTTCTAATGGCTTATATCCTTCCTCTATGCATTGAAGTTATATATATTAGAAATTGTTAAGTGTTGCATGCTAAAAGGAAATAAAACTGAAATGTTTACATCCAAGATTTTCTTTTAGCCCAAAATAACCAACTTGATCTATTCTATCCCTCACTTCAAGCCGAAATGATGGTTGGTTATAAGTTGTCCCTTATCATGGTCCAAACAAACGTTCCCTATGAACCCCCTTTGATTACCTTTAAACGTGGAATAATTGTTTGGATGACAAAAATATTCCAAGCCCAAAAAAAAGTTTGAATGGAACATCCTTTGTCCCTTGTCTATTCAAACAAGCCTTTTGTCCACTCATGGTAACGAGGTATGGAACTAGTGGTTTAGGGAATGTGATTAATGAAGGAATGTCTTTGATTAAAATTGAAGATTTTTCTGGAAAGGAACAGACATCAATCAGCTCCTCGAGGACACAGTGTGATAGCCGTTGTGACTGCTCGTTTTGAAAATTCCAGCCGTTGAACAATGTTTTTGCAGGGAACGATAGGGCGTTTTTGCAGTCTACTCTTAATGGCGGTGTAAAAACTCATCATTATGGAAATTCTTAGCCGTTAAGATATCGATAGAAGATATTGGGAAGATCGTGATCTTTATTAACAAGGAAATAGGTGTGCTTAGGCACCGTTCGGCACCAGCGGAATTGGGAGCTTTTTCAGCTAGGGGGAGCGGAAAAATGGACGGATTGAAGAAGCTCCTCCTCACAAGCTTCTTCAATTTCTGCTAGATGAAAGGGAAAAAAAACTCCAGCTAGTTCCAGCCGAACAGAGCCTTATATTCTCTTCTCTCTCGGTCATTATTTTTCACCGCACCTCTTTTCTTACCTTCCAAAACCCTAATCTACTTCAAGCTTCAAGCTTTCTTCTCTTTCACATCAATGGCGTCCTCTTCAAACACCCTTGCCCTAAAAGTTGATGGACTTGATGCCTCCGAGATCGAAGCTCTTCAAGCTCAACTCGAATCTCTCAAAAAGGCCAAACGATCTTCTCCCTCTCCTGTTTCTAAGCTTGAAACCCAGTTTGATGTCGTGGATACCATCGGAGCAGAGGCCATTGCTAAGGCCTCGTGTGAGAAGGATGCTCTTCCCGAGGAATCAGAGAAAGACCCCTCAATGGTCCCCTCTGAACAAACTGCTAAAACAGGGGAAGGAAAAGAGGGTCAGGATGAGTCGGAAAAGGAAGAGGTCAACTCGCCTCCTAAAGAAACCACCAATGAACCAGAAATGGTGGAAGATTTGCCGGTGAATAAGCGACCAGGATGGGTCAGGCCGACAAGCCAAGGGAAGCGAAAGGCCAGGAAGAAGGTTCCTCTCCATCCTTCTCAGATCCTTCATATCTCTGAGTCGAAACGAACTCCTTCCCCTGCTCCTAAAAAGGCGAAGATCGCTCCAACGGGAACCAAGTATTGTCTTCGATCCACTGCCACCACCTCAAAGAAAATGGTGGTCGAGGAGTCTTCTGAGGAAGAAGATCCAGAAGAAGATGAAGAGAAAGTTGGCTCTGAAGAGGCCGAGTCTGAGGACAAGATGGAATCTAGTGATGATGGTGATGAAGAAGTGGAGGAAATGGAAGAAGAGGTTGAGAAGGACCTCAAGTCTGCTAAGGCAAAAGAAAAGTTGCCAATGGAGCCATAAGGTGTTTCTAAGAAGCTTTCAAAGAAGGTCATCGCTCCTTTGGTGATTGACGAGGAATTTCTGAAAGGGCATGACTTGGAGGAGTTCTGGGAACTTCTCAAGTTCCAAGAATGGGAAAAGATTTGTGCTTCAGGGGTCAAGGTAGATGTGTCTGTCCATGCTAATTTCTTTTCGACCTATCAACTAGCTGATCTTGTGACTGGACCCTTGGGTTTCTCTACTGTCGGTACCTCCGAAATCTCTTTCTCTTTGGGGTCTGTTGCAAAGATTCTGAAGGTACCTAGTGAAGGTTATGGGGAGTTGCATACTTTAAACAACTGGCCAAGGAACAAGGCTCAACTGATTAAGCGCGTTATGGGAAAGGTGTCTACTGCTAGTCCTTACTTAATTGGTGAGCTGGTATACACTGCACGGATTGCACACCAATTTCTATTCAAGGTTATTGTTCCCAGGCTGGAGAAAAGGAACACTCTCATCATCAATGACATGATTCTGTTGGATAAATTTCTGAGGAAGGAACAAATCAGTCTTCCTGAGATCATGATGAGACAAATGGCCAAGTGCACAGGGAAGAATCATGGCTTGCCTTACCCTCAGTTTGTCAAGACATTTCTGAAGGAAAAGAAGGTGTATGTTCCTTCACGAGAGGAGTTCTTTGGATTACCCTTGGATATGCGCAATATCTCGAGGATGACTTTCCATGGTGATTCAAAGGGAATATCTACAAAGAAGACTGCCCAGATGGATGTTGGGAGTTCTTCACTGAGTGAAGGTGTTACTGCCAAGATGTTGATCGAGCTTCAAAAGATTTCCTCTCAGCTGAATACCGTCATTGGTTACTTGGCTAAGAGAGACATTGACACTGTTGCTGCTGATTCCATCTCCTCCGAACCATGATGTGGATCCTCTCTTGTTCCCTAGCTATCCATCCCCACTTTAAAAGTTTAAGTTGTTTCTCTTGGATGTTATGACTTTTATGTTTTTTGTTTTCTTTGGCTGTGATTCCCACAACAATTATCTATGAATATTAACTTTCTTTTGCTTATGAATGGTTTGAGTTTCAATTAAATTTGTTCATTTGCTTTAAGTTTTGCTTGATGATTGTTGGCCTTTTGATGATGTCAAAAGGGGAAGTTAGGAAAAATACAGAGATGCATTCTATCTAGGAAATACAGAGGGAACTTTGGCTAAGGGGGAATATGCTGTTACATGATAGCATGCATTTAGGTGTTAGTTTTAGGGCATATTTACGTTTAAATCTTATTAGTTGCATGCATTTTGCTTAGTTTTTGTAGTTTTTACATTTCGGTGTCTACTCTTGTGCTTTCGTGTTTTTAGGTCGCTTTGAGGAGCAAGGATTGGTTAAGTTGAAGGATTCAAGATTAGAGATATTCAAGTGTCTTTTCCAAGGATATTCAAGCCACTTTTTATGATAATTAAGGCCAAAGAGGTTGTGGAAAAGAATGCTTAAAACCAGGCCATGCATTGGAGTTGTTGTTTTGACACCACTTTCTTGTGACACTTTGTTTAGGAGCTAAAATGGTCAAATGAATCTGAATTTAGTATCATTGGAAAGCTAACTCGATTATCTACAATTCATATATGTACGTCGAGTTCAAATTCCAACTCTAAATGGGTCAAAATAACCTCCAAAAGTACCGTCAAAATTCTGTCAAGACAAGAACCACGATCGCGGCCAACCTCTACGGCGATCGCGGCTATGGCAGTCGCGGCCCTACTAATTTTACACGCGATGAGATCTTCTGACTATCTTTATTTCCTTTTATTATATCTTTCCTTTCGTGTTTTTTGTTGGCTACTTAAGCCTAGTTGTTAGACTTTGTTAGGGGATCTGTGTCTCTCTTAGACCTAATTTCTATTATTCTAGTTTGTATTCTCTCTTCTATGGAGAACTAAACACTTTAAGTCTTATTCAAGTTGAAGCTTTTCAGACTCAAGTTTATTGTGGGATTCTTCTATTCAGGTTTATTTCTACAGGTTATTTCAATTCTCTTATGCATAATTATTATTGACTGTATTGATTTCTACTTGATTGGCCACCTTGTTGGAATTTAATACTCTCTATTGCTAGATCTAAGTTTTCTAGTAGCAAAACCTAATATTTGTAGCAACTCAATTGGATTAGGACTCGTTGGACTAAAACAATTGAGAAAGAGATTTGAATGCATGTTGATTGTTTGACTCGTTGGAATTCATTTGCATGTCCTGTTTATCCTTGTTCTCATTGCTAATATCCTTATGATTTATAATCATTTCATGAGTTCTTTGGATGTTAAGTTTGCATGTCTCGTTGCCATGTTATATATATCTGATCAAGATAGGAATAACCAAAAGAAATAACTTGTTTGGCCCACCTTCCAACAGCAGAAGCTCGCACCACATGACTGATGAACACCACCCATGAACACCAAGCAGTCAAAATCGATCCAAACCCTAGCTTTTTTGTGCACTCCCTCACCTACAACTCCCTCTTCTTCATACGGAGAACAAATTGCCCAGGAAACCCAAGAAAAATTAATGACAAAATTATAAGCAAACTTCGGCCCCAAATCCCAATTAAGGAGCTGATGAATGAATAGGTTTGAAAGAAAAGGGTAATTCAGAGGGAAAGAGCTCAAATTCAATTTTCACAAATTGGGCACCTCCACCAAACTCTCTCTCTCTCTCTCTCTCTCTCTCTCTCTCTTCCAAGAGCTTGAAAATGTGAAGGCCTCAATTTTACTAGTAGTTGTAGTACAACACATAGGGGTTAGACATGTTTGCATTGAATGTAGTTTTTCTTGTCTCACTTCCCCTCATTCATTTCTTCAACTCCTTTGCAACATCTCCAATTTTTCGAGGTGGCCCTTTTTTTGCAATTGCAGGGTTTTGTTTTTCCTTTTTGTATTTTTTATTCTATACCTCTACTTGATGTGTGTAAAATGCAATTATACTATCATGCTCAAATTTGTCCTGTTACTTTTGAAATTAGTTGAAGCTTCCTTATCAGATTTCTTCCATTAAACTTAGCTGATACTCATTAAACTTTGAACCCTAAAAAAATTGCTAAGCTAAGCTAATTTGATCTGTTACTGGTTTTTGTTTTGACTTAAAATGTAGCACATGTTGTGTATTTGAGTGAACTTGCATTTCCATATATTCCTTATACTCCTAACTTGAAACTTCTTTGATGTCTGATGAAGACCTGTGTTGCCTCTAGGTAATGTAGGCCTAAGGCCATTCTTATAATCCATGATAGGATCCATTAAAGTGAAACTATGTATATGTATAGTACCCCCATCATTCAAGTCAATCAAAAGAGGGATCATCCTGTTGAAAACATCATCACTCTATACAAACAATGTGTGCTTACCCGTTCCTATATTAAGAATTTTTGTGCTTTCAATGCGTTTATCTCTCTTACAGAGCCAAAAAATATGAAGGAAGTATTAAAAAATTCTGATTGGATAGTTGCTATGAAAGAGGAACTACATCAGTTTGCGAAGAACAATGTATGAAGGTTAGTTCCCAAGCCAAAGCATAAAATGGCAATAGGAACAAAGTGGGTATTCAGGAACAGACTTGATGACACGGGAGCTGTCACAAGGAACAAGGCGAAGCTTGTAGCAAAAGGGTACAACCAACAAGAAGGGATCGACTATGATGAAACGTACGCTCCTATTGCAAGAATAGAAGTCATCCGTCTTCTAATCGCCTATGCTGCTCACAAAGGATTTAAACTCTATCAAATGGATGTGAAGACAATATTCTTGAATGGATACCTACAAGAGGAGGTTTATGTGTTGCAGCCACCAGGATTTGAAGATGTTGATCACCCTGATCATGTCTACGTACTGGATAAGGCTCTCTATGGTCTTAATAGGCGCCTCGTGCTTGGTATGATAGATTCGCGCAGTTTCTATTGTCCAATGGATATAGACGTGGTATGATCGACAAAACGTTGTTCCTAAGGGAGCAAGACGGTGAGGTTTTAGTAGTTCAAGTTTATATTGATGATATTATATTTGGTTCTACTAACCCTAAACTTGTAGAAAGCTTAAAGAATCTAATAAGTTGTGAGTTTGAGATGAGCATGATCGGTGAACTCACTTTCTTTCTTAGTCTACAAGTGGTACAAAGTGATGAGGGAACAAAGGTACATCAACAAAAGTACATCAAGGAGCTATTGAAGAAGTATGGTATGGATTCTATGAAACCTTTTGATACTCCTATTTCTCCTAATACTCGTCTTGATGCTGATCTTAATGGTATTGATGTCGATCAAACGATGTACCGAGGCATGATTGGTTCCCTATTGTACCTAACGGCCAGTCGGCTAGATATTATGTTCAGTGTGTGTCTTTGTGCTAGATTCCAGGCTAATCCTAAAGAAACACATCTTAAAGAAGTAAAGAGAATTCTACCCTACTTGAAAGGGAACGATGGGTCGTGTCTACGGTATCCAAGATATAACTCGTTCCATCTTGTCGGATTCTCGGATGTAGATTTTGCAGGTCACTTGGTAGATAGGAAGAGCACATCAGGCATGACCCAATTTCTTGGTCCTTTCTTGGTGTCTTGGGGATCGAAGAAGAAAAATTCGGTTGATCTTTCCACGGCTGAAGCTGAGTATGTCACAGCAGCCGCCTGTTGTTCCCAGGTTTTGTGGTTAAAACAATAATTGGTGGATTTTGGTGTGTCTCTTGAAAGTATCCCTATCTTATGTGATAATACAAGTGCCAACAATATCTCCAAGAATCTTGTGCATCATTCTAGAACCAAACATATAGATATTCGACGTCATTCCCTACGAGATAATGTTGAAAAAGGTTTTATCAAGATGGATCATTGTAGGACTGCAAATCAAGTGGCAGATATCTTCACCAAGGCTTTAGACAGAAAACCCTATGAGCATCTGAGGATGTTGCTAGGAATTATTTCCTTGGAGTAAACAACTCCCGGTCCTCTATTCCCTCAGTGCGTGGCTAAAGAGGTAACTTCTTAGGGAACTACGTATCATTTGACATGTTTTCTAATGGCTTATATCCTTCCTCTATGCATTGAAGTTATATATATTAGAAATTGTTAAGTGTTGCATGCTAAAAGGAAATAAAACTGAAATGTTTACATCCAAGATTTTCTTTTAGCCCAAAATAACCAACTTGATCTATTCTATCCCTCACTTCAAGCCGAAATGATGGTTGGTTATAAGTTGTCCCTTATCATGGTCCAAACAAACGTTCCCTATGAACCCCCTTTGATTACCTTTAAACGTGGAATAATTGTTTGGATGACAAAAATATTCCAAGCCCAAAAAAAAGTTTGAATGGAACATCCTTTGTCCCTTGTCTATTCAAACAAGCCTTTTGTCCACTCATGGTAACGAGGTATGGAACTAGTGGTTTAGGGAATGTGATTAATGAAGGAATGTCTTTGATTAAAATTGAAGATTTTTCTGGAAAGGAACAGACATCAATCAGCTCCTCGAGGACACAGTGTGATAGCCGTTGTGACTGCTCGTTTTGAAAATTCCAGCCGTTGAACAATGTTTTTGCAGGGAACGATAGGGCGTTTTTGCAGTCTACTCTTAATGGCGGTGTAAAAACTCATCATTATGGAAATTCTTAGCCGTTAAGATATCGATAGAAGATATTGGGAAGATCGTGATCTTTATTAACAAGGAAATAGGTGTGCTTAGGCACCGTTCGGCACCAGCGGAATTGGGAGCTTTTTCAGCTAGGGGGAGCGGAAAAATGGACGGATTGAAGAAGCTCCTCCTCACAAGCTTCTTCAATTTCTGCTAGATGAAAGGGAAAAAAAACTCCAGCTAGTTCCAGCCGAACAGAGCCTTATATTCTCTTCTCTCTCGGTCATTATTTTTCACCGCACCTCTTTTCTTACCTTCCAAAACCCTAATCTACTTCAAGCTTCAAGCTTTCTTCTCTTTCACATCAATGGCGTCCTCTTCAAACACCCTTGCCCTAAAAGTTGATGGACTTGATGCCTCCGAGATCGAAGCTCTTCAAGCTCAACTCGAATCTCTCAAAAAGGCCAAACGATCTTCTCCCTCTCCTGTTTCTAAGCTTGAAACCCAGTTTGATGTCGTGGATACCATCGGAGCAGAGGCCATTGCTAAGGCCTCGTGTGAGAAGGATGCTCTTCCCGAGGAATCAGAGAAAGACCCCTCAATGGTCCCCTCTGAACAAACTGCTAAAACAGGGGAAGGAAAAGAGGGTCAGGATGAGTCGGAAAAGGAAGAGGTCAACTCGCCTCCTAAAGAAACCACCAATGAACCAGAAATGGTGGAAGATTTGCCGGTGAATAAGCGACCAGGATGGGTCAGGCCGACAAGCCAAGGGAAGCGAAAGGCCAGGAAGAAGGTTCCTCTCCATCCTTCTCAGATCCTTCATATCTCTGAGTCGAAACGAACTCCTTCCCCTGCTCCTAAAAAGGCGAAGATCGCTCCAACGGGAACCAAGTATTGTCTTCGATCCACTGCCACCACCTCAAAGAAAATGGTGGTCGAGGAGTCTTCTGAGGAAGAAGATCCAGAAGAAGATGAAGAGAAAGTTGGCTCTGAAGAGGCCGAGTCTGAGGACAAGATGGAATCTAGTGATGATGGTGATGAAGAAGTGGAGGAAATGGAAGAAGAGGTTGAGAAGGACCTCAAGTCTGCTAAGGCAAAAGAAAAGTTGCCAATGGAGCCATAAGGTGTTTCTAAGAAGCTTTCAAAGAAGGTCATCGCTCCTTTGGTGATTGACGAGGAATTTCTGAAAGGGCATGACTTGGAGGAGTTCTGGGAACTTCTCAAGTTCCAAGAATGGGAAAAGATTTGTGCTTCAGGGGTCAAGGTAGATGTGTCTGTCCATGCTAATTTCTTTTCGACCTATCAACTAGCTGATCTTGTGACTGGACCCTTGGGTTTCTCTACTGTCGGTACCTCCGAAATCTCTTTCTCTTTGGGGTCTGTTGCAAAGATTCTGAAGGTACCTAGTGAAGGTTATGGGGAGTTGCATACTTTAAACAACTGGCCAAGGAACAAGGCTCAACTGATTAAGCGCGTTATGGGAAAGGTGTCTACTGCTAGTCCTTACTTAATTGGTGAGCTGGTATACACTGCACGGATTGCACACCAATTTCTATTCAAGGTTATTGTTCCCAGGCTGGAGAAAAGGAACACTCTCATCATCAATGACATGATTCTGTTGGATAAATTTCTGAGGAAGGAACAAATCAGTCTTCCTGAGATCATGATGAGACAAATGGCCAAGTGCACAGGGAAGAATCATGGCTTGCCTTACCCTCAGTTTGTCAAGACATTTCTGAAGGAAAAGAAGGTGTATGTTCCTTCACGAGAGGAGTTCTTTGGATTACCCTTGGATATGCGCAATATCTCGAGGATGACTTTCCATGGTGATTCAAAGGGAATATCTACAAAGAAGACTGCCCAGATGGATGTTGGGAGTTCTTCACTGAGTGAAGGTGTTACTGCCAAGATGTTGATCGAGCTTCAAAAGATTTCCTCTCAGCTGAATACCGTCATTGGTTACTTGGCTAAGAGAGACATTGACACTGTTGTTGCTGATTCCATCTCCTCCGAACCATGATGTGGATCCTCTCTTGTTCCCTAGCTATCCATCCCCACTTTAAAAGTTTAAGTTGTTTCTCTTGGATGTTATGACTTTTATGTTTTTTGTTTTCTTTGGCTGTGATTCCCACAACAATTATCTATGAATATTAACTTTCTTTTGCTTATGAATGGTTTGAGTTTCAATTAAATTTGTTCATTTGCTTTAAGTTTTGCTTGATGATTGTTGGCCTTTTGATGATATCAAAAGGGGAAGTTAGGAAAAATACAGAGATGCATTCTATCTAGGAAATACAGAGGGAACTTTGGCTAAGGGGGAATATGCTGTTACATGATAGCATGCATTTAGGTGTTAGTTTTAGGGCATATTTACGTTTAAATCTTATTAGTTGCATGCATTTTGCTTAGTTTTTGTAGTTTTTACATTTCGGTGTCTACTCTTGTGCTTTCGTGTTTTTAGGTCGCTTTGAGGAGCAAGGATTGGTTAAGTTGAAGGATTCAAGATTAGAGATATTCAAGTGTCTTTTCCAAGGATATTCAAGACACTTTTTATGATAATTAAGGCCAAAGAGGTTGTGGAAAAGAATGCTTAAAACCAGGCCATGCATTGGAGTTGTTGTTTTGACACCACTTTCTTGTGACACTTTGTTTAGGAGCTAAAATGGTCAAATGAATCTGAATTTAGTATCATTGGAAAGCTAACTCGATTATCTACAATTCATATTTGTACGTCGAGTTCAAATTCCAACTCTAAATGGGTCAAAATAACCTCCAAAAGTACCGTCAAAATTCTGTCAAGACAAGAACCACGATCGCGGCCAACCTCTACGGCGATCGCGGCTATGGCAGTCGCGGCCCTACTAATTTTACACGCGATGAGATCTTCTGACTATCTTTATTTCCTTTTATTATATCTTTCCTTTCGTGTTTTTTGTTGGCTACTTAAGCCTAGTTGTTAGACTTTGTTAGGGGATCTGTGTCTCTCTTAGACCTAATTTCTATTATTCTAGTTTGTATTCTCTCTTCTATGGAGAACTAAACACTTTAAGTCTTATTCAAGTTGAAGCTTTTCAGACTCAAGTTTATTGTGGGATTCTTCTATTCAGGTTTATTTCTACAGGTTATTTCAATTCTCTTATGCATAATTATTATTGACTGTATTGATTTCTACTTGATTGGCCACCTTGTTGGAATTTAATACTCTCTATTGCTAGATCTAAGTTTTCTAGTAGCAAAACCTAATATTTGTAGCAACTCAATTGGATTAGGACTCGTTGGACTAAAACAATTGAGAAAGAGATTTGAATGCATGTTGATTGTTTGACTCGTTGGAATTCATTTGCATGTCCTGTTTATCCTTGTTCTCATTGCTAATATCCTTATGATTTATAATCATTTCATGAGTTCTTTGGATGTTAAGTTTGCATGTCTCGTTGCCATGTTATATATATCTGATCAAGATAGGAATAACCAAAAGAAATAACTTGTTTGGCCCACCTTCCAACAGCAGAAGCTCGCACCACATGACTGATGAACACCACCCATGAACACCAAGCAGTCAAAATCGATCCAAACCCTAGCTTTTTTGTGCACTCCCTCACCTACAACTCCCTCTTCTTCATACGGAGAACAAATTGCCCAGGAAACCCAAGAAAAATTAATGACAAAATTATAAGCAAACTTCGGCCCCAAATCCCAATTAAGGAGCTGATGAATGAATAGGTTTGAAAGAAAAGGGTAATTCAGAGGGAAAGAGCTCAAATTCAATTTTCACAAATTGGGCACCTCCACCAAACTCTCTCTCTCTCTCTCTCTCTCTCTCTCTCTCTCTTCCAAGAGCTTGAAAATGTGAAGGCCTCAATTTTACTAGTAGTTGTAGTACAACACATAGGGGTTAGACATGTTTGCATTGAATGTAGTTTTTCTTGTCTCACTTCCCCTCATTCATTTCTTCAACTCCTTTGCAACATCTCCAATTTTTCGAGGTGGCCCTTTTTTTGCAATTGCAGGGTTTTGTTTTTCCTTTTTGTATTTTTTATTCTATACCTCTACTTGATGTGTGTAAAATGCAATTATACTATCATGCTCAAATTTGTCCTGTTACTTTTGAAATTAGTTGAAGCTTCCTTATCAGATTTCTTCCATTAAACTTAGCTGATACTCATTAAACTTTGAACCCTAAAAAAATTGCTAAGCTAAGCTAATTTGATCTGTTACTGGTTTTTGTTTTGACTTAAAATGTAGCACATGTTGTGTATTTGAGTGAACTTGCATTTCCATATATTCCTTATACTCCTAACTTGAAACTTCTTTGATGTCTGATGAAGACCTGTGTTGCCTCTAGGTAATGTAGGCCTAAGGCCATTCTTATAATCCATGATAGGATCCATTAAAGTGAAACTATGTATATGTATAGTACCCCCATCATTCAAGTCAATCAAAACTTGCAATTGCTTGTCTCTTTTTTTTGTACTTTTTGCTGGAGTAGAGGGTTTCCAATTGCCTTATTGGATTTCTTAATCATCTTTTCTCTACTTGAATTTCATTGTCTTTTATTTTATTAGGAACTTCCTTATCTTGTGACTATGACAATTGAACCTAATTTGTTTCCCTTTGTCGTAAGTTGTTTTGTTATAGCAATAAAAGTTATGCTATGTGCTTCATCTAAGTTTGCATTTGATGCTTTGTCCTAGGTTCCTGGATTATTGGAAGGAGCTTTTTCTACCATAGCAGCAAGAGGCTTCAACTAACTAAGGAACATTGGGACTTGCAGGTTCGATCATTCTTGGGCATCTAAATGATTGAATCCATAATTATTTTTTATCAATAAGCTAAGTCTATTATTCCATCAAACACATATGTTAAATTCAGTGACCAGTCTTGAATTTACTTCTTTTTCTTCTTCTTAAGAAGAATGAATTGTCTCTTATAATGTGCTATCTTGTAATGTATTGTTCCATTTCATTTGATATCTTGTAATGTGTGATGAATTTTGATGCAGTATTGTAACATTTAATTTGTTAAAGGTCTAATGTCTTCTTCTTTGTTTTGCTTCCAAATCTTGGTCACTCTTTTGAGTAATTTTTTTTGTACTATGAATATTTATGTAGCAAGTTAAAGTTGGATGGGTCGGGTCTTGGATTAATCAATCATAATTGACCTCTATTATAAATTTATATAATGAATCACGTTAATGAAGCAGTTGAGCTTGGATTAAAAAAGAACTTAGGGTATGTATCTACTTTTTCTATTTAACAATTATCTTATATTTATTATTCTCTTATTATTTTCTAGAGTAGAATGCTTCTTCATTTAGAGATACTATGATATCAATGCAAGTAACTAATTAGCTTAGTATTTTTTTTTAAATACAGAAATGGGTAATTGGTATGAATTTCCTCGATGGAGAGATGAATTTGAAAAAAGGTTTGGATGAATATCTTGAAAATGCACTTGCAACTAGGTCTCAAGGAGAACAAATATCTTTCCCATGTGAAAAATGTTGCTTTCGCTTCTGGTTTCGCGAAAAGAACATTGTTAAGGATCATGTGATTGCTAATGGTTTTATTCCTAAATAAGAGAATCAAGTGCAGCCATCTATAAATATCGAAATGACACCTGAATTCATTGATGAGGAAATCAGAAGTTATGATATTGATGGATTACTGCACGACACTTTTAGAAATGATCCGGCTGAAGAGACGACACAATTTTACGAGTTAATGGAAGAGGGCAACATGAATTATATCCGGGTTACAAGAACTTCTCAAAGTTGTCTTTTACTATCATGTTGTTCTTGTTTAAATGTGAGAATAAGCTAAGTAATAGTGCCTTCAATGATTTGTTAAAGAATTTTGAAAGTCATGCATCCTGATGCAAAGTTGCCATCTTCTTTTAATTAAGGAAAGACTGTCTTGAACGGATTAGGCTTGACTTACACAAAGATAGATGCTTGTCCCAATTATTGTATGCTTTATTGGGAAGATCAAGCAGAGTCAACACATTGTTATATTTTTAAATCCCCTCGATGGAAATCTGATGAAAGGACTGAGATAAATGGAAAACCTCGACAGGTTCCATATAAGATTTTGAGGTATTTTCCTATAAATAAGAGGCTGCAAAGACTATTCATGTGCACAAGGACTGCACTTCATATGACATGGCACTCTAGTGGTCGACCTAAGGACGGTCTCTTAAGTCATCCCGTTGATGGTAAATCTTGGAAGGATTTTGACTTGGAATTTCCTATGTCTGTAGAGGAACCTCGCAATGTGAGGTTGGGTTTGGCAACTGGCGGGTTTAATCCTTTTAATAGAATGAGCATTTCCCATAGCACATGTCATGCTATATTAATGAATTATAACTCTCCTCCATGGTTGTGCATGAAACCAGAATTTTTTATGCTTGCACTGCTCATTTCTGACCCACAATCTCCTGGAAATGATATTGATGTCTACTTGCAACCATTGATCAAGGAGCTCAAAGACCTATGGGAGTTTGGGTTAGATACTTATGATGCTTCAAGTAAACAAACATTTAAAATGCACACAACATTAATGCTCACCGTTAGTGACTTTCCTACTTACTCAATGTTGTTGGGTTGGAGCACAAAAGGGGATACATCATGCCCGAATTGTCATTATGAAATGATCTCAAAGTACCTACCTAATAGTAGCAAGAATTGTTACATGGATCATGATGATCCCCAAAGGATTGATACAAGTGTCGTGCCAACTCACTTGACAAGGGATGAAATATTAACATTGTTGGCTGATTTCAAAAATGAATTTGACAAGACAAAAGTTAAAAAGAAGAAGAAGAGAGTAGGTGATGAGGACATTAATCCATGGAGAAAGCTGTCGATATTCTTTCAATTGCCTTATTGGAAGAGTATTTCTTGTCGCCATTATCTTGACGTGATGCACATTGAGAAAAATGTGTGTGACAATGTACTTGGAACATTGCTCGACATTCTTGGAAAATCAAAAGATCACATCAAGGCATGCAGGGATTTGAAAGAAATGAATATCATGCATGAGCTTCATCTTAAAGAATATGTAGATGGAAGAATTGAAATGCCAAAGTCAAAATTTTGGATGTCAATTAGTGAAAAACACAGATTTTGTGATGTATTCAAAAGGGCCAAATTACCAAAAGAGTGTGGGTCAAACATTGCACGTTGTGTACAAGTTTATGAAAGAAAGGTTGTTGGATATAAAAGTCATGATGCTCATCTTCTAAAGCAACATTTGCTTCCAATTGCTTCTAGGACATCATTAGACAAAGAAAGTTGCACTTCCCTTGATTCAGTTGAGCTCTTTTTTTAGGGGAGTTTGTAGTAAGGTCATTAACCCAGCCGATCTTGACCAGTTACACCAAACTATTGTTCAGACTCTTTGTGAGTTTGAAAAGATTTTCCCCCTTCCTTTTTTGATATTATGATTCATTTGCCCGTTCACAGAGTTGAGGAAATTAGGCTTGGTGGTCCCGTTTGCTCATGATGGATGTATCCTATTAAAAGATACCTTCAACAATTAAAGTCATATGTTTGAAACAAGAGTCAGCCCGAGGGTTCAATTGTTGAAGGATACATTATTCAGGAGTGTGTGGCATTTTATGCAAGATATTTAGGAGATTCCACACTTGTTCCTAGTGCTGCGAGGAAAGAGGCTATAGATGGTACTGAAATGCCCGTTGTGTTGCCAAGATTGGGTAGTCCTATAATGGGCAAAGGAAAAGCAAAAAAGGATTATGATGCTTTTAAGATGAGTATTGCCATGTGGAATCAGGCACACATATATGTCTTATTCAATTGTGGTTTGGAGGAAGTTGAGAGATACATCAAGTAAGAAATTAATTTAATTTTTATATAAATTAATTTCTGCCATGGTTTATGATATAATTTTAGACATTCTTAGCTTAAGTATATTGAATTGTAGGGAGCATCTGAGTGTTGTCAGCCATCCAAAGAAAAGGAAATGGGATAGTGCAAATATCCATAGTAGAGACTTTGTTGTTTGGTTCAAGGAGAGAGTTTGTTATGAGCAAGAGCAAGGTGAAGAAGTACTTGAGCATATTAGATGGCTATCAAAAGGAACATATTTTATTGCAAAACAATATATTAGATACTCCATCAATGGGTACAAGTTTCACACTATGAATCGTGATGCAAATTCTGTGATCCAAAATCATGGAGTAACTCTAACAGCATTAACTCCTAGTTTTTCCATCAGTAATGACCCAGATCATATCATAGGAGATGTTGCTTACTATGGGTCGATCCAAGAAATCATTGAAATCTTTTACCATGGCAATACTAGTGTTGTCTTATTCAAGTGTAGATGGTTTCACCCTGAAAATGATGAGTATGGTTTTACTCGAATTAATCAGAATAAATTTATTTATGAAGGAGAACCATTCATCTTTGCATCTCAAGCAAATAAAGTTTATTTTGTAGAAGATCCTAAGAAAAAAGGATGGTCTTTTGTCGTCCATAATCCTCCTAGAGAAATGTATTGGTTGTATAGGTAACTTTTGTTTATTGAAAAATAATGTACATTTTAAGTTGTAATATGAATTATTTTATTTATATTCTGTCCATGAACTATTGTTATGTAATCAGATTGTTTATGGGAAATATTTTGATGTCTTAGCTATTTTTGTGTTATCTTCTTTTTAGGTTGTGAAATGAAGAAGGGAAAGTCTCCATCTAAAAAGGGGAAGTCTCCATCTAAAAAGGGTGAAGGCATGAATGAATATGAGAAAGAAAGGCTGAACAAGCTCAAATTGAATGCAGCAAGGATGCAAGCAGCGGGGTTTGGGACTTTGGCAAATAAAATCCTGGTTGCAAAGTATGATTCAACTGCAAAAAAAATTGTAGCAGAAGGGGACTTGTGCTTAGAAGAGCTGGATTCTGATGAAATGGTGGATGGAGATAGAGATTATCAGCATAATGAATATGAAGATAATGTAGATGAAGAAATGGATTTGGTGGAAAACTTTGCACCATCAAAGAAGGTACTAGCTTGTCCACTCCCTGCACACTTGAGTGATGCATCTCAATTGTCATCTTTATGTTCTGTTTAGCTGTTTAAATCCTGGTTGCAAAGATGTCTTGGCATGAATTATTATAACATTTCATTCCATGAAAGCAGTTACTTTGCTCAACTGATTTCAGTGAGCTACTGCCCATTTAATGTATGCTCTCTTGGTTCTGTTTTCACTATGTTTGTGCATGCTCTCTAAACTGAATAAATATTGTATATTAGCTGGCTTTTTGAATAAATATTGTCTATTAGCTGGCTTAAGATGTGGAGTTAGCAACTAAACTGAATAAAATCCATTAAAAATATTCTGGTTTTAAACACTCTGAGCAATGTTTGTTTCTTCACTCAACATTGTTAATATTGAACTTCCTTGATTTTTTTTATAATTTTGGATTTTGTAATGGATTTTTTAGGGTCTAAGACGACAAAAAATACCAATGCTTGAAATGGCAATGACAAGAGGTAGGAAGCAACTTCAATCTACCCAACAACAAGTAGTCTCTAATGAAAAGGAAGATGGCAACCATGAAAAGAGAGATCATGTTCAAAATTTTGTTCCCTTAAAAAAGGTACATGCCATTCTTTATGCTAAGTATTTATTAACAATCTGATTTTACATTTTATATCTTATTATGAGTGTTGGTTTGTTGTTATCTTTATGATAAGTTCTTTGTAAGTGACATCTTGTATGGTTTTGTGGTCCAAAACAGCAAACAGTCTCAATGGTTGAAATGGCAATGACAAGAGGTAAGAAGCAATTGAGATCAACCCAGCAACAACTCCTCCCTAGTGAAAATGAAGATGGTGAAGAGCATACAAATTTGGTACAAGATTCTACACTAGCAAAGAAGGTAGTAGATAGGACAAAATTTGCTGACTTCATGCATTTGCGTAAATAATGGGTTCAATGGATTTGTCGGATTCAATGAATTATAGTCTAGTAAATTTGCATAAATATTTGGTTTAATGAATTTTTCAGGGTCTAAGAAAACAAACGGTCTCAATGGGTGAAATGGCAACGACAAGAGGTAGGCAACAACTCCAATTTACCCAGCAACAAGTAATCCCTAATGAAAATGAAGATGGCAACCATGAAAAGAGAGATCATGTTTATTATTTTGTTCCCTTAAAAAAGGTACATGCCATTCTTTTCCATTGTCAATAAAAACAATATGTGAAGGTCTTTTGAGTTCCTCTTATCTAGCATGGAATTTTTATAGGTCTTATTAATAACCTGATTTTTCATGACAGAACTAATTCGAGCATAGATACTGATTTTATAGCATGGAATTTTCCTATGCTGAATTTTATAGCATGGAATTTTACTATGCTGAATTTTATAGCATGGTCTTTTAATAATCTGATTTTTCATGGAATTTTATAGTATGCAATCTTAATTTTGACTACATGGTTTAATCGTATTTATATGCATTAGAAGTTAGAATTGATTAAATATTATTTCTTTTTTTGACATCAATCTGACAACTGAATTTATCTTTGCATTAGAAGTGACATTTTCTATTGTGATGAATTTTTAGGATACAAGACAACAAACAATCCCAATGGCTAAATTGGCTATGACAAGAAGTAGGTCAAATTGACATTAAACCAGCAACAACCAGTGCAACAATGTCAACAATCTCAGAATCAACCATTAGTTCAAACAATTCAGCAGAAACGAAAACTGGTGCAGGAATCAAGTCAAGCACATAAAAAGGTTCACCATGAGAACAAAGGCCAACCATTGGGATTATAACAAAATCTTAGCCAATTTTGTCCTCTTGGTTCGTTAGCTATGTATAGACAAATCAAACAGAGGCAAAATAGGGGTAATGTTGATCAACTTCCAAGTGTAGACTTGCCTCAAACTCCTTTGGAAGGAGCTGAAGATAGTGACAACTTGTTGACTTCAACCGAACTTGATAATGCTGAAAATGATGACATGATGTTGGATTTAACCCAACATCCAACTACCAACTCAATGGTTGAAGTTCGATTAGATAACCAAAATGAGCCAAATTCTAAGTCTCGTGATGGGAACCAGGAATGTACCACGACAGGTAATTTTCTATCACTCAATTTGCTTATTTTCACTATGCTGATTTTCAGTTTTCAAATTAGGTTACATAATTTAACTTTTATGCTTATCATAGCTCCTGGAAAAAAGGATCATTGAGGGCCAACACTTATGGAAAAGGTGCACCAACGTCCAGTTTCAACACGTCGGGTCATTGTTCTAGATAGAACTAGTGAACCAGTTGGACCAAAAGATGTTGTTGTTGAACTAAGGAACTTCTTAGGGACATTAGAAAAAAATCATGAGGCCCTTTGAATGTTCTTGATTGGAAATACATGCACACAAAGGAAAACATTTGGAGTTATGTTAAGGTACAAGTAAAGTTCATATTTACACAATTCTTTTTTTTTCTTACATTATTGGTAGCAATATTAATAAATCTCTTATATGATATGAAGGAAAAATTCATTATTCTAGAAGAAGGAAAGGACTTTGTGCTAGAAGCCATCAATACTACTTGGCGTACTTATAAATGTAGGATAAAAGAGAACCATTATTGGATGTATGAAACTGATGAACTGAGGTGGGCTCATCGTCCAACCACGATTCCAGATTCTCAGTTTAAAGAATTGTTGGATTATTGGAATAGTCATGTTGGTCAGGTATTTCTATATTATCTTAATTTTATGATAGCCTAATAAACTTTCCATGCACAACTCTAATAGTTTTGATAATAAATGTAGAAAATTGTTGCAATCAATAGCGCCAATTGCCAAAAGCATGAAGATGTGCACACGTTAGGTCCACGTTCACTTGCAATGTTACGTTATGAGCTGGTAATTTATATAAGAGGATGAGGTTTTGTTGATTTCCATAAGTAAATTGTGTTAAGCTCTTGTTGGTTGTAACTTAGCCTTGTTTATTTTCCAATTAGGAACAATCTTATCCAAATAATGAATCTCCACAAGAGTCATTAGTCTATAAAAAAATCCATGGAAAGAGATCCTAAGCGTTCTTACAAGACGAGCGGTACCAAGACCAAGATAAACATTGTAAGTTAAGTTGATTAAAATTTAATTCTTGAATGTCCAAGAATTGGGGCTGTCCATATCTGATTACTTAGAAAGAATATCTAAAGCCTTTTGGAGAACACATAGGCAAAAAAGAGAGGGAGTACAACTCTTGTCACTTTCTCTTGCACTTAATAATTATTTAGAAATTTCCTTTATCCTACCATGCATTATCCACTTGATCTTATATGAGCTAGTATTTTTTTTATTATAATGTTACTAATATTTCTGTATATAGGAGAAGATGAATAAAATACAACTGGAAATTGAAAAAGGAGAAAGACTCAACAATGTAGATCCTTATTCTGAAGTGGTCAAGGAGAATAGTGGGCATAAATTTCTTCATGGTGGTATATTTATGTGAAGGGTTCTTACAATGTTTTGGATTGAATGGTATACTTATGCATGTCTAAGGCTTGGATAGCCTAAACCTTATTCCATTTTGTGTTGGTACTAGCTTATGTATGCACCTAGCAGGACGCTTTCTAACTTTTGTATCTACTATGATTAAGCATATTAATATCAGTGTGTATTTAAAAATCTTCTTATTTATTTCAGGTTTTTCATAATTCAATTATATACATGTTTGCATATAAAATAATAAATAATATATTATATAGTAACACATATATTGCCTAATGTAATGGTTGTACATTTAGTAATAAGGTAATGGAAGTGTATGAAGTGGTAACAAATGTAACAAATGTAATGCTTTAGTATATAATGTAATGGATGTAGCAAAGGTAACATTATACTAGCTAATGTAATGATTGTGTCAATTTTAATGGTTATGTAACGGATGTAATAGGTAACGGATGTTTTATCTATTGTAATGGTATTGACTAAAATCATGAAACCATTACAATAAGTTATACGTCCGTTACATTAGGTATAGGGTAACCCGGCCTTAGGTAGCGGATTAAAAATCTCGAAAAACTATTACATTAGACCTATTGTAATGAATTATGGCCTTGTCGTAATGAATTTATAATGTTACAAAAAGCCCGAGAATTGGTAGTGTGTTGTGCATGACTATAACTCAAACTTGAAATTATTTTATTATATGTGACATGTATGAGTATGTATTTTTTTTAAAAATGAGATTGTTTTTTAGATTGGTATTACCACAATAATACTTAGAAGATAAAAAATTTACACACAAAAGTTAATTGATAGATGAAAAAAGAAAAAAAAATAAGAAAAACAAAATAGATCAATAGGAAAAGGATATAAAATTAGATAAAAAAATAATTGTATAAATCTTTATTCATAAATACGATTTTATAAACTTTTTCAAATAAATATATAATGATAAATTTAATAGGAAATTAAACAAAATATATAAATAGGAAAAAGATAGAAAATTAAATTGCATAAATTATTTTATTAAGTTTGAATAGTGAATTGTATTTATAAAAATATTTTTTACAAAATAGATAAAGATAAAGAGAAATTTAATCGATAAAAAAATAAATAATATGTTTTAAAAGTAATTTTTAAATAAGAAGTGGGGATAAAATCAACACGGTGGTTTAAGAACGGTCGACTTTTATAATATATATATATATTGTTGGATCGATACGCGTTAGTAAGAGCATGGGAACTGGCGGTTAGGCTGTTCTCAATGCAGCGGAAGTATAAAAACAAGTAAGTAAAAAGAATGCAATTCACACAGTTCCTTTATAGAGGAACCCCACAACAACCAACTAGTTGTGTGGGTAAACCTCTACCTCCGCTTGGAGGATTTTGAACGATCTTCTTATCTTATTGATTTTTCCCTAGTTACACAGGCAGACTTACACTTCTCTGTTCCTAGCAGTTCTACCTAACTCTAGCAACACTAGTAATCGACCTTGTTCCTAAGCGAACATCTCAACTAAGCATAAACAAATCGAACCTTGCACCTTGAGCTCAATGTCGCAGTTCCCTATCTCCTGGGAACTTAGATTCGCCGTCATCGAGATCGCACACTCGTCGTCGAGGACTTCTCTTCTCTTGTCTTTCTTTGTTTATGAGTGAGTGTGAATTCTAGGAGAAGTGTTTCATCCTAGCACTATTCATTTAGCTTTATACTTGTCCTTGCTTGGGCTGCAACCTTGACTTTCGTTGTCTCTAAAATGCCCTTTGTCTTGCATGCCAAGTCTTTATCTTACACATGTGACTTGATTTGAATTGAGTTAACTTTGAGAATCAATCGGGCCGTCAGATCACTTGCTTCAGTCTGTTCCTCAAATTGAGCGCTTGTTTTGTCTTGAGACAGAATCTCGTGAATCGCGCTGAGTGGTCTTTGTTTGCACATGTGAGTTCCCATGTGATGGGAACTGTCCTCTCCAGAGTTCCTTTGAAAGGAACTCTTCGTCATGTATTCCTGTGTTCCTTTGGCATTCTTGGAGATTCTTCATTAGATCTGGTGTTCCTTCGAAATACTTGAATATAGCGCGTTAGTTCCTATATGGAGTTTGTCATTATCAAAACTGGAGATTAACATCATTGTTCCGATGTTTGGATCAAGAGTTCCCAACACCGTCCCAACAATTTCCCCCTTTTTGATGATGACAAACCCATCACAAAAATAATCAAGTATTTCAAAGTGTGAAAGTATTATATGCAATAGTGTTCCTATGTGAGATCCTAGAGAGCCACTTCTATGAAACAAAGAGTTCTTACTTAGCATTTTATGCATTAGTTCCCCCTTAGCCAAAGCGTATTCTGTGACAACTCATAACATGACTCATCTCACACATTTTGTTCTTCCCTCTTTTGGCATCATCGAAAATAGAAAAGCATAATTAGGGAAGAAGGGAACACACAATCATACTAAGGACCATTTATATTACTTAAGCATAGAAATGTACAAAAGGAACTTGTTACATATGTGGATAAAATAGGGCTAAGGAAAATGAGGGGAAGATCATGGGTCCCGTGGAGCAGAATTATCACGAAGTTGGGTCATGAGGGACAGGATATTCTGAAGAGTTCCCGCCATGTTCTCTAGAGTGGCTGCGATGTGCATTAGCACTTGTGTGTTCCCAACACCAAAGTCATTACCAAAGGGAAGAGTCCCTTGATCGTCGGATTGTTCCGAGTGACGCATCTTCTGGACCACAGAGAAGTCCATTTCCTTTCCAATGGTTACTTCTTCCTTGGAAGCATCATAGAGGTCTTCTTTGAGCATCAACTTCTTGATCAGACCAACATAAGGCAGGGAGTGGGAGGTCGAGGCCATACACTTCTCCATGTGCCCAAAGATTATGCATGGGAGGTTGATGGGCATCTTGTGGAGGAAGTGATAGAGAAAAATGGCGTCTTGGATATTGAGTTGGTGACGCTTCTCCTGCCGCGGGATCACAACCGTGATAATGAACTGGTAGGCCAGTTTTCCAATGAGGGAGAGGTTGTGAGTGGGGGTTCCAGTCTCAGGAACACGGCCTTCATAGATGATGTTGAAGATGACATCTTTGTCGAACTCGCCCCAGTTTTTGATGGGCACATTAGCTAGGCCCTTGACAGGGACGTTGAGCTGGCGGCGAATCGAGGAGGCGGTGAAGATGTAGCCCTGGAGGGAGAGAGTTCCCTGGGTGGCCTCGTCATGAATTACGAAGTTGTTGTAGAAGAAGCGCACCTGGGCAGGGTCAACGGTCACAACAGTGTCGCACACATGTTCCCACTCTTGGGCCTTTATGAGGTCACAAAGTTCCCCAAGCCCTTGCTCTTGGATATGTTCTTCGGTGAGTATGAGAGGAGAGATGAGCTTGCGGTCCTTTGTGATGAGAACCTTCTTCGGCGTTGTTCCCTTCCCCTTCTTCTTTTTATTCCCCCTGGAGGCGTTGGCCTTACGTTTTTGCTGGGAGAGACAGTCGATTGAAGCAATAGAGAAGGGTCCCTTTCCATGGGAGCACCTTCCGACACCACCATTTGGCATCCTTGTTCATCTTCTGCGATGTCCTAAGCGTGTTCCCCTTCAATCCGAGGTCCCTTCAGCGTCGGAGGACAGCCTCATGTCCTCGTCGGCATCTCCTTCTAGATGACCTGTACATGTCCCAGCACCATCGGTCGGTGTTGGGTTCCCTTCTTCTTGGGCCTTGTCGGCCTTAGTGAGAGTGGCGTCATTAAGGGCGCCGACTTCGGTAGGCTGTGTTGTTGGCCGCGAGATCTCTGCTCGGAGCTCCGCCTCGAGAGCATCAAGTCGAGCATTTTCTTTGGCAGCTCCCATAACAATGGGTGCCGTTTTCTTGGCCTTCCGGCGAGCAACTTCAGCGATGGGTAGCATATCCTCGTCAGAGTCGAGGTCTATGTGTTGCTTGGTCGGAGAGGGAGAGGAAGTTATATCTGTGGTGGGAGGAGGAGGTGATTTTTGAGAGGGGGGAAGAGGAGATTTTGGAGGAGAGGGAGATTTTACAGTAGGAGAGGTAAGGGGAGTGGGAACTTTGGGTTGTGAAGAAGATGGATTGGAAGTTCCCTCAACGATGGCAAGAGAAGAGGGAGTGGGAGTGGAATCTTTGGGACTAGAGTTCCCAGAAATAGGAGTAGGGTTGGAGAGTGGTGGTGGTGGAGGATTCTGGGATTGAGAGCTCCTAGAATCGGAGGGTGGAGGATGAGAGAAGATTTGAGGGGGAGGTGGTGGATGAAGAGGGATGGAAAAAGAGGTGGGACGAGAGAGATTGAGAACCTCGTCGATGTTGAGAAGAGATTTCTTCCTTTTCGTTTTTGGAAGGTCGGAAGAATGGGAGGAATGTTTGTCTTTGTGTTTTTTGGATTTTGAGGATTTGGATTTTGTGGATTTGGGTGGAGGAGGTTCAGAACCGAAACTGTCGTAAATGACAGTTCCAGAGGAAGAGTTGGACAGAGTTTGAGGAGGAGGAGGAGGAGGAGGAAGAAGAGATTGAGAAGATGAGGTGGTGGAAGGCAACGCTAGGATTTGCGCTGCCGAAAGAGAAGGACTGGGTCCTAGAATCTCAAATTCGAGAAGCAAAGACCCAATTCTTTTGTTGTGAAGGTAGGGACGAACATACTCATGGAGGCCTTTGTAGAGTTTTTGTTGAATTGCAGGGTCTGGTTCATTATCGGCCTGGTTAAGCATGTAGGCGAAAAGGGATTTGGGCCTGTTATTTATCCATTCACGGATGTGGTGGTCTGGGTGAACTGGAGCCATGGTGGAGTTTTAGAGAAAGGGAAGGTTTTGGAAGTTTTCTCGAAAAGGAAGGGAAGGGAATTTCAGAGAGAGAGTTGCAGGGTTCGCATGTTGAAGAAGGTCCCAAAAATGGCAAAGAGGGGTTTTTATGTGGGACGGGAAGAGGGGTAGAAATGAAAGGGCAAAAGTCCTCGATAACCGTTGGCCAATTGATTCGGAGAGTTGTTTCAACTTCCTTAGCACGCTTATGACACGCGTCGCTTTCTTCCAAGGGAAGTCACTTCGAGAATTTTAAACGCTTGGCCTATAATGCTCCGAATTCTAACACAATTTCCCGTTTTCCAAGTGACGTTTCCTCTTTCTAGTGTTTCGTTGCTCGTGATCGATTTGCTCACCAGTTCCCATGATCTTTGAAAAGGTCAAGTTGAGTGGAGTGGACAAGGGAACTCACAATCAAGTTCTTTTGTGAGGCTAGGGAACTCAAAGGGAAACCAGACAATTACAACTCGATAAAGGGACAAAAAGTTGGGCTCATGAGAAGCGTTTGTCTGGTTCTCGGCTAAGGGTTGGTTTTATGATCAACCGTCATAGTGGCTTGTAATGAGGGTTAAAGGGAACTCTGGTTGATCATTTTGGGCCAAAAGAAGTAAAGTTCCAAATTGTACAATAAAAAGCTCTAGACTAGTAATATGGTAAAATGAAAGTGTTTGCTCTTGGTGTTCCCTATCATGTATTTCAATATAAACTAGCCAAGCATTGAGGGAATAACAAACAGGAACTTGTTCAGTTTAGAGTTATCATCCCTAGAAGCATCCGGAGACGCTGGTAGGGACGTCTGTCTAAAGCTTTAGTGAGAATGTCTGCAATTTGCTCTTCAGGTTTACAGTGTTCCATAGAGATGTTCCCATGTTCCACACTGTCACGTAGGAAGTGATGCCTAATGTCTATATGCTTAGTACAAGAATGATGCACAAGGTTTTTGGATATGTTAATGGCACTTGTATTATCACACCTTATGGGAACTGGGACAAAAGACATACTTTAATCTTGAAGTTGGTACTTAAGCCATAGAACCTGGGAACAGCATGAGGCGGCAACAACGTATTCCGCTTCTCCTGTGGAGAGTGCCACTGAGTTTTGCTTCTTTGATCCCCATGAGACTAGGAACGATCCTAGGAACTAGGCCATTCCAGAGGTGCTCTTTCGATCAACCAAGTGCCCAGCGAAATCTACATCTGAGTATGCAACTAGCTCAAGGGAATTGTTCCTTGGATACCAGAGGCACAAGTTGTCGTTCCCTTTGAGGTACTTGAAAATTCTCTTTACCTCTTTCAGGTGTGATTCCTTAGGGTTAGCCTAAAAGGGTGCACATAGGCACACTGAAAACATGATGTTGGGTCTACTAGCAGTTAAGTAGAGAAGAGACCAAATCATACCTCGAAAGTTCCTTTGATCCACACTTATACCTGTCTCATCTGCGTTGAGCCTCGAGTTTGGTGAAATGGGAGTGTCGATGGGCCTGGAGTGTTCCATCCCATACTTCACTAGCATTTCTCTGATGTACTTTTGCTGATGGATCCTTGTTCCCTCCTTGGTTTGAGATATTTGGAGTCCTAGGAAGAACGTGAGTTCCCCTATGAGACTCATCTCGAATTCGCTACTCATCAAATTTTTAAATTTTTCAACAAGAAGTTCATTAGTAGCACCAAACACAATGTCATCAACATATACTTGAACAATTAAGATGTATTTTGATTCTTTCTTAATAAAGAGAGCTTTGTCTATGGAACCACGAAGGTATCCATTGGATAGAAGAAATTGGGCAAACCTGTCGTACCATGCCCTGGGAGCTTGCTTGAGGCCATATAGGGCCCTCTCCAAGAAGTGTACATGATCTGGGAAGTGCTCATCTTCAAAACCAGGTGGTTGTGCCACATAGACTTCTTCTTTGAGGTGCCCGTTTAGGAAAGCTGTCTTGACGTCCATTTGATACAACTTGAAGCCTTTGTGGACTGCACAAGCTATGAGGAGACGAATTGCTTCAATTCGTGCAACTGGTGTGAAGGTCTCATCGTAGTCGATTCCCTCCTCTTGCATGTAGCCTTGAGCAACCAGACGGGCCTTGTTCCTAGCCACAGCCCGAGTGTCGTCAAGCTTGTTTCTGAAGACCCATCGAGTTCCTATGATGTTCTTGTTCTTGGGCCTAGGAACCAGTTTCCACACCTTGTTCCTCTCAAATTGGTGGAGTTCCTCTTGCATGGCTTGAATCTAGTCTGGGTCCTTTAGAGCTTCCTTGATGCTCTTCGGTTCCACCAGTGAGACGAAGGCATTGAAGGCACATAATTTGTTGAGAGATGAACGGGTCTGTAAGCCTTTGTCATAGGGAGTGATGATGTTGTCGATGGGGTGATCCCTCTTTTGGTGGTAGTTCCTGGTTCGAATGTGTTAGACATCAATCTGTTCCCTTATCTCTTCTTCATCTACAGCTTGAGTTTCCTCTTCTTCATGGGAACAGTTGTTCTCTACTTCTTCACTGAGTGTTTCATCCGGATTCTCCTTAAAGTTTCCTCGTTGTTCCTCCTGAACACTAGACTCTGGTATGGTTTCACTTTGGGGAACAAGAGAGTTGGATGCATCGGAAGGCTCTTCTGTTGAGGAAGGAACCTCGAAGGAGTCTTGATCCGTGGAGTTTTGACCTCCTTCATTGTTCCCTGGTTGTGGGACGTTGTTCCCACTTGGATAGTCTTCATCTTGCTTTCTTGGCTCTTAATCATCGTCTTCCTCTTCTTGTCTAATCAGTTTGAACAGAGTTCCCTTTCCTTGGGACTCTGTTCCCATCTTTACAGATTATTAGTTGAAGATGACGTGAATACTTTCCTCTATCTTCTTGGTTCTGTTGTTGTAGACTCTGTACGCCTTGCTTTGGGAGGAATAACCTAGGAAGATCCCTTCATCACTTCTTGGGTGAAACTTCCCAAGATTGTCCTTGCCATTGTTGTGGACGAAGCACTTGCATCCAAAGGTTCTGAGATGAGAGATGTTGGGCTTTCTTCCCTTGATCAACTCATATGATGTCTTCTTGATCATGGGACGAATCATGGCTCGATTTAGAATGTACTTAGCCGTGGAGATTGCTTCGGCCCAGAAGCTTTCGGGAACCCCACTCTCAAGCATCATGGTCCGAACCATGTCTTCTAGAGTTCTGTTTTTCCTTTCCACCACGTCACTTTTCCGAGGAGTGCGAGGGGCTGAGAAGTTGTGGGAGACACCGTTGTTGTCACAGTACCTTAGGAACTCTGAGTTTTTAAACTCAGTTCCATGATCAGATCTGAGGGCCTTGAGCTTTAGTCCCATGTTGACTTCCATCCTCTTGATTAGAGTCTCAAACTCTTTGAATGTATCTAATTTTGATCTCAAGAAAATAACTCATGTAAATCTTGAAAAATCATCAATTAAAACATACATGTACCTTTTTCCACCATAGCTAGTGGTTTCCATGAGACCACAGAGATCCATGTGGATTAGCTCTAATGGCCTTGTTGTACTCACCACCTTCTTTGGTTTGAAGGAGTTCCTTGTTTGCTTGCCACGAACACATGCATCACACATTTTGGCTCCCTCAATGTAATTCGTGGGAGGAAAACGACCAGGTCCTATAAGTAGAGCTTCAGGATTTGATTGATGCCTGCGTGGCCTAGCCTTTTGTGCCAGAGTTTCGTATCATCATGGGAGCTTGCGAGGCACAACTTCCTTGGTGGTTCGAACTCCGTGTCTACCATATATACATTGTTGGACCTCCTTCCTCTTAGAATGATTTTGTTGGTTTTCTTGTTGATGACCAAGCATTCTTCTGAGTCGAAGGTGACAACGTTGTTACCTTGATCACAAATCTGAGATACACTCGGATATTGTATCCTAGATCCTTCACCAAATTGACATTGCTAATCTTGATTGACTTGTTGAGTAGTACTTTCCCTGTTCCTATGATTTCTCCTTTATTCTTGTTGCCAAAGGACACATGACCTCCTACGGCTTTTGTGTGGAGTGAGGTGAGCTTGTCTTTGTTCCCAGTCAAATAATATGAATAACCACTATCAATGACCCATGTGTTGTCCCCCCTCACTACCACCTACAAGGAGAGTTAGTTTTTGATGACCCAGGCAAGATGACTCTTACCTGGTCCCTTACAAAGAAAGACAGTTTCAAATAAGACATAATTTGCAATTTTGATATCACAAGAGTTCCTAGAGTCATAGGCAAAGTTCCTATGTTGGTTCCCATGAGTGGGACCTCTAGCAGATTTGTTGGTCTTTTGGTTTTGCCTGTTCCAATAGTCGTGATTTCTCTGAGATTGAGCTTTAGCTTTGGGACAGCTTTTCTTGTAGTGCCCATGAGCACCACAAATCCAGCAGGTCTTGTAGTATTCTCCTAGGTAGTACTTATTTTGGGGTCTTTGTATCTTGTTCCTATCCATGGTTTCCTTATTGTAGATCTTGGACCCGCTTCCCTTGGCTATTTGGACATAAAGTTTGTGTCCAATGTTCCCTGTATAATAGTCCCTCTCTCCATTTACCCCACTTTCCAGGACACGTATTTTTTCTTCTAGATGGGCATTCTTTTGTTTTTCACTTTGGAGTTCTAGGGCTCTACACTCATTTATCTCCTGCTCACATAAAGGAGATTTCCCATTCTTTGGGCACTCGGACTTGTACCCAATCCTATGTTTGGCTGGGACAAATTTTGTTTGGGAACTAGAGGCTTCATGACTCTCACTTCCCTTGCTCAGCTTTTGCAAGACATCATTTTTGTCACTTTCTATGGTTTTAAGCTCATCTTCAAGGGCTACTATGTGGGAAAGGTAAGACTGAAGCTTATCAATCAATTTCACAATTGGAACAAGATTCAAGACCAACTAACTCAGCGTCTGTGTGTTCCGATTCATCTAGCCTTTTTTTCAATTTTATGTTATCCTTAACAAGACTAGAAAGCAGTTTCAATAACTCAGGTTTTTCATAGTTAGCTAAGGAAGCAAGAATGGACTTAGTGGTTACCTCACTGAATTGTTCCCCAATGGTTTCTCCTATAGCCATTGCACACATGTCTGGGTGTGCCCAAGATTCGGGATCTTCGTCCACATCATCGTTCCAGGTGGCGATGTAAGCCTTCTTCCCTTGCCTTCGGTCGTCAGTTCCCTGTGGGCACTCTTTTGCGAAGTGCCCTTTCTTGTAGCACTTATAGCATGTGACGTCCGAGAGGTCCTTCTCAACTGGCTTTCTTTGGGAACTTTGACCCTTCTGAGAGTTCCCATATCCCTTTTTGAACTTTCCCTTGTTGTAGAAGGATCGAAGGGCCTTCGTGACGAGGACAAGTTCCTCGTCTTCTTCTTCCTTAGAATCTTCATGTTGTTCTTGAACCGACTTGAGCATCTTTTCCAATTTTAGGGCAATTTCCTTGTGTGCCCTCTCTTGCTCCTTATCGCATTGTTTTCTTCGTTCATGTCCAACCAGCTTTCCAAAGACTTGGTGAAGCATGAGGGTCCTATTTTCAGGATTCTCTTTGAACATGGTCCTTTCATTCGCCCATTCACCGGTGAGGCCATTGAAGAGCTGTTGAACCTTCATCTTGTCAGATATTTCTTCCTTAGTGATCCCAAGCCCTACGAGCTTGGTACATAGGCCTTCGAAGCGTGATTGATAGTTGTTGACTGACTCTCCCACCTCCATTTGGAAGTTGTAGAACTCCCTTCTCGCGTTCATCTGGAGGTCTTCTCTGAGGTGAGAGTTCCCAATTTACATTTGTTGGATGGCTTCCCACATCTCCTTAGATGTCTCGATATTTTCCACTCTGTCACAGTCTTGCACTGACATGGCATTTTTGAGATATTATTTTGCCTTGAAATTTGCCTCCATGCACTTCCATTCATTTGGTCCCCATTTGGTGAATTCGTTGCGAATGGTTGGGTCTACTTCGAAGTTCCCTACTTCGATCCCACACCAGGCCTGAAAGTGGTGGCTTCGCATCCAGTCTTTCATGTTGCGTTGCTAGTTCTCGAACCTTCCGGTGATGAGCCTTGGAGGCTTGTTGTTCCCATGTCCAACTTGAGTGAGTTCTTCAGCCATCCTGTAACTTGCGATACGAACACAGAAAATCTAGAGCGTTCCTTCTCTGATACCAATTGTTGGATCGATACGCGTTAGTAAGAGCATGGGAACTGGCGGTTAGGCTGTTCCCAATGAAGCAGAAGAATAAAAACAAGCAAGTAAACAGAATGCAATTCACACAGTTCCTTTATAGAGGAACCCCACAACAACCAACTAGTTGTGTGGGTAAACCTCTAACTTCGCTTGGAGGATTTTGAACGATCTTCTTATCTTATTGATTTTTTCCTAGTTACACAGGCAGACTTACACTTCTTTGTTCCTAGCAGGTCTGCCTAACTCTAGCAACACTAGTAATCGGCCTTGTTCTTAAGCGAACATCTCAACTAAGCATAAGACAAATCGAACCTTGCACCTTGAGCTCAATGTCGCAGTTCCCTATCTCCTGAGAACTTAGATTCGTCGTTGTCGAGATCGCGCACTCGTCTCCGGGGACTTCTCTTCTCTTGTCTTTCTTTGTTTGTGAGTGAGTGTGAATTCTGGGAGAAGTGCTTCATCCTAGCACTATTCATTTAGCTTTATACTTGTCCTTGCTTGGGCTGCAATCCTGACTTTTGTTATCTCTAAAATGCCCTTTGTCTTGCATGCCAAGTATTTATCTTACAAATGTGACTTGATTTGAATAGAGTTAACTTTGAGAATCAATCGGGCCGTCGGATCACTTGCTTCATTCTGTTTCTCAAACTGAGCGCTTGTTTTGTCTTGAGACAGAATCTCGTGAATCGCGCTGAGTGGTATTTGTTTGCACATGTGAGTTCCCATGTGATGGGAACTGTCCTCTCCAGAGTTCCATTGAAAGGAACTCTTCGTCATGTATTCATGTGTTCCTTTGGCATTCTTGAAGATTCTTCATTAGATCTGGTGTTCCTTCGAAATACTTGAATGTAGCACGTTAGTTCCCATATGGAGTTTGTCATTATCAAAACTGGAGATTAACATCATTGTTTCGATGTTTGGAACAAGAGTTCCCAACACCGTCCCAACATGCATATATATATATGTATATATTGATTGATTTGGCTTTACTAAAAATTATAAAATTTTCAATTACATTATTTAATATTTCTTTTCCACCTAATAATGAAGAGTACAATGTTTTTTCACATAAATAAATATCATACAATAATTGTTAATTTTTAAATGAGCCAAAATCAGGTATTTTAGATGGCGAATCCCATTCAAATATATTCAATTAGGGTTTAATATTTCGTTCACCATCTAGCTAGATCGAACCATTGGCTTATTTAAAGTCATTTGGGGTGCCATTACAAACATAGCCTAGTGGGTCTCTTGTCGTGTCGACCAAACTGCAATGTTTTTTTTAGTAGATCCGTCTTGTACGTGTTTCCCAGTTAATTTGTACTTATATCGAACTTCCATTATTAAATTAAATAATTATATATTTCACGCTTACGCAAGCTGACAATATCATATAGTATAAAATTGTTATAGAAGTAACTTTATGCACATCATGCATATATTCCTAACTAACATATATGCATTCATGCATCTTCTGCTACAATAACGTAACGATGGGCCGGGTCAAATTCATTATTTATATGATAAAAAAAAAAAACGATGCCAAGTTGAGCTCAATGCCTCAATGTTCAATGTTCATGATCTATTTTCTGTTCAAATCTTCGTACAAAACGTTAGATCATCCCATCCTGTACGTGTATATATTAGCTAATACTTGTTTCAAATTTAAGTATTTTTTTTTAAAAAATTATGAGATGATGAATCATGCATTTCACGTTGAATTAGGGTTCGGTGAACCTATACTATCATCTGGCGTGAGTGATGGGCTTTTTATATATGTGGATGGTCTATATTTTTCTTTATTGGACCCTTTCTTGTACGCAACGCAATCTTGTATGACTGATCTTTTCTAAACATTTCTACTTTATTCAATTAGCTACATAATTTCAGGACTATTGAGTATGGCTAGGGAATTGATCGAATTATTTGCCTTACAATTCCATCTGATGAAAACCAGGAACTCGGCCAACGACCCAACGTAACTACTCTTATAAGTTTACAACACATTTTACTTAATAATTAAAAACTAGGTGCTAATTGATTAATATAAGAAAAGCTCAACAGCTCGAGTGAATTTAGGTTAATTATACAAAACTACTTGGGTGAATTGCCCAAAACTACCTTTCGAAGAGGGCGCTTTACACAAAAACACTTGTTGAACTCATATTTACATAAAATCATCGGCAACAGGCAAAACATAATAATAATAAAAAAAACATGTTAAATGGATTTAGCAAACTCTGGGAACAAGAGCAATGTTAAATTTACATGAAAATCCTCCGTAACAGCATAGTCATTAAAATCCTGCACAATTTTATGATCCAAAGTGGCAGAACGATCCTCGATTTAAGGTCAAACCTTATTAGTATACTAATAAGGTTTTAAACATGAGATTATGTGCAATCTGATTTTATATCATGAGATTTTAAACATTTTATAAACGATTATATCTATTCTACAAAATGATTATTTTATTTACATATTATTAATTTGTATAATATTTACCTCTCAACTAGTTATGCCCGTCGTGTCATTCACGACTACATGATTTTTAATAATTACTTTATTTAATGAATATGATTTTAATTTAATATAAAAAACTTGTTTATTAGAAAAAAGTTATATAAAATTTTACAATTGGTGTCATGTGAAATAGGACCAAAATTATTAAGGTGAGCCCACTATAATTTTGATGGCTTAATTATAATTTGTTTATGCAAAAATATAAATAAAAATTATTTGAATTAGAATCATTTAATTTTAAAAATCTTTTACAAAAAATATAAAAAGGTAAAAATAATCTAAATTCTTGTAAAAAAATTATCAAATTCAATTCTTTAAAAACATTTGAATAAAAATTAAAAATATACTTAATAAGAACGATGAAAAATATAAATAAAGAATGAATTTTTTTAATGATAAGAACATCATTTATATTTACATGAATAATTCAAAAAGAAAATTAAGGACAAGATGACATAATTTTTTTATTATCAAAATTCAATTTAGGCAAGTAATTATCTAGATATAAAGTTCTATTTTTATCAAAATTTTATTATGATAAATATTTTACATAAATAAATAAAAAATAAAGATAAAATAATTTTGCTTAATTTTAAATCAAATTCGAATTAATTTTTTTTCATATAAATAGATAGAAATTTAATTGGAAAAACTGAATTAATATAACTATCTTAATATATAATATTTAATGTTCTATAATTTATTTTAATTTTAGATAAAATCTTTTTAATCTATCCTAATTCCTAAAATATAATAGATAACATTTTTATTTTAGATAGAATATATCTTGGATTAATTTATTATATTTCTATATTATCCTACAATAATATCTACATATATGAATTTCCAAAATAAAAAATCTTATGTGACGAAATCCTAGGTGGCTTAACGTGGAAACGACACGTAGGAAAATCCTAAGTGGCGCAACGTGGTGGCTTTATTCCTTGCGTCTTTTATATATATACATAGATTCTATTCAATTACTAGTTTTACCCGTCGTACCATGTACGACTACGATTCGATATTTTATAAACATTATAAATAGGATATTAATAAATAAAAATATAATATTAATATAAGTAATTTATTGCTTGCATACTGTATAATTTTTTTATCAAATATTATATTCTTCACATTTTATTTACGTAAATTTAAGGCTTATCAAATATTTTAATACATCAATTGAATATTTTATTATCTATTTTTATAAATTTTAAAATTATAAATATTTATCATTAGTTTTTTATAAAAGAAAATCATTATATATATATATAAATTCGTCAAAAGATATATGCTAAAAGATTTATATTTATTCTAAAATATTTTATCTTTGATCTTAAATACTTGTATAAGGAATTTTTCAAAAGATATCGTTATACTAAATAGATATTTCTTTGATGTTAAAGATAGATTTAAATAGTTAAAGAAGAATTTAATAAAAAAGTTAAAATATTAGGAATAAAAATTAATTTTATAATTATAAGGTGGGGCCAGAATTGTTCTGGTGGCTCGAAAAGGGACAGCTTTAATATATAGTTATAGATTCTCATTAACATTTTTACTTATCAAATCCACAATATTTATAATGGTTTCACTATATATTATAAATCTACAATATGAAATATTTCTTTACATACATTTAGTTATAATGTAAATCTTACTTCAACAATTTAATTTTATGATCCGATCTTAGAGTCCATCAAATGATCTAATCCTAGAATCCTAATTATAATAACCATGCATAAGGATACATTACATATGTATTCTTTTATCGGATTGATTCCCTTGCAAATGGCCACATATATATATGAAATGAGAATGTATTGCGAATATTGGATGAAGAGAGTTATTTTTTGAGTGTTAAAGAATTCAAAGGCGTGGATCATTTTATTATAAAAATTGAAGAAATGACACAAACGAATTTCAACTGAATCATACACATATTTTAAAAAAAAAGACATATGGGACTCGTGCATGAACTTTCCCCACTTCTTGTGTCAAGTACATGTGGCTTGGAAAGTGAGGGCATATGCAAAAACACAACATATAGATGCGAACCGATTCTCTAGTAGCGTTCGTCGAGTTATGAGGGCACACACCGAGGAGGAGTATGAGACCCACTTGACTATTTTAAAACTATATGGAACGACAAAGGTGGACAAGGTTTGGTGTCATATATATGTTGAGAAGACATGGTTCACTCCGGATAAGGAGAAGCTAGAGTGAGTGTGTGGCCCGATCATATTCTCCATTTTGCAACAAGATCAACTAATCGGTAATCTTTCCCTCCTATCACTTTTATTCAATATTATTTTCTCCGAATTTTTTGTATACTAGCAATTAGGCCGCGCGTTGCGCGGCGATTATAAGACGGAGACTTCATTAGTGTAGAGATATGGAAATGACATTTTCGTAAATTTATTTAAAGGAGCATGCTTTTTTTGGAAAAGGAATATGGAAATGGCATTTCCGTAAATTTATTTAAACGGGCATGGTTTTCTTGGTATTAATTTACTTGACTTCACGCCATCCAATGTCTTAAAAATTGTTTTATTACACCCACACGGTAGTGCAACACACATTTTTAAGTAATTGGATGGACGGTCAGATGTTACTAAATTGAACGGCTAGAATAAATGTAAGTTGAACGTTTTTCGAGACATGTCAAAATTACCCGTTTAAATCCGAATATCACCTAAGTCGGGCACGCTTTTCCAAGAAAATATATTTTTTTACGAGCTCGCTTACAAGCAAAGTAACTTGGACAAGTTTTTCGAGACATGTCAAAATTACCCGTTGACATCCGAATATCACCTAAGTCGGGCACGCTTTTCCAAGAAAATATATTTTTTCGGTCTCCCTGAGAGCGAAGTAACCTGGACACGCTTTTCGAGACATGTCAAAATTACCCATTCAAATCCGAAAATCACCTAAGTCGGGCACGCTTTTCCAAGAAAATATATTTTTACGAGCTCGTTTTCGAGCGAAGTAACCTGGACACGTTTTTCGAGACATGTCAAAATTACTCGTTCAAATCCGAATATCACCTAAGTCGGGCACACTTTTCCAAGAAAATATATTTTTTTTACGGTCTCCCCGAGAGCGAAGTAACCTAAACATGTTTTTCGAGACATGTCAAAATTACTCGTTGACATCCGAATATCACATAAGTCGGGCACGCTTTTCAAAGAATTTTTTTACGAGCTCGCTTACAAGCGAAGTAACCTGGGCACGTTTTTCGAGACATGTCAAAATTACCCATTCAAATCCGAATATCACCTAAGTCGGGCACGCTTTTCCAAGAAAATATATTTTTTACGACCTCGCTTACGAGCGAAGTAACCTGGATACGTTTTTCGAGACATGTCAAAATTACTCAGTTACATCCGAATATCACTTAAGTCGGGCACGCTTTTCCAAGAAAATATATTTTTTACGGTCTTCCCGAGATTACTTAAGAGCTAAGCAAGAACGATACGAATTTCGAATGACATTAAAATCACAAATCGGATTATTACACCCACACGATAGTGCAACACGCATTTTTAAGTAATTGGATGGACGGTCAGATGTTACTCAATCGAACGGCTAGAATAAATGTAAGTTGAACGGTTAGATAAGATCTATATTGGGGTTTTATTTATCAACGGCCGGATAGTGTTGTGATATCCAAACTCTTTTAGTAGTATGGAAGTATGGATATATATGTATGTATTTTCGTGTTATAGGGTTGAGGCTCAACACTCTATGCTTAAGGACATGTTGCAATGTCTAGGAGAAAGCGTCAAACGCCACTATCAACTTAAGAGGTTTGTCACTAACTTCATACAGGGACGGACCTGGGCGGGGGCCGGCGGGGGCCGGTGCCCCCACTTCCGTCCGACTAATAATTTATTTGTATTTTTTTTATTTTTTTTAAAGTATAAAATTAAAAAAACTATACTAATATTATAAGTATTAATTAGTCTAGTTAGTCTAGATCTTGTTTTACTAGTGGAGAGTATATTGTTCGAATCTTATCTCTTAGTCATCCCCTAAATTAGCATTTCTAGTTTTGTTGGTATTTTACTTGAATATGTTTTATTTGTCATGTTTTTTTATCCTTTTTTGTTTTTCTTCCTTAGTATAAATTAGTATTTTTTCGATTCTAGTTTGTTAAGTTTTTAAGAACTTGAATTATGTTTTCTCTGTCAATGTATATGTTAATTTTAAAAGTACACTATGAAACGACTAGTTTAACAAATTGTATTTATTTTAAGATTTAACAGTCATTTTTAATAAAAACAAGTTAAAAACGAATCCCAAAAACGATGTCACTAGTATCACCGATTCACGACCGACAACAACACCCTCCTAGATAATATAAGTTGTGCCCCCGCTTCAAGAAGATCCTGCGTCCGTCACTGACTTCATATGCCACTTTCCCATTGCTCGTGTCTAACCCTTAACGATGAAAGTCTTCATAATTGATGTACTTTTCCTCTTAGAGTCTATCTAGCTATGTATGTTTTGTATGGAGAGTGGCGTACGAGGTTTGTCACACAATTTTTTGTCGATCTTATTTTGATGTTATATACCCTAAAACGTTGAATTATAACCCAAAACCCTAAACCCTTTTGTGCTGGTCCGGAAACCACCCATAACATTGCTTAAACCAGTATCATTTGGGCAATGATGTTTTCAATAAATGGTCATTTAGTTATTTGGTCATGGGCGGGTTTTAATATTTTTATATGATTTATTTTCATTGTTATAAAATTAAAATTGTATTTTAATTTAATTAAATATAAAAATATATTTTTTCATTAGAAAAACATACTAATTTAGTTATAAACTAATGACAAGTAAGGGTACCAATCGGAATTTGGCAAAAGTTCACGGGTAACACTTGGAATAAGTTTTTTTAAGGGTACCACTCGAAAGAGTACCGGAATTTCCCAATTATTTAAGAATCATGCTATGCAGCATTCTTAAAATTAGTTTGCAACTTTTAATTTTTTTAAAATTACAAAACCAGTCCAAATTTACTTTTTCTTATTCCTTTTTCATTCCCTATTGTCCACAACTCTAATTCAAATCTAAATCTCTTCATATTCTTATTGTTTAAAAAATATCGAGTAACAATAAAAGAAGCTCCGAATATGAGTGAAGGTTAAAAAAAATTATTAAACGACACATGTCACTTTTAGATTGTACCACAGCACCCTTTTTTTAAACAAATAATCTTTTGTTTTTGGATATGATAAATTCTTATAAAATATAGGATAAAAAATCTTATTATTAAACAATCTTTTATTTTTAGATAGGATAGATAGGTGAAAAGATCTTGATTAGTTATATGATAATTGCCTTATCTTTATTTAAATATTTACCTAATTATTTTTATCGGATAATTAATATATTTGAAAATATTTTATTCAATATTTTATTTAAGAAATTCTGTACAAGATATGGGGATATATATACTAGTTGTAAACTAGAGGGTGTTGAGCATCTTTAAGGCTTTCGTTGGGCTTGCATTCTTGAAAGATAAATTAAAGGCCCATAATTTTATAGCCCCGAATAACTTACTGGATCGCCCCACTAAAACAGTTTTGTTTGACCATCTCCTCTCCATTTATTTGGGCGCTCTCTAGGAACGTCCTCTCTATTTCCCATTCTCTCATTGGATTTTTTTTATTATTCTATGTTTTTTCCCTCTTTTTGGCTTATTAAATATTACATCCATTCGCAAAAGGCTGTAATTCTAGTTTTGTAATTTTAATACTAAGAAATATTTATCATTTTAGGGTTTTAGATCACCATTTAGTGGTGATTTAGGAAATTTGTATTTAAAAATTGTATATATTGATTAAATCTATGCAAATGTTCTTTCTTCTTAGGTATAAAGGGGTGGTCTAATGGCAAGAGACATGAGGGATGTTGTAAGGTCCTAGGTTCGATCTTTTCCTACCTAGTTCATGCGCTTTGCTTGCTAGTTCACGAGTCCGGGGTTTAACACTAAAGGTGGGTCATCTTTAAGAAAAAGTGTTCAAGAAATTGTAAATTTGATAAAAAAAAATATAATTTTTATTTGATAATTAAATTTCTTAATAGGCGTGTCAAAAGTTAAAACATCAAATCTTTTATGAACGAAGTTAGACTGTCACTGAGGTATTTTTTTTTTTTAGTTTGTAATGTATCTTAGCTTAATGCCTGTAATTGTTACTGTATACTACTACAACACACTGAATTCACATTTTGTAATGTATCTCTTTGCATATAGAAATTTACATTTCAAACAGATTCCCCAAATTCTTGAAAATGTATCTTAGTTCATACCTACTTTTTCTTTTTTCTTTTTTTGTAGCAAGGGTTTTTAGAGCATCTCCAACAGATTCCCCAAATTCTTGAAAATTGGAATTTTGGGGAATTTGGGCCACTTTTTTGCTCCAACAGTTTCTCCATCCCATTCTCCATTATAGAGAGATTCTCCAAATATGGTAGAGACTTCCCCAAATATAGGGTGATCTCCAAATCCCCAAAATCTTATTTTTTTTCTTTTCTTTTTTCTTTTTAGGGTTAAAATACATTTTCTTGAACCAAACCAATAAGCAATTGCACTTTTTTTTTTAAAATTGAGACAAATATGAAAAAATATTGATTATTTGAATGAAATGAAAAAAATGTTAATATTTATATATAAAATTATAAATATTTATTTCCTTATTAGTTAAATAATAAATTATTTATCACTTTATAAATCAAGATTCTAGAATGTTTTTATTTTTTTTTATAAGTGAAATAACAAATAATGTATCATTTATTAGTCTAAGATTCTAGAATATTTTTTTTTATATTAACCAAATAATAAATATTTATCATTTATTATTCTAAGTTTCTAAAGTATTTTATTTTCTTATTATTCAAATAACATATAATTTATCATTTATAAGTCTAAGATTTTAAAATATTTTGTTTTCTTGTTAGTCAAATAATAAATAACTTTTTATTTATTAGGTAAGATTCTATTATAGTTTATTTCCCTATAAGTCAAATAAAAAATAATTTATCATTTATTAGGTTAAGATTTTAAAATATTTTTATCCATAAGTAAGATAAAATTTATTAATTATTAATTAAGTAATGTACAATAATTTATATGGTAAAAAAGTATTTTCATTCCTTATAATTTATCATTTATTAGGGTATCATTTATTACGTTAAGATTTTATAATATTTCATTTTCTTATGTAAGATAATATATACTTAGTTATTGTAATTTATAAGGTAAAAAATGAAAGTATTAAATGCAGTGTTCTCCAAAATAGAGAATCGACCCTGGGGTAAATTATGGGGGGTTAATTAGGTCTCTATCTTAATTGAATAGGAGTATATATAAGATTTGCAACTCTAGCTTGTTTAATTAGCTGAGCTACACAACAAGAACAAGGTTTTCAAAATTAATGGAAGTGATGTCAATTGAATGCAATACTATTTCGACAAAAGTAAAAATTCAATGCAATACTACTTATAAATATATAAATCCTGGTTTTGGGTTTAGAGATAGGTTTCTTTATTTGGTTGAAAAACACTTATCGATGAATCAAAACCCCCAAATGTTTAGGGTATCATTAAATATAATCTGTTCCAAATTAATATTGCATAAAAAAAAAGATTATACTATGTGTAAGGGTAGTTGTAGTTTGATTTTTTCACTGTCTGATCGATGAGGTAGAACTAAATGCATGCAAGTGAAGTGAAGGAAGGGAGGGTAGCTACTATCTAGAGAGTATGGAAATGCAACAAGTGTAAAAAATGACCATAAATGCAGTCTGCAGAAACCCATCAATAAATAAGTAAATAAATAATGGAGTAGTAGTAGTATTCGTAGCACACCACCCTGTCACAACGCGCAACTGCTCGAATTTACTCCCCCTCCCTCACCAAGACACCAAGACAGCAATTGCAATTTGTTCCCTCCAAAACCCTAAACCCTCCCCTCTTTATAACCCTCACTTTTCCCCTTGTAAATTAATCAAAACAAGAAGAACACAAATTGGTAAAAAAAAATGGGGTTTCAGAAAAAGGTTTTGTTGTGGGTCTCGGTGATGGCCGTGCTCTCTCAGAACTTGGTCCTCCTCCCCCTTGCTTCTTCCAATTGCGATGCCCAAAACCATCAATCCAAAGGCCTTTCTGCCTCTCTCTGTACGTATACTCCATCATCTCCATCTTATTACTTTAATTTACTCACTCTTACTAGCTAATTAATGTGTGCATGCATGCATATGCATATATATAATAATTAATATAGGTGAACATCATCACTCTCACCATCATGGAAAGAAGCCACCGTCTCACGGCGGCGGAGGTTGCGGGTGCTCGCCCAGCACGCCGCCATCCCACGGCGGCGGAGGACACCACCACACACCTTCCTCACCACCTTACACACCCACTCCGTCTTCGCCTCCATACACCCCCACACCCGACCCCTACACTCCCACTCCGTTAGTGCCTTCACCGCCCTACTCTCCCATCACACCTTCCACTCCTCCCTACACTCCCACTCCTTCTACGCCCTCTTCACCTCCGGCTTGCACTCCCACCACGCCCTCTTCACCGCCTTCTCCTAGCGGCGGAGGAGGAGGTTACTACGGCACTCCACCGCCCATAGTCGATCTCTCGCCTCCTACTCCCATCACTCCGATCACCCCCATCACTCCGATTACCCCTATAACCCCCATCACTCCGATCACTCCTATCAGCCCTTCGCCTCCGGTCCCCGTTGACCCTGGCTCCGGTGGTCCTTTCCCTTGCAGGTACTCTCATATAATTCTTTTACTTTTACATCTTATTTTATTTTTAGTTTTATTTTTAAAAATTGCATAATTATTTACTACATTATTCAATTTTTAGCTATGTGCCGTACTATATATATATGATAGTGTCAAAGTCCTTGCATTGTTTAATAATTTGTCTACATCTAATGTAGGGAATTGAAAGTGCCTAGAATTTATTAGTGCTTGTGCTTCTAAAAGTCATTCTTAATTAAAATAAGTCACCAAACCTTCTTATTTGTTTCAAAATCATGCTTGTTATAATTGATAGTTGATACCATATTCGTACGTAATTAATAATATATATATTTATAACTTAAGATGTAGTAATTTCATCATTACAAATTATGTACGTACATGAATTAACAAGTGGCTTTAAAACCAAACAAAAAAATTATCGGGTTGTTGTTTGGAAAAAGCTAGGTTTCCAAATCTATTAGTTTTCGATCGAGGAAATATATATATAATGGGACCTTTTTTTGGGTCAAGTCTAGTTGAGAAAAATGAGAAAGCTTACAAATTAAATATGTCCGGAAGCTTAATTTAAACCATATTTCCAATGAATAAGGAGAGAATTAAAACCTCATTTTTAATATATAAGGTGATCATTAATTAAGTTATTTGTATGTTGGTGTGATATATAATGCAGTTACTGGGGCTCACATCCGGGCTTGATCTACGGACTTCTAGGATGGTTCGGAACCGTGGGTGGAATCTTCGGCGTGGGCTCACTCCCAAGCCTGGGCGGCTTAAGCCCATCAGCCGTCAGCCTCCAGAAGGTGCTCTCCAACACCCAGCCGGATGGCTACGGCTCCCTCTACAAGGAAGCCACCGCCTCCTTCCTCAACTCCGTGTCGGCTCCCACCAGATTCCCTCTCACCACCAGCCAGGTCAAGCAAGCCTTCGCTTCCGCCCTCGTCTCTGAGAGGTCCGCGGCTTCCCAGGCCAGGCTCTTCCGGCTCGCCAACGAAGGCCGCCTCAAGCTCGTCAACTGATCGAATAAATTCGTTTCCTTCATAATTATTATATAAATGCATGCTTAAATGTACGTTTGGATTGATTAATTTAGTTTTGTTTTGAATTCAAGTACTAGAGAGGCGTGAGACGTAAGAGATTGAAGTGTACGTGTGTGGTTTATGATTGATAGTAGTGACATTTGTGTTTGGATGTACTTAGTACTATTATAATTTCAATATGGAGTTGCTTTAGAAATTGACCATGGTACGTACGTTGTCTTATGCTTTTGAATAATATCTTTTCGTATTCGTGCACCAAAGATGACAATTTCTAGTTTTGTCGAAAAAAAGAATAATGTAGCAAAACAAAGTGCTAGTAGAAGATCGCTTATGTATAAAAAATGCTTAAAAGAACGAGAATGAACATACCTATAAATTCAGATGATTTTATCGGATAATATAAATATATTGAGAGGGGTGCTCAAATTGATCACTTCTTATTGTTATGGATAACTCAAATTGATCACTTCTTTTTCGACCAAAAAAAATTGATCACTTCTTAAGAAGGTTAACATCATTACAGATGGATGACAATTGACAAACAAAGAAATATATTAAAATTCTTTCATGCACATAGGCTACCGTCATTAAGAAATAATTTTGAATAGAAATTTGGAAAGTTTATGTAAAATAACTCAATAATTTACAACTTCATAGTTTTCTTCACGTTGCAATTTGTTCTAGGTGGTTTAAAATTAGAAAGTGTTGCAAGGGGGCTCTAGTTGAGCGAGCAACAAAAGCTAAGCCCCGGGCCTTTGCCCCAAGATGAATATGCTAGCGGGCTCACGTATTAGGATTAAGGGATGGCTACATTTTGTTTAAAAAAAACCTTTTGATATGAAATATTGCTTATTTGTCTAGAAATGTGTGAAAAGTTATCACTATTTTTTACATATTTTAAGACAAATAAATAATAATTTTTTTATTAAAATCAACAAGTGTAGCCAACCCTAAAGATAGAATTCTATCAACAAGTCTTCTCTTCTGTTCATTCAATCACTCTTCACAACACAATTTAGCATTTTAGCTAGGATTTTCTTATCATATTATTTATTAGTTATACTATTTATTTAATTATTTCTAAGGACTTTATTTAGTCTAAGAGTTTGGTTCAAATGAAACAAAGTCTTATCCTAAAACGTGAAACGAATGCACTTTTACTAGTTCATAGTGTTTTTTTCATACAAAAGTGCATTGAAAATGTTAAAAGTGTAGTACGAAAAAGTGCACTACAAAAAATACGAAAAGTGCACTGAAAAGTACGAAAAATGCAAATGCGAAAAAGTGCACTCTGAAGTAGGAAAAGTGTACTATAAACTAGAAAAAGTGTATTCGTTTCAGGATAATAGTTCGTTTTAGGATAAGAGCTCGTTTCATTTGAACCAAACTCTTTAGTCTAATATGTCATATTAATAGATTAAAAAATCAGCCTACCTTGTTAGATGTCTGATTAGTTTAATTTATCCTAGTTTGTACTATATTCTTATCTTTTATTTTAGGTTAGAATTTTATGAGAAAAGATGCAAAATTTAACCTCAATTTCTGTGCTCAAAACCCTATTGTCTTCTTTTTTGGTTTTCATATTCTAGATAATCAATTTGTGCGAATTTTTAAATATAATTTTGTACATGTTATATTCACTTTATTTTCTCCAAAACTGAGTATAAGACCGAATTCGTGGATTCAACTGTAAAGAAGATCACTTGTTGGGTCCATCAATTAAACGGATCTGAAGTTCATTGAGCAATCGAAGAGACAATTCCACACCACGGATGGATTAACCAACACGGATCACTTATTAACAAAAAAAAAATATGTTTGCCTATCCATAAGGATGTTATTATCTGGTCATGCTTCGTACCTGTACCTGCTTTAAACTCTTGTTTTCAGAAAGTATGTTAAAGACTGTTTGGTACAGAATATTTTTAAAAACGTGAGCCAAAAATTAAAAAAAAAAGTTTAATTCTCACATTTTAGTAGCTCTATAAGGATTAGGAAATGAAAGAAATGAAAATGGAAGACCGATAAATGAATGAAGTACATACATATTTATACACACACTGGAAAGTTACATTTCCTTTACTCAGGTTGCTCAACCAGATAAACAAGAACACCTATACCATCATGATTCAGAACTTCAGCTCTACTAGATATCATGTCTCCATTTCAAGTAATGTTCAAAGATCTTCCACCAAACAAAACCAATGTTCAAAGATCTGTCAACTTTTTGATTTCTGATAAAATTTCAAAACCTTAATATAAAAACATAGACAACTTATGCAACTTCTTTTTCCCTTTTATCTAGACATGACAAATAATTGTACAGAATGACAGTCCCTAAAATTTGAAGTTCCACCAAGACATTTACTCACCTTACAAGTTGCAACCAAAATGTAAATGAAATCTTACTTGTTACAACCTGAACAATGCATTCTAGCTGGCATCTCAGAGTTGAAGATAAAACTCCATTTCCTCAATTCTCAACTACCTATTGCCAGGTGAAATAAATTTGAGGCCATCAGAATACTAAATAATGCAATACCACCGGTCTACAAAGTCTTATCAAGAAGAGACCAACTAGCAATTAAATTCTTGAATGTTCAACAGGTGCAAGTGTGAGCTGTGTTCCCTCTGCAATTAAATGCACTATGCATGTGCCTACTGCAGAGAAACATTATAGCCTCTGATAACTAGTCCAAACAAAACAAGGGTCACTCCATTTGAGATGTGGTCAATTTGATTTTGAATTTACAGATTTCTAAATTATTTAAATGGGGAAAAAAAGAATACTATGTTACAGTAAGTTCATGCCCTGAGTCCAAGCCAATTACCCAGAGAGAATTGGCCTGATATAAATCTGCTCAGGATGTTCGAGGAGGATTTGCCTGATATAAGCTGCAGATTGTAGTCATATATACATTACTATGTTACACGAACCGAAACGGGAAGCAGAAACGAGTTTCTGAGTTTCCGACACGAAACTGATACATGAAACGGGAAACGCTGTCCTATTAGAGTTTCGAGGTAACATAGATACAATATACCAGCATCAAGATCTCCCAGATTAAACTTCAAGTAACAACTAACAAGAGTTGGGTTTTACAAAAATGTGATAGCTGAACTCAACAAATTAGCTCATGTGAGACTCAAACCATTCAAACATCTCTTTGGACTGCAAGCTTGTCATCTCATGATAAGCAAAAGCAAGATTTAGTTCTTCCTGGATATGGTGTGTGGAAATGGTTTCATAAGGGAAAGAGATCTTACTTTCCTTAAGAGCTTTTACCCAAGAAGTTTGCCTCCCATCTTTCTTCATATACCCTTTATCATCAATGAAGCCCTTTTCATGAAGCAACTCATACAAATCCTCAGAAATTGTTAGACTAATCCCAGGAATTCGATTAGCTAAGAAACTCGGTTTCAGAGGAAACTCCATACACTTCATCTCTTGAGCATCAATGCCTTTTTCTCTCAATAACTGAACATGAACAGGAATTATTCGGTTTCGCCTTTGATCCTTGGGCATGTGCAGAAAAAGAGTAGGAGGGTAATCAGATTTGATATTCATTTGATCAAACAACCCCTCGGAAATCATGAGAGTAATGCTACTAAACCTCAATTGATCATCATTGGCAAGTTTTGAAACAAAATAGCCACCTGATGAAGCTCCCATGGCTACCAACGGAACACTCAACAATCCATTCTTCTCAATCCACCATTGAATTGCATCTCGAATCAGAACCGTCTCAATCCCAATTGACCAGCATTTCCTCATGCTCGATATGGCTAGAACTGCAAATTTACGAATTAGCGCATTGAGTACAATCAGCCTCTCTTCAGGAAACCCTAGACAATGTGGGCACCTATTCGATTTATCCCAAAAATTACCAGCTTTTCCACCACATCCATGAGCAAGGAAAAGAATTGCCCTAGGAGAATCAGGGATTTGCCATATCAATTCAGTGCCATTGACGATCTCCACAGTGGGATTCAACAACTGTGAACTAATAAGAGAAGATCCAACACTGTTTCGGAGTTCCCAACCAGAAAAGAAGGCGATAATCAGGATGCAAATTAGTAGTATAGCTACGACAGGGAAGTGCGGTCGAAAGCCTCGAACAATTCGCCATTGCTTGTAGGGTTTGCGAGCTCGCCCTAGCATAATTCTGAGTTATAATTCGATGATTAAAGAAAGAAAAGAACGATTCAGATTACCGAAGGAGGATAGATCATCAGAAATTTTCTTTTGCATGATAAATCCGAATGTGTGATAAAGAAAAAGGCGAGAAATTTACACATACCAGAGATAGAGAGAGATTGTGCTCGCGAGTTCTTTCTCTTGATTTTAGGTTTAGGGATACATGCGCACAGATCAAATCAATGGAACTTCAAGCAGGCTGTGCATTACACCATCTACGCCGATCAGAACACAACAAGAGAATGACGATACACATTTTTTATTAAAATTTATGCGACACTATTCCTTGCATTAGTGGTGGGTTCCGGTCCCTGGAACCGGAGAACCGAACCGGTTCAAAACCGGCGGTTCCGGTTCCGGTTCCGGAACCGAACCGGAGGAACCGGTAGAGGACTGGTCCCGGTCCCGGTTCCTCCGGTTCCGAACCGGCGGTTCCTCCGGTACGGAACAGCCGGTTCCTCCGCGATCGCGGCCCAAAAACCGCGGTCGCGGTTCAGCCAACAGAATGTACACACATTCAGTTGGACCACACCGCGATCGCGGACCTAAATCCGCGATCGCGGTGCCCAATGCCGCGATCGCGGCCACTGTTCCATCGGTTATTTTTTTCCCAACGTCTATATTCCAACAGCTATATTCCAACGTTCACATGAATTCCAACGGCTATTTTCTTTCCATTTACCCATATAAATACCATACTTCACCTTCAATTTGATTCACACCAATCTCATACTCTCTTATCTCTCTCTATTATTACTACTCTCATAATTCTACAAGCTTTCAACTTGCAAATTCTTTCTTACTACTTCCAAGTCTCTTATCTCCTTCCTAATCTTTTGAAACATGGATAACCAAGGTCGAGGCTTTATTAATTTGTTGAACGAGCAATACTATGGTGGTGTTGGTGGTTCACAAGAAAGTCAAATGGATCCTAATGCTTATCAACCACAACCACCTTATCCTCATATGTCTATGCCTATGCCCATTCCCCCTCATATGCCTATGTCTATGCCCATTCCTCCACAAGTTCCTCATTCCGCTTCTATTCATAACCAAGGTGCACAAGGCAATGAGGAGGTCGATGTCGATGAGCAACACACCGACGAGGATGAGCAACACACCGAAGAGGAGGAGGGGGCATCTACGGTCAACCAAACCGCAAAAGTGTTGAAATCCGACATTTTCACAAAGCACTTCACCAAGGGCAATGAATTGGATGCACTAGACCGATATGTTGTCAAGTGCAACTATTGTCCCTCGAAGTACAAATGGAAGCGCAATGGAGGCTATGGCACCTTGAACAAGCATTTGAAGGCAAAACACTTGGACAAGTTGGGCATGATACGAGGTCAAACACAAATTTCGACTTCAGGGTTAGCAAGTTCTTCCTCTCAATCTCCCTTATTTACTTATAATCATGAGCGTAGTGTTTATGCTTTGTCCGAAGCTATTTGTGTTGATCATTTGCCATTTCAATTTGCGGAAAGTGTGGGTATAAATGATTGGGTTTCCAACCATTTGCAACCCGCTTATAAACGAACAACAAGAAAAACAATTAGGAAAAATGTGTTTAAAGCATATGCGTGTCGTAAAAAGGAGTTGTCTCGGTTTTTTGCTCAAAATGATATTCGTGTTTCTATTTGTAGTGATATTTGGAGTGATAACTATCAATATCATTCATACATGGGTATTACATGTCATTATATTGATGATCATTTTCACATGCAAAAACGAGTTTTGGCTTTTTGAGTATTTGATGGGGCACATACCGCTTCAAATATTTGTAACATTATACGAATTATTTTAGATGAGTATAGACTACTTCATCGAGTTTTCACTATTTCATTTGATAATGCATCTAACAACACCGCTTCTATTAGTGAATTGATTCAAGTTTGTCAACCGGTTTTTGGAAACAAATACTTTCATGTAAGATGTTCTTGTCATATTTTAAACTTATGTATTCAAGATGGTTTGACACTTTTAATGCCATATCTTAAACCTATTAAGTATGTTGTTAGCTTTATTTGGTTAAAAAAGAAGGCCAAAAGTGATTGGGGGAGGTTTTGTAAATCGAATGGTGTTAAACCAATACTTTTTTCAAAAGATGTCGGTCATCGTTGGAATTCAACTTATAAATTACTTGTTCAATGTTTATGTTATAAAGAACTTTTAGCTTCCTTTGCCGCTCAACATATCCCGGGTTCACAAGCAATTGAAGCTTGTTGGGATATTTGCTATGATATTGTGGAGATTTTACAAGTTTTTAATGATGCAACTTATACATTTAGTCAAACATATACACCAAGTGCTCATTTGTTTGTTGTTGAAGCTTTGAATGTTGCGGGTGCCTTTAAGGAAGGGCTTTCACAACCCGACCGACCCGACATTGTTGAAGGTATTTTACGTATGAAGAGGAAGTGGTTGAACTATTATAAATATATTCCCGATATTTATCTTGTTGCTTGTGTTTTTGATCCAAGATTTAAGATGCAAGGTTTGCAAGATACTTTGTATCAATACTATGAGTTGTTAAATTTAGAAGAAGAACATTATGATAGAAATTGCAATGTTGATGTCATTATAGAACGTGTTAAATCTCTTATCTATGATTTATACAAAACTTATAGCACGGGTGGTGAGGTTCCTTCTACGCCTCAATTACCCCCATCGTCCTCCTCATCTCGTTGTTCTTTTCTATCCGCCGGGTCTCGTATGTTGCAAAATCTTACAAAAAAACCGAGATTCACGAGCTCACATACGGAGCTCGATACTTATCTAACCACTACCTTTGAGTTTGTAGATGATTTTGACATTTTAGATTGGTGGAAGCAACACAAGAACACATATCCAACACTAGCAAGGATCGCCGCTCAAGTACTTGCCGTTCCCGCTTCAACGGTAGTGGTGGAGCAAAAGTTTAGCCAAGGCGGCCACATCTTAGACGATAGAAGATCAAGATTGGCACCCGAAGCATTGGAAGCCCAAGTTTGTGTGGACGATTGGAAGAGGGCGGAAATTAGATCACAATCAATGAACGATACGGAGTCATCCGATGATATAATAGAGGACGACGCAAGCCAAGCTTCTTCCGCCGGTTCCGCCCGGTCGTCTTAGGTAAGTTGCCAAACGGGGTTTCATATCGAAGGTAATAGAACTACGTGGGCTTTGATTCCTCTATGACCCCGAGAGGATACGTAGGCAACTTAATATCAAGTTCAAGCCCTTCTTCTCCCACCCCCCTTCTCTTCTCAAAGTCCGAAACCGGTCGGACTAGGTTTAAATAGCCATTATAACCACAATCCGCGATCGCACAACGATCGGAGGACGGGCCGCGATCGCGGTTCTCTATCATCGCCATCGCGGCCCACATTCCGCGATCGCGGCCCACATTCCGCGATCGCGGATCCACTCCAACGGCTACATTTTTCAAATTCAACGACTATTTCAACGGCTATATTTATCAATATAAATATGATATCTCTCCTTCAATTTAATTTACACCAATCTCATTGACTCATACTCTTTTATTTCTTTTGGATACTTCATTTCATATTCATTTTCAAGTATGGAAAACCAAGGCCGAGGGTTGAAATTCGAAATTTTCACAAATCACTTCACCAAAGACAACGTATTGGATGAACAAGGCCGATGTGAGGTCAAATGCAACTATTGTTCCATGAGGTACAAATGGTTGCCGGGTGGAGGTTATGGAACCATCACTCGTCATTTAAAGACCAAGCACGACATCCACCTTAACCGTAGCCCGTAGGTAAGTCGCCAAGCGGGGTTGCATATCGAAGGTAAGAGAACTACGTGGGCTTTGATTCCTCTATGACCCCGAGAGGATACGTAGGCAACTTAATATCAAGTTCAAGCCCTTCTTATCACACCCCCTTCTCTTCCCAAAGTCCCAAACCGGTCGGAATAGGCTAAATAGCCAATATAACCACAATCCGCGATCGCACAATGATCGCGGAGGACGGGCCGCGACCGCGGTTCTCTATCACCGCGATCGCGGCCCACATCCCGCGACCGCGGTTTAAGAACCGCGGTCGCGGTTTCAGCAGAAAATTGATTTTTTTTTTAAAAAAATTAAATGGAACCGAACCGAACCAGAACCGGTCCAGGAACCGGCTCCGGAACCGGAAAAAACCGGAACCGAACCGGAACCGGAACCGAGGAACCGGGGGGTTCTCGGTTCCGGTCCCGGTTCCGGGGTTTTGAGGAACCGGAACCGCCGGTTCCGGAACCGGACACGCCACTACCTTGCATCCAAATTAGTAAATACTGAAAAATAACCAACTCAAAACACATGCTAATGTAGGATTTAATTGTACACCAAGTGTACACCAAAAAAAATTGTACATCACCAAGTGTATGTGTATGTTTCCTGTATAAGCGTGAATTTGTGAATCTTGTGATGATATTGACACGATAATTAGGAATTTTGTATAAGAATCTCCAAGGAGAGTCGTAAAATTTAGATACTTTCATGGGATGTTATTGCTCCATTGAGACTGGACGGGAGTGTGGGTCTTCGAGCTATGAGACACACTCGGTAATCTTGGGAAAGCCATCCAATTCTTCAAAAATCTAAATCACTTTGGATTGCTTTTTGAGAAGCAACTATTGTCGATGTCAAAATGACGTGGATATGTTCCATTGCCATTGGTATTAATGTTGTTGGGAAATAAATCGATCAATAGCTCCTAATCCAACAGACAATCTCAGCGGAAGCAAACAATAGTCTATAGAACATCAAACGCAACCAAGACAACAAAGTCAAGCAACCCGGCAAACCAACAACAACAATGTGAGAACCAAACCAACCACAAGCAAGCAAGCAGAAATAAGCAAAATAGCAAAACACAAATCAACACCAAGATTTAAGTGAGAAAACCCTCAAACTAGAAGGGAAAAAACCCACTGGCGTCCAACAAAGCAAAATTCCACTAATCAACAAACGGATACAAGTGTTCTCAAATCTGATACCCAGAGAACTTCAATACAATGAGAATCAACTCTAGAGCCCCCAAAATGAAGGCTAACACTTTTACATGAGATTAGGTTTCCAAGGGGAGAGAAAACCTACCAACAAACAATCTAGTTGTTGGATCCCAAAGCTAGAGGCGAATAATCCCGGGCTTAGCAAGAAAGAACTCTTCTTCTTCACCCAAATTTCTCCTTTCTCCCTCCTCACTTTTGTGCTCCAATTTCACTCTCAAAGGAAATGGGGGCTCAACTTTTTGCCGGCTGCTCAAAACCCTCTTGCCTCACTCTCTTGTGTTGTTGCACGTTGCTTTTAAGCCACATATTTCATTTTCCATTTGCTAATAGCTAGAAAATGATTGGACTGGACCAAATGGGCCTTGGCCCAACAATCTCCCCCTCCAGCCTAAGGGGAAGACGTCCACTCTTCACTTGTGCACCAGTCCCGCCATCTTGGCGCAAAATTGGTACTTGTCAACAATCACCACCTTGGTAAACATGTCAGCTGGATTCTTGTCAGTGTGAATCTTCTTCAAGCTCATTCGACGATCACTCACAGCATCTCGAATCCAATGGTACCTCACATCAATATGCTTTGTCCGGCAATGGTATGTAGCATTCTTGCTCAAATCTAGAGCACTCTGACTGTCACAGTTCACCACATACTCTCCTTGCTTCAAACCCAAATCTTGAAGGAATCTGTTCACCCAGATCATCTCTTTCCCAGCTTCTGTCATGGCGATGTACTCTGCCTCAGTCCTGGACAAAGCAACACACTTTTGCATCTTGGACTGCCACGAGACAACTCCCCCGTAAAAGTAAATGAGTATCCTGATGTCGACTTTCTACCATCAAGATCTCCTGCCATATTTGAATCTGTGAACCCCTCAAAAATAGGCTTGTCTCCTCCAAAGCATAATCTCATCTTAGGAGTACCTCTCTAGTGCCTGAAGATCCACTTCACTGCTTCCCAATGGTCTTTGACAGGATTTGAAAGAAATCTGCTCACAACACCAACCGCATGAGCAATATCTAGTCGGGTACACACCATATCATACATCAAACTACTAACTGTTGATGAATAAAGAATGGTGTCCATCTTCTTCTTCTCTTCATTTGTGGACGGGCAAGACTTCTTGATAAGTTTGAAATGGCTAGCAAGAGGAGTACTAACCAACTTAGCACCTTCCATTTGAAACCTGCTCAGAACCTTCTCAATATACTTCTCTTGTGACACCCATATCTTCTTGGCTCTTCTATCACGAGTAATCTGCATACCCAAAATCTAGCGTGTCGGTCCTAAGTCTTTCATATCAAATGAAGTGCTCAAACCCCGCTTCAAAGCATCAACTAGGGATTTATCTTGTCCCACCATCGACATGTCATCAACAGAGAAGAAGAAGGACAAATTTACCATTTGCATGTCATTTGAAGTAGACACAATGATCTGTACTTGTTCTGGTGTAGCCATGATCCACCATAAAGCTGTCAAACTTCTTGTACCACTGTTTGGGAGCTTGCTTCAGCCCTTATAAGCTCTTTTTTAGTTTGGAAATTAAGTGCTCTTTTCCCTTTACTTCAAATCCCTCTGGTTGCTCCATGTAAATCTCCTCATCTGAATCACCATGGAGGAATGCAGTTTCACATCCAACTACTCAAGTTTCAAATCCATGCTCCCAGCTAAGCCAAGGATCACTCTGATGGAACTCATCTTGACAACCGGCGAGAAGATTTCATCAAAATCAACTCCCTTCTTCTGACTGAAGCCTTTCACAACCAGTCTAGCTTTGTACTTGACTAGTTTGTCTCCATCTGTCTTTAGCCTGAACACCCACTTACTCTTCAAAGCCTTTCTCCCTTTGGGAAGTTTTACAAGCTCATATGTGTTTTTCTTTTTCAGAGAACTCAACTCCTCTTCCATGGATTTTTCCCACTAAGTTTTTTCTTTGTGGTTTTGTACTTCTTGAAAACTTCCAGGCTCCCCCTCTTCAGTAGCTGCAACATACTCAGACGAGGGATATCTTGTGGATGGACGACGCTCTCTTCTTGACCTTCTGAGCTCATCTGCTTCTTCATTTTCAACTGGCTTCCCCTGCTCAAAATCCTCACCAATTTCATCTTCTGGTAAGTCATCATCTAAAGCAGGAATATCATTAATGCCATTCCTTGAAGAAGACTCATCGTTGGAGTCGTTGCTTTTTAGATGAGAAGGCAAGTAAACCGGAAGCTTGGCGGGTTCTTCTGGTGTACCAGATTTTGACAATGTCTTGTCTTCGTGAAAGATCACATTTCTAGACCTTATCACCTTCTTCCTTTCTAGAACCCACAACTTGTATCCAAAATCTGCATCTCCATATCCCAGAAAAATGCAAGTAATCGCCATGTCATCTAGCTTCAGTCTCTGTACTTTAGGCACATGTATAAATGCCTTGCATCCATAGACCTACATTTTAGAGTAAGAGATATCTTTGCCAGACCAGACTCTCTTAATTAGGAACATCAAAGTCCAAAGCTGCTGACGTAGATCTATTCATCAAATAGTAGGCAGTCATCACCGCTTCACCCCAAAAATGGCTTAGGAAGATTTTCCATTTTCAGCATACATCTGACCTTCTCCGGAATGGTTTTGTTGGTTCTTTCAGGAACACCCTTGTGCTGAAGAGTATCGGGAGTCGTCTTCTCATGTCTGATGTTGTGCTCAAGATAATACTTCTAAAACTCTCTGGAAGTGTACTCGTCTCCATTATCACTCTGAAGGCACTTCAAGGAACAACCCTTCTCTTTCTCTACCTTGGCATGGAACTCCTTGAAGCAATCAAGAACCTGGTTTTTTTGTTTCCAAAACAAACACCCAAATTTTTCGTTAAGCATCATCAATAAAAGTCAAAAAATATCTACGACCACCAAGTGTGAGCACATCAATGGGACCACAAACATCAGAATACACCAACTCAAGCGAATTCTTTTTCCTCTCAGAAGATTTGCTAAATGAAACCCTACTTTGTTTACCAAATAAACAATTATCACAAGGGCTCAAAGATTGGCTGAACGAATGAGGGTCTTCTTTGCCAAAATATGCAATCCTTTTTCACTCATATGCGCCAACCGCTTATGCCATAAATTTGGTGATGCCTCATCCTCAATTACATCCAGGCCATCTCGTGTGACCTTCATCTGATTCTTGTACAAAGTGTAGCTAGGACTCCCTCTAGCAATCACCATTGAACCTTTCGTAAGCTTCCACCTCTTATTACCAAAGAAACTGTGGTAGCCCTCTATGTCCAAAGCATGAAGAGAAATCAAATTCATACGCAAATTAGGTACACGTCGCACATTCTTCAGTGTCATCGTGCAACCCGCATTTGTCTGAACAAAAATGTCACCCATTCCGACAATCTCTGCATAGCTGATGTTCCCCATCTTCACTTTTCCAAAGTCTCCGGCTTTGTAACTAGTGAAAATCTCCTTCCTTGGTGTAGCGTGGTAGGATGCAGCTGATTCGACTGCCCACACTACACGAGAATCAAGCTTGTCGTTGTGATCATCCACACAAGACAGAACAACCAAACCTTCTTCGTCACCACACACATCAGCTGTGGTATTCTTATCATCCTCCTTCTGATTTTTCTCTTCATTCTTGATCTTCTTCCAAGCATTGCTATTTCTCTTCATATGCCCTTCTGCTCTTTACTTCTCCCTCTAGACTTATCATTTGATGACTTCACTAGAGTTTGTGAAGTGCTAGCACCCATGTCTTTCCTCCTACTCTCATTATTGTAGAGACTATCAATGACGGTACTCAAGGACACAACACCTTTTGGAGCAGAATTGTTGATGGAAACTACCAAAGTCTCCCAAGTATCGGGCAAAGAACTCAATAGCATCAACGCCTGTAATTCTTCGTCTAGAGGCAACTTCATGACACTCAACTGATTTACAAGCTCCTGAAACTCTCTCATATGCTGGGCAATATGTTTTCCATCCTTGTACTTCATATTGACAAGCTTTCTAATCACAAAAGCTTTACTCTGAGCTGACTTCCTGTCGTACATAGACTGAAGCTTCTTCCATAAAACATGTGCATCTGTCTCATTACTTATGTGATGATAGACACTATTGTCTACCCACTGTCTTATGGTTCCCACTGCCTTTCTGTGCATTTTCTTCCAGTCGTTGTCATCAACTTTGTTTGGCTTCTTTAATCCCAATTCAACTGGATCATACAAATCCTTGCAGAATAAAATATCTTCCATCTTCGACTTCCAGAGCGAATAATTGGAAGAAGTCAACTTGATTATAGTACCCGCAAACTCATCTGTCTTGGTTTCCATATCTCACCCAAACCCAGACGGAGCTCAACCTGGATCTGATACCACTTGTTGGGAAAATGAATCGATCAATAGCTCCTAATCCCACAGACAATCTCAGCGGAAGAAAACAATAGTCTATAGAACATCAACGCAACCAAGACAACAAAGTCAAACAACCCGGCATACCAACAACAACAATGTGGGAACCAAACCAACCACAAGCAAGCAAGCAAGCAAAAATAAGCAAATTAGCAAAGCACAAATCAACACCAAGATTTAAGTGGAAAAACCCTCAAACTATAGCGGAAAAAACCCACTGACGCCCAACAGAGCAAAATTCCACTAATCAACAAACGGATACAAGTGTTCTCAAATCTCACTCCCGGAGAACTTCAATACAAGGAGAATCAACTCTAGAACTCCTAAAAAGAATGCTAACACTTGAACATGAGATTAGATTTCCAAGGGAAGAGAAAACCTACCAACAAATAATCTAGTTGTTGGATCCCAAAGCTAGAGGCGAATAATCTCGGGCTTAGCAAGAAAGAACTCTTCTTCTTCACCCAAATTTCTCCTCTCTCTTCTCCTTTCTCCCTCCTCACTTTTGTGCTCCGATTTCACTCTCAAAGGAAATAGGGCTCAATTTTTTGGTGGCTGCTCAAAACCCTCGTGCCTCACTCTCTTGTGTTGATGCACGTTGTTTTTAAGCCACATATTTCATTTTCCATTTGCTAATATCTAGCAAATGATTGGGCTAGACCAAATGGGCCTTGGCCCAACAAATGTATCATGGTATCCTTATTTCTTTACAAATGTGAAAAGGTGTGGTTGATGGCTCTCAAATTTTGAATGAAGGACAACGATCTTTGTAGGAAATGGCTGGCGATTCTCGGTTTTATGGGAATAGCCAAGGTTGATTTTGACCATCCAACGGATCATCGAAAATCCTTAATGGATAGGTATGAATAAAAACAAGATTGGAAGTGAGAATGCAAAGGACTATTGTTTCAATCATTGTGTTACGTAGGGCTGAGCAAATGGATTATCCAATCCGATCCGATCCGGTATACCGGTTATCCGGAAAAAAAATTTCCTTAAAACCTCGATCCGTATCGGATCCGTTATTTGCCGGATATCCGGTAAGAAATATCCGTTTGGAACGGATATTCAGTAGCGGATATCCAAACTATCCGTTTTGAAAAAAATATTATTACTATTTTTGATTTAGGCCCAATTAATATGAATGATTGATGGATATCGGAACTGGATATCCGTCGATCCGTTTAAATTTTAATTAAAAGTTTACACGGTTGAGGAGAATTGAACACAATATAAGTTAAAATTTTACAAAATACTCATGTAAACATCTATTCTACTTAGTATAATGTGTATTTTCTAAAAAAATATAAATAATACCGGATATACCGGATATCCGTTTGCTTGAAAACCCCGATCCGTATCCGATCCGGATATCCGAAAAAAAAACCCGAATCGGATCGGATACGGATAAAAAAAATTGTGATCCATTCGGATCCGGATATTTTCGGATCGGATAGGCCGGATCGCGGATCGGATCAACGGATCGGGTATTTTTTGCTCACCCCTAGTGTTACGAGACCTTTTTAAATTTAGACTAAAAATCACATATCTTTATCTTGGTAATTGTTTGCTCCAAGAGGACCATCAAGCCATTGGGTCTTGGCAGGTCCTTATAGACTTCATGTCATTATGGAACACATAAAGTCTTCAAGTCACCCTATCCCATAACTTTTTTTTTTACTTCTCTCGGATGCAATTGAAGACGTCCTTAAACACAAACAACCCCTAATCTTCTAAGAAGTTACACACAACCCCCCCCCCCATTAAATACAATATTATATAATACATCCTAAACTCGGGTTTAATTATAACAATTGTCCTTGTTTACTGTGGTCACTACTCCTAGACTCTGCGTTGACATGACCAAGTTCACGAGAGAGAAGGCCACGTGTTGGCTAACTAGCCATACATGTGTCCATGACGTATCGTGATCCTTCAATGGCAACCTCTTTCTTTTTTGTTTAGCCCATGGTGAATTAAGCATCCTTAAATTGACATAACAAACATTGAGATCCTAGATCACATTCTGTGTGCTACGGTTGATGAATTATAGACAGATAATGATTGGAATTTGGGACTTCATTAACTTTTCTTTTCCACCCTCTATAGATTAATAATTGGGCATCAAGAATGACGAGTTAAGGCGGTGATTCTCTAGTATTGTAACTTCATTAACTTTTTTATTGATCTGATTTTGATTTTCACCCCAAGGTTATAATTAACAAGTTGAGGTGGTGATACTCTAGTATTAATTGTGACCTTAATTAGACAAATTTATAATCTGAGGGAATTTATTAGTGGAGGAATGCGGGGAATTGATGATATCTCAATGTTCACTAAAGTTTTTAAAGGAGAAGGGGTATAAAGCCCATCCTATTGCACTCGCTAAAGATGTTTCTATATGCCGTCAATATAGACACCACATATAACACCAATATGTACGTTTGAGTTATTTTCACATTAGTAAAAGTTGATTTATTTCATCCGTGATTATACTTTTTTTGCTTTATGTTTACGGTTTTAATCTACTCAAAGGTGAAAAATGGAAATTTCAACAGGTTCAAAATCTTCAATAGATTTCAAATTTTCAAAACTTAATGGTTTCACTGCTTAATCCTACTAAAAAACACAAGCTCTAGAACTATATTTTCTTCAACAGGTATAAACTCAGCCTTCATAACCAATGATTGAATATTTAAATCCCATGAATCTTAAGTATACATTAAATTTACTCTAACTTGGATCAATTCCTAGGAATCAGGTTGCTAGGATAATGTTTTCATAAAAACTTTTAATCAGAAATCCAAAACTTTGAATAGCCAAGTTCTCTTATAAACTAGTTTACAACAGCAACTTAGATACCAATTTACAACAGCAAATTAGAGACCAGTTTACAACATCAAATCAGTTTACACAGTACTACCTTTATATTCATCTAAACTAGTTTTATCTACAAAAACCTATAAATCGGTTAAGTAGTCATACGTTTTATAGTAAGTACACCCTCCCCAACAAGGCAACAACCAATGAAAAAACCTATCTTGTATTGAGTTTACTAATCTATATCATAGTAAGTACACCCTCAACAACAACCAACGCAAAATTGATCATATCCTAGGTAATTAAGAGTAATGGGAATAAAAACCTAACCTTGGTTGACATGGAGTAGGCGGCACCGGGACAACGACCGGACCGGACATGCAGCGGGCGATAGGCGGAGATGAAAGGTGCAGTACTTGGATGTCGGCTCGTTGAAATTGAAGGAAGGGACGTGAGATATGCTAATAGTTGAAAGAGTAGATCTTCGATGTTGTCGATCAAATACTTGAAAGAGCAGGTCGATAGAGGTGTTTTGGGGAAAAAGGTAGGGGCGCAGGATATACTAAGAGTTCACATGTAGGGATTGACATTATCAGTGGGTGACCGACCCATCTGCTTCACCCGAGCCAATTATACGGGTGAAAAACTGTAATGAAGTGGGTGACGGATGGGTCAGGTGATGGGTGAAATGGGTGATGGGTCGGATATGGGTGAAATTTTATACCCGTTTAACCTGACCCATCCCCGACCCATCACCCACCACTCGTTTCACCCATTTACCAACCGTAAAAATTTATCCTAAATTAAAATTATATTTAGTGTTTGCCTAAAAGAAATTTGGGAGTTGGGGGCTTTTTTGCAAAAAAAATGGGGTTTCTTTTAAATATTAAAGGTATACGAATCCTAAAGGCTAAATCCCTAATGAAATGCCATTAAGATAATGTAAACGTTTTTGCTAAGGGGTCTGAATGACCTAGGAACTTGTTTTAATGAGAGGAAGTTGAGGATTACTGTTGGAACTTAAGCAAATGAAAGATATAGAAATTTGTGGGTCAACATATGTGATTTTTCATGGAGAAAATGTTTGAGAATATCTTGGATATCAATTCAGTAAGCAGATTGTTGCATTAAATTTTTTTATATTATTTGTGCAATTTTATAAAATTTTATTGTAATTTTAGAATTCGCGGATGACGGGTCACCCGATTCACCTGCGGGTGACGGTTGGGTTGGATATGGCTGAAAGGTTTTGCAAGTGATGGGTGGGTCGGGTGACACAATTTATTTCGTGGTCGGGTCGTGGAAGTGCTCCACCCACTCATAACCCGACCCATGACCAACCCTAATCACATGAGTTTTTCCGCTTTTTTTATGCCCTAGACCCTTGTTAACATAATTAGCGTGGTCCGTGTATGTTATCCACACCACGTTAATCAATTAAATTATGGTCCCGACCTGCGTTTTGTAATTTATTACCTCACACTGCGTTTTGTAATTTAAATTGTTGTCTGACTATACTTATTTTCTTACAAAATTAAAATCATACCATGATTAGTTTAAACGCGGTAAATATTTTTCCGTACATACCCCTATTATGTACTAGTAGCTTCATCAGGATAGGAGGCCGATAACCTTCTTTAGCGAGAAGCTGACCGGAGCCCAACTAAACTACTCGACATATGATAAGGAGCTCTACACCCTCATTCGCGTGTTGAAGACTTGAAAACATTACTTGTGGCATCGTGAGTTCATAGTTCACAGTGATCACGCGGCCCTGAGCTAGCTACTTGAAAATCCAAGCTCATCTCAACAGGGAAACATGCTAGGTGGGTCAAGTTCCTAGACACCTTCCCGTACGTTATGGTCCATAAGAAAGGTAAGGAGAATGTGGTAGTTGACGCACTTTTTCGTATGTACGTTCTTCTTACTTCTCTTCGATCTAAGTTGCTTAGCTTCTCACTTATTCAAGACTTGTACTATTCTGATTCCTTTTTTAAGTCCATTTAAAAGGTGTGGTTAGTTATGCGTGAGTATGCTTCCTACTTTATTGATGACGGTACTCTTACAAGGTTAGGAAGCTTTGCATTCTGGCCTCGTCTATAATGCCCTTGTTAATCAAAGAATCTCACGGTGGTTGGTGAAACTTTGGCGTTAACAAAACGCTTGCAACACTTCGTGAGCATTTCTTTTGGCCTCACATGGTCAAACATGTCATGAAGTATTGCAAGAGTTTTGTGACATGACATGCCAAAAGGGAAAGTCGAGATCCTCTCCTTTTTTATTTTATCACAGTGTTGCCTATGTCGAGGCGAGGTAAAGACTATATATTTTTCGTTGTGGACCATTTCTCCAAAATGGCCCATTTTATTGCTTGTAAGAGTAAAAACAATGCTACCAAGGTGGCTTGTTTGTTCTTTGACAACATAGTACAATTACATGGTATTCCGAATACTATTGTTAGTGATCGGGACACCAAGATTGTGGGACATTTATGGAGGACTTTATGGGCAAAGTTAGGTACACAACTCTTATTCTCTACTTCTTATCACCCCAGACAAATGGCCAAATTGAGGTCACCAGACCTTGGGCTCGCATTTATGAGTGATGCTCAAGGACAACCCACCTCAATGGGAGGACTTACTTTCTACAATTGAGTTTTCTTATAATAGGTCCCGACACTAGACGCATGAGCTGACACCTTTTGAGGTGGTCTATGGGCGAAATCCTCTTACGCCCTTAGACTTGGTTCCACGCCCACTGAAGAATGGCGAGCACCTTGATGCCGCACATTAGGACAAGCAGGTCCATCACATGCATGTCCGTACCCGAGACCAACTTGAAAGACACGCCGCCCAATACGCCGTCCAACATAAACGTAGGTGTCGCAAGATGGTGTTAGATCTCGGAGATCTTCTATGACTACATTTGCATAAGGAACGCTTTCATGCTGCCCGGAAGACCAAGCTTGATGGTCCATTCCGAGTCCTTAGGCGTGTTGGAGTCAATGCCTATATGATGAAGCTTCCGGAGTCTTATGGTGGCGTCCATGGCACTTTCAATGTGTCGGAAGTCTCTCCCTACATAAAGCCCGAGTTTGATGATCAGGAAGCGGAAATGCTTCCCATTCAGGGGGTAGGGGGTGATGCGATCTCGACCATGATCGTCGCCGAGGAGGAGTCCATGTCTGTGCGCTCCCAAGGACCCTTGACACATGCCTGTTCCAAGTCCATTGTTCGCGCCATGGAATCCCTTGTATGTCGATTCTCTGCGAGCCACGGCATCACGGACGCCGAGTCTTGGATCATTTTCCTCACCACGATAGGAGTCATTACACCGTACCCCGATGTCGAGTTTGGCATGTCCCCACCGGCAACCTCGCTCGGCGCTACATGAGGTTCGCACACCCCAGCCAATGGCACCGGCGTATCCCAACTTCCGCCCTTGCATTCTCTCGACGCACCCACACTTCTCTATGTCACTCTAAAGGCGCACCTATCTTATGTTGCTTTATTACTTTTTTAGAACATATTAAACTACACCTTTCTACTTTTAGTAGCTTCTAGTCTTGGTTTTTGGACTTCTTGGGATGTGGGCCTCATTTTCATACTTGGCACAATCCCCTTGTTTGACCTAGTTTTGAGCATGAGCTTTTGGCCGCCAATATATAAGGCCAAGCTTGTTCTCCTTGTTTTTCTTACGTCTACGTTGAATTAATCAGCCTATTTGTGATCGAGAATCTTCTCCAATTAGGTCTAGGCATCAATCCTTTGATCCTTCTTCCAAATGCCCTTATTCTCTCGGCCTTCTAGGCTAAATTGCCGACTTTATCTTCCAAGAGCCAACCCCTTAGTGTCGATCTAGATCCATTCGATCTAGGTCTTCTTGCACTTAATTGCCGACTTTAAGTTCAATTCGAACAAGAGTCTTCTATCAATCCAAGGAGAGGCGTCCGTTTATCCCTTCGCTTCTGCCATAGACTCTACCAATATTGGATTTGAAGGACCCTATATGAGACACTGATATGATTCAAACCCACAAAAAACTCAAAAACTAAAGAGATCGAACAAACAAGTAAGAAAAACAATAAGAACACAAGATCTGGTTACGCGGTTCGAGCAAGTTGTACATCCGCGGAGTCTCAATGAGGAGACTCGTCTCAAATCCACTATTTGATGATCAAGTTCAAGAGAGGTTACAAGTTACAAAAGCAAAGACAAAGAATCGCAGAAACAGAAAGCTACAAAGTAGATCTAGAGAAGAAGAGAAGGAATTAGGGTTTCGCCCCCCTGAAAGGCTACAAAAAGCTTCTGGATGAAGCTTTTAGGAAGTTGACGCCGCAAATCTCAACGAGCTTTAGACATCGCCTACAACGCTGTCTTCGAACTCCACCGCTTGGCCTTACCGGAGATCTCCTTTCTCCGACTTCGCTCTCTCTTCTTTTTCCTTACTCTCTCTCTCTTGTTTCTGGAACACTCTCGCTGCTAGCACTCTAGGTTTTAGAATGAGCTCCCTCGAAGAAGCTAGCGAGTATATATAGAGAGTGATGAGCTCCAAACGTAGCGTTGCAATAACTTCGGAAGCGAGCTCGATCTTTTGGGCTATCGTCAAGACTTTTGGGCCTCTGCTATTTTTCGAAGACGGACATGGTCCGAACCGGTAAACCAGGGTGGCTTTCATTGATCCAGTTCACTAATAAATAAGACTTGAACCAGTGTCCTAAACCCGGGTTTTCATGAATCTACATTTTCTCTACCATTTTACTATATGTACAATGCTATACCAATCCCTTTGTCACTTAGTCTTATATACATGACTTAGTCCTAACATATGCCCTCTTAAGTCACGTATAGAAGCTAAGAAGAACTATCAAAACAAATAGTGTGGATTTAAAACGAGTTTTCCTTCTTCATTGACTCATGCCACATCTCAAGTGACATCATCGATGTGGAGTTCCTTCCTGCAAAAGACAAATTTGTTAGTAGGAATAATTTTAGTCCCAAAGTCAGCAGGATTGGTTTCACCAGGTATTTTTTGTCACGGTTATTTCTCGGTCCTCCACTTTTTGTCTTATTTAATGATATCGGACATCAATATGTTTGGTCTTTTTCTGGTACGCATGATCCTTGCAAAGATACAAGGCACTCTGACTATCCATATAAAGTGTAGGCAAGTAAGACTTGCCCTCTATCTCATGTAAGATGCCTCGTAACCAGGTAGCTTCTTTAGAAGCCTCAGTAGCTGCAATATACTCAGCCTCGGTTGAGGAGAGTGCAACTATGGATTGCTGTTGGGATTTCCAGGAAGCACAGTTCCCTGCCCAATAGTAAAAGTATGCAGTTGTTGACTTTCTATTGTCCTTGTTGTTGGCAAAGTCCGAGTCCACATAACCACATAAAGTGGTCCTTTGACTATGCTCAGCATACACTAACCTTGTATTAACAATCCCTTTTACATATTTGAGTAGGTATTTCATGCATGGCCATTGTTTCTCTCCAGGATTGCTTATATATCTACTTAAGACACTAATGGCAAATGCTAAATCTGGCCTAGTGCAAATCATAGAGTACATGATAGATCCTACATCAACATCATATGGGGTATTCTCCATTTTCTTCTTGTCTTTAGAGGTAGTAGGACAATCTCTTTTGCTGAGCTCCAAGTGCCATCCCAGAGGTATTGGAGATGGTTTTGCATTCTTCATTGCAAACATGTCAACAACTTTCAGCAGGTAGTCATTCTAAGACAAATACATAGTTTTCTTAGCACGGTTCCTAATTATGGTAACACCCAAGATTTTCTTAGCAATGCCTAAGTCCTTCATATCAAAGTGTTTTTGCAAGTCATTTTTGACACCAGAAATAATAACCCTAGAGTAACTAATTAACATTATATCATCAGCATACAAAAGCACATATAAAGGGGACTTAGTTTTAACACCCTTAAAGTAAAGGCAAGTATCATAACTGCTTCTAGAAAAACCAAGAGATATCATGCAATAATCAAACTTTCTATTTCATTGTCTAGGTGATTGTTTTAAGCCATATATGGATTTTTTAAGCATGCAAGCATAATCAGGATGATTTTTATCAATAAAACCTTTTGGTTGTCTCATATATATAGTCTCATCCAGATCACCATGAAGGAAAGCAGTTTTAACATCCATTTGTTCTAGTTCCCAATCATACACATCAGTCATAGCAAGTAACAAGCGCATGGTCTTATATTTAACAACAAGTGCAAATATATCATTATAGTCTACCCCTTCGTTCTGGGTAAAACCCTTAGCAACCAGTCTGGCCTTAAACCTAGGAGGATCAGTTTTACTCAACCCATCCTTAAGTTTATAAATCCACTTGCAATTAATTAATCTAGCTTTGTCAGGCTTGGGAACTAAGACCCAGGTACTGTTAACAATCATGGACTAAATCTCTTCATGCATAGCTTTTATCCATTCATTTGCTTCCTTACACCTAACAACTTGTTCATAAGTTTCAGGTGTGAAGTTCTTTGTTAATTCAGAAACAATGAAGGCAAATTCAACAATTTTGTCAAAAGACTCTAACAAATTCACCTCAAACCTTCTATTTGGGATTCTAATCCTAGGCTCTCTATCCCTAATCAACTGATAATCAACAAGCTCATGCACATGCATGGGAGCTTGCTCAGAGACTAAGGAAGCCAAAGAGGTAGAAGGAGAAGAACCAGGGGATATAGAAGAAGAAGAGGAAGGAGAAGAATTGGGAACAAAAATTGAGTTAGAGTTAGAGTCACTTATCTCTCCCCCTCCAAATTGGTGAGTTTGATTTCCTTGACCTTGATTATTTTGCCCTTCAGTATCATTTGCATTGTTCTGAGCATCTTCAATCTCCTCTCCATTGATAGTTTGGTGTAGAGAGGTATTTCAAGCAGAAGAGTAGCCTATGTCAAACTCCTCTTCATCATAATTTGGGAGTTTCTCTTCTTGAAAGAAATTCCCAGGGTGAGATAAAGGTGTTGTGTTTCTAGAATCTTCAAGGTGTAGTTCCTGTGGACTCAACAGTTAGCTTTGATTTAAAATAAAACTCTTTTTCATTGAAATTGACTGACCTGGAAGTAATCACTTTATAACCTCCAAGTTGAATAAGCAAGAGTTTACACCCTTTTACCCCCCGGGGGGGGGGGGGGGGGGGGGGGGGGTAGCCTAGCATGATACATTTTAAGGCCCTAGGTTGCAACTTGCCTTGTGAGATCTGGGCAAAAGTTGTGCACCCAAAAGGCTTGAGATGTGCTAGGCTGGGTTTCTTACCTATCCACATCTCCTGTGGGGTTTTAAACCCTATCACAGAAGATAGGGATCTGTTGACAAGGTAGGCTACAGTAGTCACTGCCTCTCCATAAAGAGAGTTCTTCATGCCTGCACTAATCAACATACATCTTGCTTTTTCTAATAGAGTTCTATTCAAACTTTCTGTAGTTCCATTCTCTTGTGGGGTGCCAGGGACAGTCAAGTGCCTCTTAACACCCTAGTTCTTGCATAAAATCATCAAACAGATTATTGCAGAACTCAAGTCCATTGTCAGTCTTAAGGCATTTTAATTTTAGATCAGTTTGTGATTCAACCTTGTTTTTCCAAATTTTGAAGTTATCAAAAGCTTCATCTTTGGATTTCAGTAAGTAAATCCATACTCCAGGGGTTTTGAAGCAGTATAGTTTGACTTACCAAAAGAATGTGCAGTTTTCTTACCAAGCACACAGGTTTCGCAGAAGTCTAAGTTACAAGGGTTCACATCAATCATGGCATGTTTATGCAAATGCATGAGTCCCTTATTGCCTATATGACCTAGTCTAGAGTTCCAGAGCTTTGTATGTTCTACATTGTCAGTATTAAATATCCCCTTGGAGACATTTAGTTCAGGGAATCCTATAACATGATACAATCCCCCTTTCTTAATGCTCTTGATAAAAATTGTTTCGTTTCTGATAACATCCCTTATGCCATTTTGGGTTATAATCTGACAGTGTAGATCATCAAAGACAAACTCAGACAATAAATTTCTTCTTAAGTTTGGAACCCATATAACCTTTTGTAAAATTCTTATCTTACCATCATGCATTTTCATAGGAACATTTCCTATACCCTTAATAGATAAAGATGTATGATCTCCTAACATGACACTCCCCTCATCACATAAAGACAGAGAATCAAAGACACTCCTATTTGGAGTAGCATGCATTGTACAACCAGAGTCGAGAATCCAGTCATGCTCAGAAGTAGGAGAAGCAACAGCAAGAAGTTCATGAGAATATTGAGGGTAATCATGATAAGATTCAAACACATTTGAAACACCATTATTATCATTCATCTTATTTTTCTCATCCCTTTTCTTCTTGGTGCAATCATTGGAATAGTGACCAACAACACCACAGTAATAACACTTAACTTTTGACATGTCTTTCTTGTGATTATTAAGATCACCAGACTTCTTTTTCTTGTTCTTTTTGAAATTATTTTTCCCTTTGGCCATCATAACCTCATTTTTAGACTCGATTTTCTTGTCATTATTAGAGTTGCCATTCTTTATCTTAAAGACTTTAAGAGAGTCATTTTTCTGAATTATAAACTCAAATAATCTAGCAGCAGTCATACCATCACGACCGAATTAACAGACATCTTTCAAAACATCAAACTAAACAGGGAGAGAATTCATTAAGAGCATGAACTGGTGAGAGTCTTTTATTTTGTCATCACATCTCTCTAAATCCTGGATAATACTAAGGAATCTATCAAGATTTTCCTCAATAGTTTGATTAGTATCCATTTTAAAACTGAAAAGTTTAGACAGCAGAGAGACAAGACACGACAGAGATTTGGAGAGATACTTGGCATCCAAAGCATCCCATAGGGGTTTAGGTTCAGTAATACTTACAACCTGCCTAGCTACCTCATCAGATAGCCTAAGCATAATCTCTGCGTGTGCTAATTCTTGGGCTTGCTTTTTCTGAAACTCAGTAGTTGTAGCATCACAAGTATCTGTGATTGTATGCCATAGTTTTTCCTTAGAAAGGATTGCTTTCATCTTCACTTTCCACAAGGCATAATCTGAGTGCCCATCATAAGGCACAATCCTTTATGCGTCTCCTATAGTTGTACCTGAAACAACAAGAAGTCAGTGACTCTTTTTAAGAAACACATACAAAAAACTGGATCTATTGCCTTCAACAACCAGATCCAAAACACAAGTCAAGAGACAAAACCCTAGACTCTACTGTAGGACCCGACAGAGGGAAGTAATCGACACAAGTCGAAACCCAACCTATCAAGGTTCCCCTGCTTGTCTAAGTAAGCACTTACTTGGATTACAGTGACAAAAAAAACAAAAAAAAATCAAGCAAAGAAGCACAAGTAAGAAGAGAAAAACCTAGAGAAAACCCTAGATCTAGACTCTTCTACTATAGGGCCTGCAATGAGTCACACCGAAACAATCCGTTACTCCAGTTTACAAGAAACCCCGCTTTAAAGCTTTTTAACAGAGAACAACGGATCAAAGCAAAACACAACAGCGGAAGCAAGATCCAAGAAGATCTAAAGCAGAAATCAGAGAACCTGGCTTTGATACCACTTTGATATGATTCAAACCCACAAACAACTTAAAAACTAAAGAGATCGAACAAACAAGTAAGAAAAACAGTAAGGACACAAGATCTGGTTACGCGGTTCGAGCAAGCTCTACATCCGTGGAGTCTCAATGAGGAGACTCGTCTCAAATCCACTATTTGATGATCAAGTTCAAGAGAGGTTACAAGGTACACAAGCAAAGACAAAGAATCGCAGAAACAGAAAGCTACAAAGTATATCTAGAGAAGAAGAGAAGGAATTAGGGTTTCGGCCCCCTGAAAGGCTACACAAAGCTTCTGGATGAAGCTTTTAGGAAGTTGCCACCGCAGATCTCAACGAGCTTTAGACGTCGCCTACAACGCCGTCTTCGAACTCCACCGCTTGGCCTTACCGGAGATCTCCTTTCTCCGACTTCGCTCTCTCTCTCTCTCTCTCTCTCTCTCTCTCTCTCTCTCTCTCTCTCATTTTTGGAACACTCTTGCCGCTAGCACTCTAGGGTTTAGAATGAGCTCCCTCGAAGAAGCTAGCGAGTATATATAGAGAGTGACGAGCTCCAAACGCAGCGTTTCAATAACTTCGAAAGCGAGCTCGATCTTTTGGGCCACCGTCAAGACTTTTGGACCTCTGCTATTTTCCGGAGACGAACGTGGTCCAAGTCCATAAGCCCATTAGTAAGCCCTAATCAATTTAGCCTCCAAACCGGTAAACTGGGGTGGCTTTCATTGATCTGGTTCACTAATAAATAAGACTTGAACCAGTGTCCTAAACCCGGTTTCTGAATCTACATTTTCTCTACCATTTTACTATATGTACAATGCTATACCAATCCCTATGTCACTTAGTCTTATATACATGACTTATTCCTAATAGACACGATCCGAATCTAAAAGCGTAGTTCAACCTCTTCCAAGGAGCGATCACATCAAAAAAGTGTGTTACATCACTAGGACTATTTATACAAAGCTTATAACATGTAATATTTTACACCAACCAACCTAATCCGAAGTGATTATCATTATAAACTTTGTAATCAATAGAAGTTTTGCTTACATTTCCCGCTTACTTATTTTGCGTTTCTTATACTTCATAGACTAAACCACGTAATTGTCATAATTACATAAACATTAATAAATCATTTTCATTCCCCCCCCCCCCCCCCCTTTTGTTATGCTTCATAGATCACCCACCCGTGAGCAGAAAAAGCATCAACATCATCCGATCCAATCTGCTTGCAATTTGCGATCTAGAAAAGACGAGATTAATCTCAAAATCCACCTTTTCAAATGATCAAAAGTACACACTGAATCACAAGCTCATACCGATCAACAGTTTGTTTAATATGGCAAAGAAAAGATGATCACAACTACTTGCTTGCGCAAATCATAAACCAAACACGACCCAAAAGATTTTAAATGCTAAAAAAGCAACAAAAATACACCAAAGCAAGAAACGAAAGTAGGGAGTGTTTGTGTTTTCATAATGGCACATAATAATACTGGTAATAATCTAGAAGTATATAAAACACCAGCAGATTAACATCTCTCCCTAATGATATATACACACAGCAACCAAAACAGGCTTTCCTTCAACTAGTTCAATTGCATTTAGAGTTTCACACACTTGATTGCAGGATTAGGGCTTTCATGGGCCAATGGCCTATTGACTGGTTGACCCAGATGTCAGAGTCTCTCGTTCACCAGACCTACTTTCGACGGCTTCAGCTGCGCTTGAAATCTCCTTTCCAGATTCTAATTCTATGCTAGATGTACGGCTTTTCCTGGCCCTCCGATCCTGCAAAAATATGAACGAGATTTATGGATGTGTATCATCATTTTTGTGTTGTTGTGTTGCCCTTTTCCAGGGGACATAGAAAAGATTGAAATGAAAGTACTAGAAAAAGGCCAAAAAGAAAATTATCAGTCACAAGACACTGAAATCATGCTTCAATTTTAAGCCTATTATGGACAAGACCCAGCTCGAAAAGTAAGAAAGAACAAAGAACAAGGTATTAGCCACAGTGTATTGATCCAAGACAAGCCAGGGTTCTCATTTACATAACTAAAGTTTTCAGCTTGTCCTTTTCGACAAACCGTGGAATCAGCAACTTGGGCGGAAATGCATATACTACCTCAGTTCGAAAAAGATTGCGATTTTAGCAATTGGCACATATATTAAGGAATTCAATAATTGAATAAAGCAACATAATTAGTCCTCAAGTTTACCATTTATTTATACACACCTCATTTCTAACCAATGAATAAAGTGAATTTGCTAATCAATATGTGCAGTTTCAAATACCAAACCTCCTAATAAAACTCGCCCTAAAACTCTAAAATCACAAACATTTCTTAACAAAAATTTTGGGCTAAAATGACAATCTTATCCGAACAGAGGTAGTAATGTACAAGCCAAAATCATAGCATATAGAACTACAACACATGGGCTAGGAACAGGCTAGAGTGAACTTACTTCAAAGGCAAAAATTGTGATGATATGTCATAATAGTAAATTACGTTCGAGGCCAGATATATCATAAAGTATAAAATTTGGCAATGCTGAAGGCTCTCAAAAACCTAGGAAAGTTCCGTCCCAGAAAAACTTGTCGAATTGAAGGAATAAAGAGTAGAAAAGTAGGAGGATAGAGAGAAGGCATGGGGTCTAGACACCCCACATGTTCCTTTCACCACATGGCTTCATGGTAGGAAGAGAATATCCCCATAATGGCCAGACTTTGCAGTATGGGTTTAAGCAATGATGATGGATGGGATGGCTAGCTGGATGCATGTATTGTGACAATGCAAAATTAATGATGAATCCCATTTTGTCATTTCATTTGAGTGCAGTTTCAGCAAGCAGATGATTATTTAGATCTTGAAATTGGCTGATGATTTGCAAGGATCTAAGAAAAGCTTAATAGGTTTGGCACATAGCTTCCTTTTTTGGGGGGTGATTATTATCCTATGAAAACTTCAGTTTAACCTCAAAAAAAATACACTTAAGCACTCATTTCAATGTGTTGTCCAAACCGAGGTTTTATCAGGCTTACAATGTCTTTTCAGAATACAGATTTAACTATAATGTACTTGGTAGCTCAAAGAACATGTTATCGGCAGATACACAAGTCAAGGTGAAACAAGGAACAAGGAAGCTAGATACTGCTAGAGGAGATTAATCAAATAATCTAAAGGCAGAACTTATAGTATTCTCACATGGCGTTTGCTTTAATCTAAAAATAAAAATATACACTAGAAGAAATTGTGATAAATAAAAAGGAAAAAAGAAAATACGCAAAAAATCAGGAACAAATCAATTGAACCAAGCCTTTCATGCAAAAATTTATATCAATCAAAATGTTACAAAATGCAGCCACATTACAGCAAATTCACTCTTTCTAGTTTATTTTTCCCGATAGCACCTTGTGTTAGAATGATTCAAAAAAGAGTATGCTCTTGTATATTTATTATGATCTAGGCACTAAAATCTGTCATTTTATCTATTCTATCTAGCCCAACACCACAATTCATCAGAAAGTACAAAATAGAAGCCCATAATTTGTAAGTGGTTCATGCAAAGCACTAGTAGCTAAATGAAGATAACTATGCAACAGGGAAATAAATCTCAAAAAATCCAAGTACGCCATGTGCAATGAGGTGTGAATCCATGAAACACTAAATGAAAGCATGCATGCATGTAACCAACCAAGAGAGTGAGGTCATTTTTGTACCTCGCGCTGAGGGAATTCATCAGCTTCAAGCATTCTTACAACTTGACTCATTTTGGGTCTTTTTTGAGGGTCAGGATCAATACACTTGAGTGCAACTAGAAGAGCACGCTTCAAAGCACGAATTGTAGGTTTAGCCTCAATGTCTGGATCTACAACTTCTTCTGCTCTTCTATTGCCTACCATCATCTTAAGCCATTCTACAAGATTAACCTGCCACCATCATTATAATTAGTCTCGACGAACAGATTTTCATAAAGATAATTAAACATAAATCCACAAAACTAGAAAATAGTTTTTCCAGTTAATGAACTATCACTACAAGTAGTCACAAAAAAATGAATCGTCATAAAGATAAGTATTCATAAGATTGTGAATTTTTTTTAAAAAAATAGAAAATGGTCAGTTGGTACCTCATTAGCAGGCCGGCTATAATCCACTGGATCCCTTCCAGTTATTGCTTCTAGAAGCAAGACACCAAAACTATAGATGTCACTCTTCTCATTCAGCAAGCCACTGTTAGCATACTCTGGTGCCACATAACTGATAAATGTACAGGCAGAAGGAAGACAAGAAATGAGATATCACAAGAGAACTTTCCAAAAGGTATGAGATTTACCAAAAGCTGACCACAAAATTAAATACAGTAGAGCAGGTAATCCTAACATACCCAAAAGTGCCCATAACTCTGGTGTTTATGTGACTTTCTCCTGAATCCAAAAGCTTGGCCAGCCCAAAATCAGATAGCTTGGAGTTGAAGTCAGTACCAATCAAGATATTGCTTGATTTTATATCTCGATGAATAACTTTGGGTTCTATTGATTCATGTAGATAAGAAAGCCTGCATCCATTAGGCATTATCTACTATTAGAAATACTTTCACAAATGAAAGCTCAACTTAAATTCATATTCAATGAATTTAACGATATGCTCATCCATGGATAAAACTGGACCAACAATAATCATTAAGACAATTTCTTGTAAATATTTGCAACTTCACAAGACAATGAAAAAAGAGCCTTACGCCTTAGCAGTGCCCAAAAGAACCTTGATCCGTGCTTCCCATGTAAGTACACCATATTGACGCATGCCGCCATGAAGCCATTGGTCCAAGTTTCCATTGCTCACATATTCATAGATCAATAGTCTGTTACAATCAGACTCAAATTTAATCATTTCCCACTACTGAAGTTAATAAATGGATGAGCAGTAGTAGGACACAAGTAATAAGCATTTTCCTGAAATTACAGCACTGTTATAGTTGTAAGTTATAACTACAATGAGTCAAGGGAAAAGGCTAGAAAAGCAATATAGTAGTAGGACACAAGTAATAAGCATTTTCCTGAAACTCACCATATGTTCTTAACTTTCAGTAAAAAGGAAAAAGACAGGGAAAAAAAGGAAGAAGAAGCCATGTTAGAAAATTACTAGTTCATTCCAACCTGAGTGCATGAACATCAAGCCTTTGTATGGCATCTAATAGCATTGTATGAAAACCATTTTGAAGCGTACAATTTCCACAGTACCATATTGTATCAGGTTAGTTAGAAAAGGATAGTCAGTCTCACCTGTGAACTCCTTCTACACAATAACCCAAAAGTCTAACTAAATTCTTATGTCGAACATGTCCTATTGCCTCTACTTCAACCCTAAACTCTCTCTCAGCTTGTCCCCTGCAAAAAGCACAATGGACAACAAAATGAGCTTAAATAAGAAAGACAATGTAAAAAACAATCAACTTAAAAAAAAATAGAAGTCTCATTGTTCTTACAAGTTGTTAAGAAGTCTCTTTACAGCTACCTCAGTCCCATTAATCAGCCTGCCTTTGTAAACAACACCATATCCACCTTCCCCAATAATATTCTCTGATGAAAAACGATTAGTTGCAACTTCAAGATCCCTAAGAGTGAACCAATGACCCCATCCAAGATGTGACATTTCAGGCAAACCAACCAATGGGGAGGCTGAAGCAAGTCCATAAGAAGATGAAGACTGCTTTTTAACAGTGCCAGAACTTCCTTCCTCCCCAGAATGTGAACTATAAGTTCTCTCATGATGATAAAGGGAACTGCATTGGCTCATGGTATCTACATCACCGGATTTGCTCATGCCTAAATGAACGGACATTTGCTCTGAGTTTCGATCAACGGACTTTTCATTTATATTAAGGTAAAGACTCTCATGATGGTCACGATTATTTTGAGCTCCAATCCTGTCAACCCTTATTTCCTTCGATTCATTTGGGATTTGGGTGAGCGTAAACTTCTCAAGAGCGGTTCTAGATTTCCTTCTAAAAGTGATCCATACGGACAAAACACAGAGAATCAAAATGATGAATGCACCAACACAGATACAAATTAAGACCCAGAGTTTTAAACTTAAAATCCCTGTATCCTTGGACAGTGCCGTGCTCAATGAACTCTGAGATGACATTTTCCAGATCTCCAGGACCAAAAAAACACACAAATTCCAGTCCTACTTCCCTAAGCTTCTGCTGCAAAATTAATCTGTCTTAACCTGAACAGATTGAAAACCGAAATTTAACTCTCATTAGCAAACAACCAGAATACTGAAACAACTTGCCTCCGTAAAAGCCAACACTGAGAAATGAAACCTACAGACCAAATCCAGTAGACATAGTAAACAAACACAAGAAATCAGTCAATCAGAGTCCTATCTGTCTCAATTTTATAAATCAGGTGATACCCTAAGCCATTCTATGGCCAATAGAGAAAGACAAATGCTTACAAATGAACTACATTTTACATACTTTTTGATATAGAAGCCAAATTGAGCACGCGGCATCGCTTCCGATCCAAGTTAGAGAAAGAAAGAGAAGGAGAAACGGTATGTTTAAGCAGAGAAAAGGGGAAGAGAAAAAGCATCAACCTTTGCATAGTAAAAGAATCTAGCCCCCCTGATCTTCTTCCTTGAGTATCCAGAGAAGCAAAGAAGGAGCTTGTTTATGAGCCAACGGAGACAGAATAAGCATATAGGTAGATCCCAATGTAGAGTATGAATACCACAGAGACCCGGTTGATAAACAAGCAGCCGAAGATGAATAAATTCAAGTTCTTTTCTTTTTCTCTAGAAATAGAATGTTGGGTCAAAAAAGAAAGGGAAAAAACTGAACTCCTCTGTACAAAAGATAGAAAGAGAGAGGGGGGAGGAAGAAGAAGGGTTTCTTTTGGTTTATCTCAATTCCGATTCATGATTTCAAAGGAGATGGGGGGACATGGGAAAGCCAAAACATTAAAATAAAAAGGAAAAAAGGAAAAACAAAGGGCGAGTGGGGCTCAAACTCCAAGTCATAGGGCAGTATGTGGTGGTGAGGAGGGCAAACGGGTACACTCACTTATAGCTGGAAAGGGGAAGCTTGGGTTGCAATAAAAGAAAGCAGAGGACCAGTAAAGTAAAAGGCAACATTTTGGGGTTAATTACACAAAATCACCAGTAAATTGTTGCACTTTGCACTGGACCACTCAACTCAATATACACTTCTCATTCTGTTGTCATTACATGACACTACTTTTAACCCTTAATTTCAAACAAAACTTTAGCACCTTTAACCCTTTAAGGGGCTGTTTGATTCTATACCTAAGTTATAAGAAATCGGATTAGATATGGCCTATCCCCTTTTTGGTGTTTGGTATGCAACAAGCTATGGGTATGGCTCATTCTCATTCTCTCAAAATACACACAAACTCATACCTTCTCTTTGAGGTGGGTATGGCTCATTCCTATTCCAACCCGATTCCTCATTCCAACCCGATTCCGGGTATAGAAACAAACAAGCCCTTAATTTCAAACAAAATCAAGTCAGAACACACAGTCAATAGATTTCGGCCCTTTTGTTTAGGGGTGTCCAAACCCGGTTAACCGAGATTTCGGTTAACCGAAGTTCGGTTAACCATGATTTCGGTTAGTTAAAATCATGAACCGAAACCGAACCGTGAATCCCGGTTAACCGTAGTTCGGTTAACTAATTTTTCGGTTCGGTTTTCTCGGTTAACCGATATGTAATTTTACCTTAAATAATTAAGACTAAAATAATAAAATTTGAATTAAAAAGAGTGATCAAGCAAGACTTTTATTTTAAATATGTACTTATATCATATTGTTTTGGTTGTTGTAAACAAATATCGATAGTATATATTATAGTGTGTGGAATCAAACATTGTGTGTATTAATTTTTATCCCATCAAATTTAATAAGCGACTCTTACATTAATGAGGAGTGGAAAAATATTGTGTAAATTGTCAAATTGAAGATGGATTTACTCAAACTAGATTAACGCCTTGAATATCATAGAGTTTAAGCACTAAATAAATCAAAGATAACTAATATTTGAATAAAATATTAATATATTTTCGGTTTTTCGGTTAACCGTTATATATAAAGTCGTGAACCGAAATCGAACCGATAAATCGAAAATATTTTCGGTTCGGTTAACCAAACCGAAATTTCTAAAAAATAATCAGTTTTTCGGCTTCGGTTTTTTATGGATACCCCTACTTTTGGGTATATATATAGGGGTTCCCATGAATTTAATACATTATCATCCAAACACATTTGTGCGCCATTATTTATTTACTTCGGATTAATTTTCAATTACTTTATAAGTTCAGCCAGAAAACTACACTGCTCAAAATTGTAATTACTTTTCGGAGTTGGCCTTTTTTACATTGTTAAAAGGGGAAAAAAAAAAGCATTTAATTTTGGTGCACAAGAACCACTTTTTTCAAACCAAAAGGACCACACTTGTCCTGCAGAAAATTCTAGAACGGATTTGTCAGACTGTCAATCTAATTCATTTTACATTGCTTTAAATAAATTCCATGTGAAATATTTTTTTGGTAGAAATTCCAACCGATATTCTAGAATGAAAACTGGTGAAGAAAATGGTTAGACTAGAATCCAATACAAATAAGAAAGTACATTGTGTTTCATTTCACTCTCAAAAAATGAATAGTCTTAAACATATGAATCCTTTTACTTTGGCATGTGAATCACACAACGAAGGCATTTCCCTTCCGTCATGAGTTTGAAGGCTTTGTTGATCTCTTCAAACTGAAGATTATCCGTCACAAATTCATCCACCTGGATTTCCTGCAACGAGAAAGCATATTTTAGGTTTCAAATCTCACTAATCAATATAAATATAGCCTGAGGAACAAGAATAAAAAGAGAACAAGCCAAAAGTTGTTCTTATCCTTACTTTGTTAATGTACATGTCAACTAGTTTAGGAATATCAGATTTAGGCTTCCATCCTCCAAAAAGTGTTCCTTTTAGTGTCCTTCCACTAAGAAATAAAGCATAGTGAGCTGACATCTCAGGCTTCACTTTGGGGACGCCCAGAGTAACTGCCAAGCCCCATCCCTAAGACAGCAAGAAAAACAGCTGATTTAGTGGAAAACCCAAAAACTTTCACATTTTTTGTAATTACACAAGAGCTTGATGGAGTCATGTTAGATACTCACATCACAGCAAGATTGTAATGCAGATGTTACGGCCCCGGTATCACCTATGCATTCAAATGCATAATCAGCCCCACCATTTGTTCGTCGCTTGATTACCTGTATGCGCCACCAAGTTCAGAATTACAAGCCAATGCGCAAGTTTAAAGGGCCTTGGTTCCAGGCACCAAATTTCATAAGATTCCTGATCTGATCAAAGTAAATGAAAGACTGATCCAGAAAGAAAGCATGAAAGTGGCAGAGAGGGAACTGACCTGTGCAATGGGCTCGTCGCATTCATTTGGATTTATGAATTCCGTTACACCAAATGATTTTGCTGCAAAACAAAAAACATATATGGTGACACAAGAGTCGTGTTTAAATGACAATTTTTTTTTACGAAAAATGGAGTTTCGATTTTTTGCTACGAGATATACTACTAACACTGTCTCATAACGTATACGTTGCAAAAGTACACTTTCTGCTTTGTTGGTAGCATGTCTCATAGCAGAAAATCCGGACTATGAAAAATAATTGCATAAAGTTAATTGATACAATCTTTTATACCTATTTCGCTCTTCTGAGGATTTGTATCCACTCCAATTATCCGCGATGCTCCTCTTAACTTGGCACCTTGAGCCACCTAATTGCATAAGTAGCATCACTGAAATGTTACTCCTGAAGTGGCTTAATGGCTAATGTGTATGGCGTTTGCAAGTAGAGATTGGAATTGTGTTACTCACAGAAAGCCCAACAGTTCCAAGGCCAAAAATCACAACTACTGACTTGTCAGATACATCAGCAACTCTCCAAGCAGCACCCAACCCTTCAAACAAAAACCAAATAATCAATTTACCCAATTTCATAATCAATTACTACTTGACCAAATCCGTAAAAACAAAAAGGTTAAAATAAACCCATAAGAGAAAATGCCAAGTTCATCATAGAATAAAGCAGCATAAGTTTTATATTTTTTTCAGGTTTTTCCCCACGAGGACAGAAATTCTAAAGCTTATATCCTTTTCAAGCTCCTTGAAAATCTGAATGAAAGCCAAAAAACAGCTGCACAATCCATTCTACAAAACTATTTTTCTTTTTAGTAGTATGCATATGAAATCTCACTGATGGAAAGGTTTTGATTCCTCAATCCTCAAAGAAAGAAATAGGCATCATGGATTCACAATGCACAGAACATGATTGGTGACTTAGAAGACACAAGCCGGTATTATTTTGTCCAGATAAAACAAATACCTGCAGCAACTCCGCAACTTAGAAGACAAATTTTCTCCAGTGGTGCATCTGGCCTTACTTTGACAGCACAGCCAGAGTGCACAACAGTATACTCGCTGAAGCTTGAGACAGCACAATAATGATAAACAGGTTTCCCCTTTAAGAAGAACCGTGTCTTTTGATCGCTGTGCATCACACCTTTCCTCTCCATACCGACAACTTGACACATGTTGCTCTTACCAGATGTGCAATGTCTACATGCCTTGCACTCTCCAGAAAATAATGTAAGCACATGATCACCTATTTGAAACTCAGTCACTCCTTCACCAACACTCTCTACAATCCTGCAATAGTATGCACAGATTTCTTCACTGGCAAATCACACACAATGTACAGAGAGGAGCTCTACACAGGTAATTGTTGCTCTAAACTTTAAAAAAAAAAAACTAGAATACAAGTGTTTGAAATGTGGTGAAATCAGACAGAATATTAATTATTACAGGATTTGCTTGATATGCTAAAAAGGGGGAAAAACTGATAAATTCCATTAGGAATGATAATATTTGACAGCAAGAAAACTAATAATGTAGCTAACCCAGACGCTTCATGACCAAAGATCCGAGGGTATACAGAGAAGGGGCCCTGCAATAGTGAAGATCAATTATCAGGTATGTCTGACTTGCAAAGGGGAAACTCATGAAACAAGCGAAGAAGAAACCTAATGTAAATTCCCTTATCCTTTTCACTCCATTTTTTTCTGTTATCTACAGCAAGTATCTGCATTCTATATTATGGAAGAAGAGAAACAAATCTATACTAATCTGAATTGACGCATAACAAAATTGGGGAAAGTAAAGCAGACCTGAGATTGCCAAGCGGTGACGTCACTGCGACATAGAGAAGTGGAGAAGACTTTAATCCGGATCTCCATGGCGTGGGGAGGGCTGACGTCAACCTCCTCCATTACGAGTTCCTTTCCAGCTTCCCATGCCACCGCAGCTTCAATCAAATTTAAATCAATTTCAACTTATTTGAGAGGCAAAACGACATTGCAATTGGATATTGAGCGAAAATTTGAAAATTTGTGTATATACCTTTGCAGGTGATGACCCCTGGAGGAGAAGACGACATTATGGAAGGTAAGAGAATTCCGGGGAATTTTCTTAATTGTGGTTACAGATGAGGATTGATAAATGAAGAAATGGAGGAATCGGTTGAATAATCGAAGATGAGGTTGAGAGTGGAAGTGGACTTGAGGAAGATGGAGTAGGTGAGTGTACGGGGGTAGGTGGAGCCGTGGAGGGGCAACGAAACCGAGAAGTTGAGGCAGCCATTATTAACCTCTGTATAAAAACCAACCGCTGTAGCTTGTATGTATGTTTGTGTTAGGGTCAACTTCTTTATACTATCCGACCAAACAAAAAAACTTCTTTATACTATGTGACCTTGTCCCTAATTTGAAGGCATGTTTTACAAATTAATTTTGAAATAAGTTGGCTTTTCCAAATTGAAATAACATTTTCATTAATAATAATTCAAATGTACAAATAATATAACATACAAGATATATTAAATATATTAAGGGTGTGTTTAGATCACAACAAACAATATGTTATCTCGCATCTCATATAAATGCATTATTTATTGTAATTCAAACGCATAATAACAATATCAATCTATATGAAAATAAAAAGAGGTAAGACAAACCCGACCAAATCAAAGTGAAAAAAAAGCATACATCAATCAAATATAAAAGCATCAAATACTTGATTTCTTATTTTAATTCCTAACTTTGGTGCCAATTCTTCCGTTAGGCTCACATACATGCTTGATTGGTGACTCCTTGGCCAACAACAATTTCGGGAACTCTTTTTTCGGCTCCGTAGCATCCGTCTCATTATTGCTTGTTGGTGCAAGCATCCTTGGATGAGGAACGAGCGCCCCAGAGACGTCACCCCACCAATCAGCATTTGACACATACCATTCCATTGTCTTCCTTAAACCCTCTTCCCAACTAGTCTTCTCACACCATCCCAACTCCTTAAGCTTTTGGTGATCTAAGAAGTATCTTTGGTCATTAAAAGGCCTATTCTCCACAAACTTTATAGTCTCTCTTGTGTTTCTTGCGAACAGTTTGCAAATATCTTTAGCGACATCCAACACTCTCCTCTCCTTATCTGTTCCTATATTGTACACATGACCTATTTCTCCCTTATGTAAAATCACCTCAAAAGCCTCTGCGACATCCTCACAATACAAATAACTTCTAACATTTGATCCATCTCCATGAATTGGAAGCGCCATTCCTCTCATGGCCAGTAATATAAACTTAGGAATTAACTTCTCGGGAAATTGATTGGGCCCATAAACGTTGTTTCCTCTTGTGGTTATCACCGGAAGCCCATAGGATCTTGCATAAGCCATGACAAGCATTTCAGCCCCGGCTTTAGTGGCAGAGTAAGGGTTGGTAGGAAGAAGTTGAGATGCCTCATGATTTCCTACCAGAGCATCCTCATCAGTCTCTCCGTACACTTCGTCAGTGCTTACGTGGATGAACCTCTTGATCTGCCCGGAAGAGACCTTGCATGCCTCTAAGAGTACGTGGGTCCCGTAGATGTTGTTGGTGGTGAACTCAAAGCTGTTCCCGAAGGAGTTGTCCACATGGGTTTGGGCTGCAAAGTGCATGATGGTGTCTATGGATTCGGTGGCAAGTATGAAGTTGACTAAGTCAACGCTTCCGATGTCTCCCTTGATAAACTTGAAGTTTGGGGATGATTTGGAAGGTTTAAGGTTCTTAAGGTTGGAGCAGTAGTCGAGCTTGTCGAGGACTACAATTTTGTAATGTGGGTAGTTTCGGATTAAGCGGTTGGCGACATGAGAAGCAATGAATCCGGCAGCTCCGGTGATGAGAATGTTCTTTGGTGTGTAGGTTTTGTTCTCCATTGTCTCCTCTCTTGTACCTAAAAATATTGATTGTATTGAGACACGTACACTAAATAAACAAATCTTACTGGCGTTACAACTTTCAAGTAGGAGTGAAGCGAAAGTCAATATAGCACAAATATTTTAAGAAGTTGTAATGAACTCTAAATAGTATAGAAGAACTTACCAAACAAATTAAAGAAAGTGTTTCTTGTGAAATTTTGCAGGCATGCAAAGGACAAAGAGGAGATGAATATGAAACAAACGTAAGGTTGTGGATGAAGAAGCAATGGAGAGGTATGTGGTTTTATACTTGGTGTATTGGGGCCAATTTAATTGGGCAATCTCAGGCCGCTATCCATTGAAATGGAGGAATGAATTTAGGGTGGAGAAATTGGGGTTCAGTTAATGAGGGGATTAATATCATGAAGTCCAAGAATAGGATATTTTGCATGTCGATATTTGATGTACGTACAATAAAAGATTGTTGAGATGGAGTTGGAGGAGGGTCTTCATTTTGCATGGTCCCTCATTTGTTGATGTAAACTTGGTGATTGGTGAAAAGTTACGTGAAGTGTACGTACGTGATGGAATGATTCATTCAATTCATTTTGAAATCTATCAACTTTAATTTGTCCAATATATGTAATGTGGAATTGGATGAAGTGTAAATAAATCACATGAACAATGAGATATCATTAATTGAGATCAAAATTTTGTTTAATAAATAATCATGTAAAATGCACTACATAAAATTTTCTTTCGATGTGTTTTCAAAAATTTTAACCAAACGGACTTTGATGACTCGTCGACATTCGAAGACCTCCGCTATGTAATTAGTTATGCTAGGAAACGTATTGAGAATATACTTCATGGTTAGTATCCACTATCCAGCGTTAAATAGTATAATAACACACTATATGTTGGAAGACCCAATATTGACTTTTCCATGTTCAAATTTATAGATTAGTTATCATTTACATGTAATTTTTCCTAATATAGACTAGTTATCATAATTTTTCCTAAGTTTGGTTATGTGTTTGAAATGTAATAACGTATATATGTGTGTAACACCCTTATTTTACAACTATGAGAATTACCATTAGTGGCCTCAACTTATTTCCATTCAAAGTTACTCAAGGCTTAGAGGTGCAACACATTTTATAATAAAGCGGAAATTCAAATAAATGATATTACATCCGAGGTACTCAAGGTTCGAGACACGCTTAAATAGTATTGTTGTTATTGTTTGATTAAAAACTTAGTATGAAATTTGATAAGGAGCGGAATAACGACAAATACAACTTATCGTTCTTAAAGCAGCTAGTGGGACCCAAAATATGGAAATTATTGGATTGAGGTTAGTTCAAACGTTTATGGGAACTATATTGGACAATTCCCACACGCAGCGGAAATAATAAATAAGAAGGTAAATGAAAGCGGAAGAGACAATTCCTTATAGAGGAACCCCACAACAATCAACTAACCGCGTGAGTAAACCTCTACCTCCTCTTGGAGGATTTTGGATGAATTCCCTTTTCTTTTATTGCTTAGTTCACTTCAGTGTTTACAAGGCAGAATACAAACTTCAATATTCCTACAAGGACTCTCCCTAGACAATACTATTGTGCTCTCTCAACCCTAACACTGACGAACGCTCACAATCAAAAGCAAAAGTAAACTCAAACCTCACAACATTTTATCTCTGCAACGTAGTTTGGATCTGAGAACTTCCTTCTTTATGTTTTCACCGCCGTCGAGTTGAGATGCCCTTGAATGGTCTTCTCATGTAAGCTCTCTCAGAATGAACCTGCCCATGATATTGCCATTATGCAAATTCTTCTAAGCCCCTTCACAAGCCAGCATTCAAAGCAACAAAGACATCATCCAACCAAGAAAATAAAAAATAGAAGCATGATAGATCCAGATCATATCCCGCAAGTGAAAGGGATTAATTGTAGTACTAATGTATCGAATATAGGGACCAAGTAGTACCAATTGCAATCTAATGAGTAAACCAATCCTATTGTAAATGGAGAAAATAGATCAAGCAAACTAGCTAGCAGAAAATCAATAGAGAAAATTCATTGGCCTTTAAAAAGAATAATACATAATTATATCTTGACTTTGTTGAAGATAGTTAGTATAACTACTAAGTCCTTTCGAGCGAAAGCAATGTATCTAAACTAACAAACATTCACTTCCATGAGTTGTCAATCGTAATGACCATATAAGCACTTCAAATTTAAGATTAAACTGACTTGACATCCACTTTCACTACTTGTTAGCCTAACTCAATTTTAAGATTTCTAAGACAACTATTAATCCAGAAGAGAACTCAACACTTTTGGGTTCAAATCCTAGGATTCTAGCAAATCTCCCCAAAATTCAACTCTCTAAAACTAGAAAGCAAAAGAATTTATTTATGCAAAATAAAGATCTTGAGAGGTGGCACTCGGACCGACTCTAGAAGGGTGCACGATCACGACACGTGTTGTGTGAGTCAAGTGCACAACCTACGAAGGGGTGCACGACCTTGAACGGCGGACGACCCAAGACTTGAAAGCGCACGACCTTAGCCTATAATTGAGGCCCAACGTATGATCATGATTCACACCGGGCTTCATTGATACACAGTTCTGACCCCTTAGAATGAAAATTTTGACTCGAAGTAAAAGTGAAATGTAGCAACACCAAAACGACCTCGATTTGATGCATGGTCTAGACTTGAGCATTCTTTGCCCAACACCTTTTAGGGCTTAATGATCAATATTAGCTTGCACGTCTCCGGAAAAAATACTTAGAATCTTTCAAATGAATCTTTTAAGCTCAATTTGAGTCCAAAGTACCTGAAATCATACAAAACTCAAGTGTAGACATCTGAAACAAAGATAATGCTTATAATTTTATAAAAATACTAAAGAAATACATGATTGCTCAAATATAAGACCGAATGTGCATAAACTAAAATGCTCTAAAACGCATGCTATCAAAACACATTCACAGAAGTGCCTAACAGAAAAAGTGACCAAGTTATCCTATCTCCCAAACACAGATTTACATTGGCTTCTACCTTAGCTGGATGAACTTTAATGCCTCTCTCACTCACAACAAAAGCCAAGAGCTTGCTCAAATAAGAGGATTTTACCTCTTTCTATTGAAATGATTCATGCATTCAAAGGTAGGCACCAAAAGTCCAACCATTCTAACTAAATGTACATCAAGCAGACATTAGCTTACATGTAATTCTAATACATGGCGTTTGTTTTGCACTTTTTGAATTTTGAACATAATTCCTGAAACAAAGAACTTTCACATACTATCTAAGTGGTGGATGCTGGTCAATGGTGACCTACAAACCCAATTCCTGGATCCAACTAAAAAACTGAAATCACATTCTCAGTTCCAACAGCATACCCAATGTTAACCAATCCCCACCAGCACGCCATTGTTCTACTGACAAACTCACCTAAATCTTATGAAGTATTAATGCTATGTGAATTGCACAAGCTGAAGTGATTTTATTTATTAATACATGATACTAACACTCCATAACAAAGTCTGACTAATTCATATCTAGTTACAATAATAACATAAATGATAGAAAATAAATAATATGGAGTAATACTTATCATATGCCCTCAAATAAGTCGTCCAACAGAAAAGACCGAGCTTGCACATTAGATTGTCAGATAAATGTCCCGTTGAACTTATTCCCAATGAAGTGGTATGCCAAGGCAATATGTTTCATACAAGAATGAAAAACCGGATTGAAACTTAGACTAGTTGCACTCATGATGTCACACAAAATAACAGGCTGTTGAGTTTTACACACATGATGCTCACGAAGGAGGGAAACGACCCAAACCAATTCTAAAGATGCATCCACCAACGCCTTATACTCAACCTCCATTGAATACGAGCTGTCAATTTTTATTTACGAGAGATCCATGAAACAAGAGTTGGAACAAGATAAACTTAATATGTCAAATACAAGTTTAGAAGTTTTTCAAATTTAGCCTAAGAGAAGGTTGAGAAGGTAGAGACCATCTTTTTCTTCCTCTAAAGTCTCACATTCATATTACCTGGATCTGCTTTTGCTTAAACTTCTATTTGACATATTACACGCTATTCTTAATTACTCCCTAATAAGTTTAATTTGGCCGGAAAAATATGTGAAATTCTCCATGAATATTTTTCCATCTCTAAGTGTTAGAATATGACTTTCTCACATTAAACTTCAAGTTGGGTGGTGTTCTACAGCTTAAGTGTCCCCTAGATTGTGTAAAAGTTTTGTTGTGGGTTCTCCTGAAACTTCTTGGATAATCGAAAACTACACCATAACCCGATGTGACTCATCTACCTCAAAGCTCAGCATGCACCTAATTCGATTTGACACATCTATACCTCAAAATTGAAAACTATACCAGCGGATCAACATTCATCATTACTTATTTTTTTCAAAAGGAAGACATCTTAAGTGAGTTGATTATATCAATTAAGCAATACAATCATAGAAAACCCTTTTTTCAATTCGAACCTTTACTATTTTAATTTATAAAAAAACATCTAGTGTAAACCGAAGAGAATTAGACATAGATTTCCATCACTTAATTAATAAGAGTAATATCATTATCTTGTAATTTCTCTGTTGTCCCACGTGCATTCATGATATCGTTATCTTTACTCAAGAAACATCGTCTTCGACACCTAAAGCACCACCCATGATTGCCATGAAGCAGGCTCCAATGAACCTATGGCTTCCGGGCCAACCAGGGTTTCTCCTTTATACAGCAATAAAGTTGGTGACAAACAATGTGAAATTTTGTTTCATGATAGCTAGGTACGATTTCAGCATGGTGATTTCAATATTTTATATGCTATTCCAGATGGTCATTCAAATTTAATAGCACGTTAAAGAGTCATAGTTGCCAAATCACTTGAGATAAGGAGACTTACTTGGTTTGCTCAATGTGTCCTACAATATACTCTTCTCCATATGGGTTTAGTTTCGATGGAGTTTAAGAAAAAACTCTTATGAAAGCTAAACATTCACAAGCTCGTACTCAATTAGAGACAAACTGTTATCCCTCTTCACAGAGAAATCAGCAGGTTCTGAAACTTCAATAAGCCCCCACTTATCCACAGCCAACCTCGTTTATCCCTTGAACATGTCAATCTTTGCATTGCGATGTGTGACTGTTGCCTCCTTCTTCATTAGGTCCACTGACATGGGAAAGTCAGATATTTGGCCGTATGTTTATGGAACAGAAAAACTGCATTTATACTTCATAGTTCATACCACAAGATGCAAATAACCCAAAATAAATAAAACTCAACAAATTCTTTACATCTCAAGGCAATAGGTTAAGAAAACTGTATATAGAAATATCCAAAAGATGCAAACAGGTCTAAGCATGAAATTCCAGTAGCATCTTTATGACTGCTGAACAAGAAGCACAGATGAGCACATATACGACAATTTGAAGAAACATATTCATGCCATTTCCAATTTTGTCAAAGCATCAATTTCCTTGGATCCAAGAGTGGACAAAAGCAGTATTGAATGACCCCTAAGCAGCCAGAACAAGAGTTACCAAGCAAAAGCATCAATACGGATGATACGGGTCCAATACGGATCCAAAAGCATCAATACGGATCCAAGAGTGGACAAAAGCACACGTGTCCATAGAGGTCATATCATACTAAGCAGCCAGAACAAGAGTTACCAACAAAAGCATCAATACGGATGATACGGGTAGTAAAATCTTAAGGAAGAAAATAACTAGGGCTAGCCACTTCAAATAAGATGGGGATGACTGAGTAAGAAATATGTGACACTGAAATTGCATTTAATTTTAACCATCCTCACCAGTCCTCACATATTAATCAAAATAGCGATACGAAAAAATGCACCCAGATATAAAAAACCATGTGTAGGTAAAACAAAGCAGTGGACTGTTTTCTGAGATAACCTAGGCCCATGTTATTACTTACTCGAGACTAAAAAAAAAGCACAAAATTAAAGACATTACTGCACTAACTTCATTCAAGAACGCCATACTAGCTTTGTATTAAGAGCTACATGCCTCAGATAGAAGAGTCGAAACAAATATACTTGCAGTTACTACAGTGCAGAAAAAACAAATTTAAAAAAATGAAATATACACAATTTACTTCAATAAGTTCAAGATTTAATACATTTCCTAATATGCTTTACATTAAGTATGACAAGCATCACTAATGCTACCCCAAAAGTCATATTGGAAAACATCGAATCAGGAAACAAACAAACCCCAAAATCATAACAGAATTCATGCATGACCAGAATAAAAAGTCATGGCAACTCACAAACATGCACAAAATAGCCAAAAGACATTCAAAGTAAGGAAGTACATGATGTTTCCGTATCCTACTAACTGAGTGCAAGATGTTTCTCAAGGGAATAGTGTTAACCTACTAACTAAAAGAGTACAAGATGTTTCTATATCCTCAAATAGCTTGATTTGGTAGAATCCAGAAGTTTTTTAAAATACAACCCAAGCTTTGTTGATTTAAATTGTGTAGCATTAGTGAAAATCACATTCCAACTTCCAAGTAAACTGAAGTTGGATTGTACTTATAGAAGGTTTAGAAGTTGGAAGAAAATACAATGTAACAAACTAAACATGAAACATTTAAATTCGTATTTCCTCTCCTCTCTCAAGTCTAATCTACAGCCAAAGTCCACATCACAAACCCAGGTAGAGAGGAATATTTTTTTTTCCTATGTCAATCTGAATATAGTTAACGGAAACAACAAAATGATTAGAAACAATCTAATGTAGAATGGACAATGCTGCATGAAACTATTTATCTTTTGGACAATGTTGCAAGAACCAGCAAAACATTTATCTTCATCAAAAGAGGGAACTTAAACAGAAACAAAATACTACAAACAGAGGGAAAACAAAGAATGAACATCATAAAAGAAGCACTTTGTTCAATTCCATCAAGTACATGTGAAGAGCTGTAGATAAACAAATTGCGGAAAATTTTCTAGTAAATTGACAAGGCAAAACAATCAATGTAAAGAAGGTACAGAAATATAACCTCACTAAATCTAATCAGGTATGTCCTCATCTTGGCTTCCTACCTTTGCTAACCAATCACCTTCTTTGCAAAAGCGGGCAAGCACAAAGCAGCAGAATGTATCTGCAATGGAGGAAAAACCAAGGAAATTTAGAATCAATATCAAAAACCTCCGGACAAAAACACTTGACCATTTGATGGGAGCTAAAGCCAATACAAGAGGGCTAATGTAAGTTTACCTCCTTGCTGTAGAATCTCAGACCAGCTTCATCAATTGGGTTCACCGGATGCTTGAAGTCGACATTAGGGCTGACTGAGCAAAGGATGAAGCCCATAACACCACTGCAAGATAAAGTAAAGATTACTATGTGACTATGTAATTTACTCCTTACAAAAAAAAGGGGACAAACCTAGGGTATGTGGGAACAGTGGTCCAAGCATAGTTGACAGAACCATGGAAGATCTGTCGACAGTTTGCAACAATGTCTTCAATTATGTGCATGTCGACCCAAATTCTCTCAGCTTGGGTACACATAACTCCACCGGGACGAAGAGCCTTAGCAACCAACTTGAGAAATGGCTTCTTAAAGAACATTTCAGCAGGACCTGATCAAATATCAATCACCAACAAAAACATTTAATAACCCTATTTAAGATGACTATTTGTTTTATATATGATGCACAGAAAACTCACGCGTGGGATCATATGACTGGACTATAATTGCATCGTAAGTTCCTTTTGAAACATTATACTTCAAGTGATCAACTCCTGGAGATTTCAAATTGCAAGAGTGATTTGATGTATTAACCAAGAGGGAAAATAAAACAAGCATTAATTCATACCATCGCCAACCTGCAATTGTACACGAGGATCTTGGAATGCAGCAGAAGCATCTGGGAAGAATTCAAAAGACGTCTGCAATAAGGAATGTTTATAAATCAATACCAAAAAAAAGTATTTTTCAATTAAAAGCTAGACTGTAAAGCATGATGATCTAGTGCAAAATTTTACTTACAGTTACAACCCTTCCATCTATTGCAAATATATCAATCTTCTCTATTGATGAATGACGAGTGACTTCACTCAAGACTCCGCCATCTCCTCCTCCAATAACTAGAACCTAAAAGTAAAGATTCCGGCTTCAAAGATACTATGTTTGCCTTCAAGGGCAGTTTTTTAAATAAACAGATCAAATTTTGGTGGTCAAAACAAGTCAAATCTCCAAATTTCAAGGAATATAATACAGAGAGAGTGGAAAAATAAAAAATAAAAATAAAGCTATAAACCTTTTTAGGGTTATGAATGGAGCAAAGAGGAAGATGAGCGATCATCTCATGGAAAGCAAACCCATCCCTTTCAGTCCGTTGAATGGTAACGTCAAAACTGAGAGTTTTTGCAGATGTCCAATTCTGAAAAAAGAACCAAAAAAATATAAATCTAATGTCTACTTCTTTATAAAAGCCTTCAACAATCATATCAAAATAAAGAAGCTTTATAGGACAACAAAACACCAAATACCTGAGCAAGATTGGGGGTTATATCCCTTTTAGGTCGTTCATCATTGGGATTCTCTAAAATAAGAGCTTTTCCATATGTTGAGGACTGAAAAAGACCAAAAAATATATAATCTAATCACTACAACTTTATAAAAATCTTCAACAAATCATAACACAATAAAGAAGTTTTATATGACAAAAGAACAACGATACCTGAATGACCATAACTGTTTGGTAACCATTTGGCTCATCACGCAGGACCTTGTCTACCTTTATTGAGTGTGTTACACCTGCATTAAAATATCAAGATAGCATTGTGTTTGGCTCAATAGGCCAATCCAATTATTTCTTGTTATAAAAAAAAACTTAAGAAACAAACACCAAATTTCCACACAGTTAAGCAATCCTCCATAATATAATTTCTTTTTGATTACATGTTGCTGAGGAGACACAATGTCAAGTTTAATAAAAATGCCAGGAGAGTGCAGCTACCAAATACAAATCTACATCAGTACATCATGTATTGTCAAACTTAACACCACCTTCAATTCAATCAGTATGAGATCAATCACTAGTTTGTTAATCAATAAATAATGAATGGATGTAATGATGCAACGATAGCCAATGTGCTCCTTCAACATCTAATTAGAAAACCTGGCAGAAAAAAAAAGTTAAATGGGATTTCATTCAACTAAATAATATTCTCATCAGTCATCACTACAGATAATGACTTTGCGTTCAACCGATTGGTAATCAAGCTTGCATTCAATCGAAGCAAGCATAACCTAATTTTCTAAAGGGCTTACATAACCTAATTTTCTACTTGTAACTGACCGGGCCACTTTAGGCTGATCTTAGAGAACCATCCAGGGGCGATAGTAGGAATAGGCGTGTAACTGATAGCAGACTTTGGTGTCTTAGTGTTAGCAGACGACAAACCAGAGCCCTGTGAAACAGAAGAAGAAGAAATAGCTTCTGCTGAGGCATGAAATTTAAACAGAAAGATTGTAAACTATGAAATTTCAGCATATGAAACAGAAAGAGAGTAGAAGAGTCAAGAGAATCAATCTTGAGGTAGAATTCAACCTGCCGGGGATCTTTAGGGCTATTAAAGAGAGTGCGATCCCTTTTCTTGGGAACTTTACGCTGCCGGGACGGATCTAGATCTCCATAGGGCGGATCACCATGAGACGGATCTCCAGAGGCCATCTGGAAGAACGGAATTAGGGTTTGTTGAAGAGGCGAACGGAAGGTTTCGTTATTCTTTACTTTGCTTCCCTGCGAAAGGAGATAGGGTTTCCTTTGAGGGATATGTCGGTGGAAATTTGGTTCTGATAGCCAGAGGAAATTTTCTGCAGTGATGGGAGAAAGGATTCTTGATGGGAGAGAGATGCTTCGATGGTTTTGGCGGGAACTTTTGTCCCAGCGGCCTGCCTATCTTCTCCGACTTATTCTCGTTCCTTCGCGTAACGGCTTTTCCGAGATGACCAATTGTAATTTTCTATTAACTCTTGGATACAACCTAATATTCCTTTTTCGTTCACCGGATGCACCGGTGGTGGTGTGGCGACGGTCTAGTGGTTGTGGATGGTGATACACTTGGTTTTTTTCACGTCATTGGTGGTGGCCGGTGAAAACGGTGAGTGAAATATATGCACCAAATTTAGTGGAGTGTTGTTTTAGTGTGAAAAGTAATGGAACTTCAGCTTACTCAATTTTTCATACTTTGACTGTCTTCGGAGATCTAGTCAATCAGTTAAGTCATCGATGTAGCCTGAAAGCTTTATCCCATCTATTCCTACAAAGAATGACACTGCTTACAAGAGGATGCTAATTGTTTTAGTTCCAATGGGTGTGGATCTATCTTCACCAAAAAAATGGGTATGGATCTAACAGGAAGCAAGTTGCTTTGTCTTTAAATTACTTATTATAAAAAGGAAGTTTAAACATGAAAACTAAAAAGGGATGATATAAGCATGTTTATCAAAATTGTGTCAATTTCGAATTAAGCACTTTCTAAATTTTGTGTAGAGCCTTGATTTGTTTATGCCATGTGTATAAACTTTTCAAATGTTAGAAGTAAGCAAATCCAACATGTTTCCTTCTTTATTCTTATGCCATGTTTCCAAAATTTATTTTTGCAGATATTAACAATGTTGTACAATGAAGGCCAATAAAAAAAATTGCTCTGTCATCCGGGTTTTCAAAGAAATTGTGTTAACATACCTTGTGTGTCCTTCAAACACACAGTCATGGCACATATTTTGACAAAATTTACCGGTGAGTGTATTTTGTATTATGTTTTCTCTTTATATGACAAAAGCAGAGGCTGAAACAATTACACTAACAGAATGTGATTCTTCTCTTCTCCTTCATATTGTATTTTCATTGCTTTTTGCAGGATCGGTGTCCTAAAAAATCCTTCTACTGAGTTGCTTGCTGCAACATTTACACTAACAGAAGTAGAGGCTGAAACTTAGGTAGTCAAGAGAACTTGGTTGATGGCAAGAGGGGAAGAGGGAAGACGAAGACGCAAACGATGGAAGAGAGGACCAAGGCTCATGTGAGATCGATTTCTTTATTTTTAATCAATTTGTCCATTAGCTACCACCTAGCATAACTATGTTGCTCCAGAGGTGTACTATTCACTAAATTCATCAAGTTCTATGTTATTTGTGAAGCCATTTGTTTTTTTAAAGTTTGTTTTGTTAACTTGTTCCTTTTGTCTGTAGGTTATCAGAAACAAAGGGTATGATGGACCTAAAGCTGATTTATGGTCTTGTCATGTAATTTTATTTGTTCTTTTGGCAGGGTATTTACCTTTTGAAGATACAAACTTCATGGCATTGTATAACAAGGTGAAATCAAATTATCTTGGTTGTGTTGTTTTCATCATGGAATTTGTTTACAATCGAATGCATTACTTCCAGTTATATTGGAGGAGGTGACCAGTCTATATCACTCACTTAATATAAAGAATTTGTGTTTGATTTGGATGGTCCGATCTATCGTATAGTTTGGAAGCTCGCTGTTCCGAAAAGAGTTCGCAGTTTTATTTGGCTGGCGACGAGAGGGGGAATTATTTCGAATGTCGAGCGGAGATGTCGTCACATTACGCGCAATGCTGGTTGTGTTATGTGCGGTGCCGCTGAGGAAATTTATGAACATCTCTTTCGAGAATCGAGATTGTTCCAAGGTTAGTGGTATTTGGGTTACACTTAAAGTTACTGACTTTTTTCCTGAATTTTTTCAGATTTCCTTCGCTACCTGGCTCCGAAGGAATTTGTTGGATAAACGTCAATGTGAGGTTGGAGACTGGAATTCGCTTTTTGCAACAGCTCTTTGGAACATATGGAAGTGGCGCAACGCTGCTGTTTTCGGTGATGGCACGTACACAGTGGACAAGGTGACTTGCATCATGAACCATGTCAAAGATTATGTTGCTGCTGCAGGTAAGCTTGTTAGCCCGACCTCTGTCGTTAATAAGATTGTGCAGGGTATTAGTTGGGAAAAGCCAACCGGAAATTGGGTTAAGATCAACTCCGACAGGTCCGTCATCAATGGGAATGCTACAGCGGGGGGTGTTTTAAGAGATAGCGAAGGAAAGTGGATCAAGGGCTTTGTTCATAATATCGGCTCGTGCACGGTCCCAATGGCGGAGCTTTGGGGCGTCCTTGGAGGGTTGAAGACGGCTTGGGAGGAAGGCTTCCGTGAAGTGATCTTGGAGTCGGACTCCCAATTGGTAATTAATTTTCTTAGTTCTAATATCCAAAAAACTCATCCGTTGTACAACCTGGTTATGCAATGTCAAGGCTTCATTAGTAGGGATTGGAATTTTCGATTCCTTCATGTGTATCGCGAGGCGAATTCCATTGCGGATCGCCTTGCTTCTCTTGCTTTTATGTATCCGTTAGGTTTTCATGTATTGATTGCCCCGCCTGAGGGGATTACATTACTGCTCTTTGACGATGTAATGGGTCGGGTTATCCCCCGATTGAGTACTACTTAGCCCTTTTCTTTTATTATTAATAAAACTTCCCTAGAGGGAACGGAGAGTGCCGCCTCTCCTTCTACCAAAAAAAAAAAAAAGAATGTGTATAAAAAATTTACACAACCTTGAAAAGGTCTCCTTGACCTAAAGCCATTTTAGTTTTTGTATTTGTGGATTATGAATTTTGATTGATCGGCATACTTAAATGCAAATCAAGTTTATATGGATCATTCCAATGTTAATATTTTGTCTTTTAGGTTGCATCACTTGTTTTGATGGATCTCACAAAGGCACCAGTAGAATTGCCAACACTTTTATCACAAATGGTAAGGCATGCACACAAATGGATTTTAATGCAATGCATGATATTCTGCTTAAAACAGCCTATAAAGATGAGGAGGGTGCAGAAAATGAGGTGAGATATCAAACTCTTTCTTCTTGGCAAGCTTAACATCGCACATTTGTTGATATCATATGCTAAAGGAATGCACGCATCCAAAAATACCCCAATATGTAAGATTCCACAATTTGCAGAGTGGCTTGAATACAACATAGCGGTTATAATCATGTTCCATGCGTGCTTCTATTGATTTTCTCTTGATGGACTCTACATATCTGCGGTGCTTAGATTGTTTTGCTAGCTCACTAGGTGACTGTACTGCTCCTTTATCTATATGTTGGATTTAGTGCTCATGATTTCATTATTGTTTTACAATGGGCCATATTCATTATCCTGTCTGTAGTGCCTCATTTATTTACTAAAGAAGCTTAATAGCTATGTCTAAATGAACTTGGTGCTTTGGCATAAACATGGCGTTCTTTTCCTTTGCCCAGCCGGCCAACCTGCCACCCACAGGTCATTTAGGATCCACCCACCTCCAAAACCGCTATATTTTTTTTTCTTTGCTTATAAGAAAAATGATGCTAACAATTCAATACAACAAAACAAAGAAACATATAAAGATTGTTAAAGATCAAAGATACGTATATAATTAGCTTCTATCCTACTAAACAGACCCAATATATTTTAAATTAAAGGAAACGTGCATTTAGCAACTTCTTTGAACCTAAAATCAGACCCAGTATAGTTCAAATTATGGACAAAACCCACTATTGCAGAAGCAGATTATATGAGATACAAAGATTGGCAAATCCTACCCACATTACTAGAATTTGTAGAGAATTAAAACAGATGAACATACAAAGTCTATTTAGATAAAATTAGTTTGTAGGATACTCACTAGAACCATTGCATGATGCAATTGCAAATAAGTCTTGATACTCAAATAAATACTGTAGAAGACAAGTTGATTAACAAAATCATCGAAAATATATCAAACTACCAGGATAAATTGCAAAAAAAAAAAACATTTTCTACTAACCTAATCAAAACAGATTATTAAGAGGCTCGAGCGTCTCTATGTAAGTTGAGATTCCAGCAATATTCCAATACATATTGTAGTCAGACTTACATCCACTGAATGCTTCATACCCATCTTTATCACAAAGAATGGTTTGATTATTATCATCATCTTCAAATGAGAGTCTTCCGATATGAATAACACCACCACTTTCCTCATGATCTCTTACGGGACGAGAACAAGAAAATACGCCAACAAGTCTTGAGAACAAACCATGGTAGTTAGGGTGGATCTTATAAATGATGGTCCAAGAATCTTCAACACCATATTCCATCATCGCCCAAACATTAACCTCAACGCACTGCGGCAACATAGGCTTATCATACAAGTGAATAACAGCAAGATGATCCTGCAATACCAAAACTTCACCATTCACCTGGACATTATCATCATCATAATGAACCGGCGGCCCCCTTATTATTTTAAACACTTCATGGGCAAAATTAAATGACAACACTACAAAAGTCTCTTCATGGGCTTGGGCGGTGGCCAACCAATGCCAGCACCCCTCAAGGGCGGACATTTGTGGGCTCATCACAAGAGGCACCCGTACCTCAACTGCCTTAACATGGCCAAAATCTCTCTTCCCTCGTTCATAATCAACAAGTTTCTTCCACTCACCGCTTTGTAGGCTGTATACAAAGCTGAGAAAAGAGGTGAATGGTTCCCCATAATTGATGAGGACAACAACTTTATAATCCAATTCGGAATTCTTCCAGACGCTGCCAAAGCCGAAATTGACTTGACACTGCTTCAAAACAACTTCGGATAGCAGAGAATGGAAGTGAGAAGGGAAAGGATTAGTGAGCTTATAGTCATGAATAGCGGGATTGCAAAAGGCAATTTTGCCTGGCAAAAGAGGCAAGAGAGCTGTGGACTTCTCTACAACATGGGAGGTTAAGCCGCAAATGCCGTTGTTCAGGGGCCCGAATGCGCACATCACGCGATCCCAATCGTCTTTATAATTAGGAGAAAACCGCAGATCCCCTCCCGCATCCCTCAATTCTGGAGCCATGTTGAGGAGATGTTGCTTAGTAATCGAATGCACAGATCCTAATGAATAGGGGTCGCAGGGGATGCGTGAACGATGCAAATCGATGAACAAACGGGAATTGAATAAAGACAACCATGATTTACAAACAGATTTAAATCTTACAATCGATCGAACCGGAAGGTGAACCAGTATCTCCTCCACCAATTCTTCCGAGAGGAATCTGCTACTTGTAGCACCACAACCACCGCAGCTTTTTTTGAGCGACGACGCCATTCGGTATGGATAACCTAGTAAAGCGGTTTTGAGCGATGAGGCAAGAGAGCCGTATGACAACCTAGTTTACGAAGCCGCTATAGAATGAGGAAAACATTACAAATTATTATATTATTTATTTATATTTATTAAATTTTAATTAAATTGATATATGAGAATATATTTCTAGAAAACTATACGTATCTTATCTGAAAAAAAAAATATCACTTTTAAAAATAATTATTAACAATTAATATAGGTAAGAATATTTTTAAAAAATTATACATATCTTATCTTATAAAGTCCTATCCAAAAATATAACTAACTAAAAATATTTCAATTAAATTTTAATCAACTAAATTAATTTTAAAAATCTAGATGATGTGTTTCAATGTGGAACCGTTTTATATGTTACTAGCGTGATTCCTGCTCCATGCGCGGATTTTATTAAAGTTTTATTTGAATTTTATATCTAAAATGAATCATTCTGTATATTGATTTAACATATGTTTATATCATAGATTGAATACACGCCCAAAATTGAATTTCTAGAGTAATCAATGGAAAAGAATCAAATAAGCATCCATAAGCTCGAATAAGGTTGGGAGTGGTAGCTCAAATTTTAGGTGAAATTTGAACTCCGATCATGTCACGTAAGCTTGAGTAAGCTTCATCAACTCTTTGCACCGAAAAGATGGTACAGATTAATTTTTTGACTTAAGGTTGGATAAGCTCAAAATAAACACCGCTGAACAGACCCCCTATAAAATCGAGGTGACTTAATGTAATGGCCTTATTTCTTACCCGTGATATGTTGCATGAGAATTTTGTAGAATTTTATTCAAAATTATCATTTATTAATTTTTAAAAATCTAGATTGTCTAAAAATAGTGTTATTTATGTGAAAAAATTTGGTATAGTAAGATTAATAAGTCATTACTATAGTTGAATGAGGATTTGAATTCGTAACCTAGTAGTCATGGTTGTCATCACCGACCAACAATATTTTTAAAATGTTAAGTAACTCTGAGAAGGGAAGGTCCACCTAGTTAGACGGTTCAAACAGGCACCTATGCAAACTAAAATACTAAATGAGTTGGGTGCTTCAAATACATAGGTAGAATTTTTAGAACATAGCCTACTAACTAAACTACCAAGACTTTGACTATGTGAAAATAATTTACATCACATTATAGAAATAAAAATATGTTAATTTGTATTTTTTATTTTAAACTTTCAATAAATAAGACCCATATGGTTAAATAAAAGAACTAAAATTTTAAAATAGAAATAGAAAAAAATTAAATATATATCTTAAATAAAAGATTCACAATTTTTCTTTCGAATTTATATTTATATATAAAAAAATTCATAATAATTTAACAAAAACAAATTGATTTATAACATAATAATGAGATTTGGTACGAGATATTATTATTTAAAAATAAAACATAAGAGTAGATACAAAGTGAATTATTTCATTATTTTTTCAAAATATATGTAGAAAATATTTAATCAAATTACACATATTTTTTAAAAAGGAAAATATAAATCTATATTCTTAAAATATTTCACGGGTAAGAAATATCTCATGCAAAATATCTTTTATTTTTCAAGCGAGGTCACTTTGTATCTATTTTAAATATCTCATGCAACATATTCTATATTTTAAATATTACCCTTGTATGTAGAAAATACTTAATAAGATAAAAATGATTTAAATAATTAATTAAAAACTATAATTTAGAAATCGTGGTTTCAAAATATATTTATTCTATATTTTTATTTGATAATATGTTCTTCATTTTGGTATTATATTTTTTTTATTTTTCAAGCGTATTATCGGATGAAAGAAAAATTATCTTTTATATTTTGTTAGGATATTATCAAACCAAAAATTATAATTTTTTTTCCGTAGATATTATATTATATATTCTATATTTTTATTTGATATTATCTTCTCTATTTTGGCATTATATTTTTATTTTATTTTTAAAGTGCATTATCGATAAAACAGAAAATTATCTTTTAGACTTTTTTAGTATATTAGCTAACCAAAAATTATAATTTTTCTATGGTGTTTTGGAAATAAAATATATGGATTAATATGGAGATGATACGTGGCATATCCGACGTGGCATATTCTCGAAACAACATGTGGATAATGATGATGTGGCGCAAGAAAATGGTTTCAAACCTTATTATTTATATATATAGTAGATTATGCGAAGGTAAGAAGTGACTTCAATAATTTCGGTAATAACAAATACTTGGCAAGAACATATACTGTATCAAATATTTTTGGTAAGAATAACTTTTTAATGTCTACACATATTACAATATTTAAAAAAAGAGTGGGTTTATAATAGAAAGAGATATAAGAGAAAATTTTAATGTCTACGTACATTACAGTATTTGAAAATTAGACTTAATTCATATAAACATCATTAGCATTAGATTAAATGCTAAGAAAATTGTTATACATGACTTTATTAATCTTGATTGCTCTAGGTCGGTTTGTTCTTTTTTTATGCTGTGTTTTTTTTAAATTTAAATTTATATTCACGGGGTACATATTTTGATTAGGCAAAATCAATCAGAACTAATTTTGAATAGGCTAAATCTCAATCAGATTTAATTTTGGATAGAATAACGATTTTGGGTAAAAAAAGAGCTTAATAAAATGAGATTTATATAAGGAGAAAATGCCAACGTGTAGGATGATGTGTAAAAAATAATTAATATGTAAATTTTAAGAATTGAGGTGTAAATTTTAAGAATGAAGGAAAAATTGTCAAGTGTTAAAATCCTATGTGGATTAATATTAGAATGACATGTGTTAAAAGTTGACATGGCGCAATAAGGTGGCTCCAAACCTTATTGCTTTTATATATATAGTAGATTTTAAGTAGTTGTACTTAGGGGTGGGCACGGTCGGTTAACCGGACATCGATTAACCGGAACTTCGGTTAGTAAGTTTCGATAACCATAACCGTACCGTTCGTTATCGGTTAACCGTGAAACCCGGTACGGCTTATCAGTTAATCGAATTTTTTGAATTTTATTTTTGAAATAAAAATCAGAATTTTAATACAAAAAATTACCTTATTTTTTAATAAAATAAAATCTGATATGAATTGCTAATAAAAAATAAGATTAAATGCAAATAGGGGCACACAAATACGTAACTTAATACGTCAATTGTGAGGAAATACCAATTCACGTATCAATTGGTATTTTATTCGGTCCTATTCAATTAGTCATAATACATGTATCTGATACTGTAGCAATTCACGTATTTTAAGTCTTAACACACACACAAACACGTGATCTAAACCTCTAATTAGCTTTGTCATATCATAAGTCATGAATGGGTTGGTTGTGGTCAAACTTCTTGGCCATCCGATTGCTTTTCAAGTCATGGAAAAGAAGATTCGAGAGATGTAGCGTTCAGATGTGAGGTACCAGATTTTGAATCTTACAAATGGATGCTACTTGGTTCGTTTTAATAGGGAAGATGAATTCATGTCTGCCCTCACAGACGGGCCATGGACCGTTTTTGGTCGATGCCTTATTGTTCGAAGTTGGTCTCCAAACTTTCGTACTTTGGAACCAATCAAGACGGCGCCAACTTGGATTAGAGTGTCTGATCTCCCTATCACTCTCTATGAAGAAAAAATTCTTTTAAAGATTGCAATCGCTATAGGACGTCCTATCAAAGTTGATCAGAAGACGATGTATACTAACAGGGGTAGATTCGCCCGGATATGTGTGGAACTCGATCTTGAAAAACCGCTTAAGGGTTCCTATTAGCATTAATGGGGAGCGTTACTTGATTGAGTATGAAGGCCTCCCTACTATCTGCTTCGATTGTGGAAGATTTGGGCATATTAGGAGCCACTGTCCCTTCAGACCAAGTGCGAGCAATCAACAAAGTTCGATGGTCCAAATGGTCCAGAAGACTGGAGAAAATGGTAATACAGGAAACGACGAAAACAGAATTGCTTCTGAGCAAGGGCAGGAGTATGGCATGTTCGAAATCCTTTGTCGATTCCAGTTACCCCTACTCCGACAAGCAACCCGCCCGCCGGGGGTAAATCGGGATTGTACGGAGAATGGATGGTGGTCGAAAAAAGGAAAGCAGCTCCGAAAGGCAATCAACAAAATCCCCGGTCAATTCAGCAGAATCCCCGATCGAATAATACAAGGAAAGCAATGTCGAAGGAGGGATTATCGATTAATGATAAAGGAAAGAATAAAATGGTCCATGAATTGATCGAACACTTTCCACAAGTGAACAGATTTGAAGCGTTGAGAATCGTGGAGAAGGAAACAAATAATGTTATCCAGAAATCAGTTGAAGAGAATGCGGCTAAATATAAGGAGCAAGCAAAGAAATCAGGATATAAAATATCTAAAGGTGGAGCTTCTGAAGGAAACAATGATGGGCCACAAGGAAACAAAGGGATTGAGAAGGAGAGCAAAGTTGAGGGGTTTAAGGCCCAAGATAATTTTGTTCAGGTTTTTAATAATGGTCTCTTTCAACATAAGGCCCAAAATGGGAAGAAACCCATCAAAGTAGGAAGAAGAAAGGGGATCTTTTCACCAACTAATAATTTAGGGGGTGATCAGGTTGGGCTCTCTAATGGGCCAACCCAGATTTTATCTAAGAGGCCTAGAATTGTTATTGAAGGGAGACAAGAAGGGATGAGTGTTTTTGATCTGGGCGATCATTTGCAAACGTCAATCACTACTGTAGGTGATGCTCAATGCATGGATAACCCTAAAGAGCAGGATTTGACCATTAAGGATAATGGGGTGGTGTCAATGCGTCAATCTCATTCTAATGATGAAAATGATGCTGATTCAACAATGGCAGAGAGCTCAGCAGCTCAAGGGCCAATTTGATTCTCTTTTGGTTCCTTTGTTTTGCTTTCTTTATTTTTTATGATGAATATCTTAATGTGGAATTGCTTTGGTGTAGGTAAGTCAAGTTTTAGAAGAGCTATTCGTTACTTATGTCGGAATAACAAGGTTGACATCTTGACTGTTGAGCAAAAATGTATACAAAATTGCAAAACACATAAAAATTATTTTTATTTTATTTCGACCCTCTCTTTTTGACTCTTTTGATTAAAAACAATACCGATACAAAATATTAAGTGGTTTTTAAGATTTGGGATGCACCCAGTTTTGATGGGTTGTCTACGTATCTCTTTAAAGAGAATCAAGCCTTACGTAGTTCAAAATGTTTTAGATTATTTATTTGGTTGTTTTGTTTGATTTTCGTGCATCAGCGGATCGAGCCCGAACCCACCTTCTAGGAAGGGTTGCTCGTGTTCAAACCAACTAACATTTGCACAACGTGAATAAGATTAAACACACCTTCTAGGAAGGGTTGCTGAATCTCTTCACTATCAAACATATATTTTAAGATTTATGTATTTTAAATTTATTTAATTTATGACTGAATATGACATATGTTATATTTTATGTCAAATGTCCTACGTATCCACTTATATGATATGGAATCAAGTTAAACGTAGTTCTTAACAAAGACCAATTAAATATGTTATACGATCTTCATTTAATTTTAATCAAAGGTTGTGATTGAACCCGGCGGGTGTTTGCTTTATATCGAGTTTCCTACGTACCCTTTTAAAAGGGATCAAATCATACGTAGTTCTATCATCAATACATTAACATTTTAATCTTAGCTTTAAATTTGTGAGAGCCAAGATAAATATTAAAATTGTAATAGGCCTTCCAATAATGAATACCTATTATAAATTATAGAGAATAGAGAGAAATAGAGAAAGGGGAGAGATCAGATCCATCTTATTAGGTCACCCATAGGGGCCTTTATATAGAGAGAGTACAAGATTAAATCTAGGGTTTCCATATGTACATCTAAATAATATATTATTATAACACCCCTCCCCCCCTTAGATGTACATCACTAACTGCCTCGTTAAAAACCTTGTTTGGAAAACCCAATGGGACAAAACCAAGACTAAGGGAAAAAGAGTGCAGTTATGATTCTTCTCTTAACTTGAAATATATCCTCCTTGCTTGAATGAATTGAGCATCCATCATGTCTTTGAGTTGAATCTTGTAATTTGAGAACACTTGATGATATATACTTTGGTTGATCAATTTATGTCGAATTCTCTTCATACATCACCGTTGGCTCCTTTCAACTTGATTTGATGGATGGATAAAAACTCCATTCCTTCACATATCTCGAACTTCAGGCCGAGATTGTCTCATTTGAGACCTTACATGACGAACTGCCTCATTAAAAACCTTGTTTGGAAAAACTCAGTGGGATAAAAACCAAAGTCAAGGGAAAAAGAGTACATTCGTATAATAATGCTCCCCTTCAGTTAAATATATGCTCTTTATGCAATAAATATATGCAATCACTCACCTTTGTAGAAGATTGGTACTTCTGGACCAATAATCTTTATTTTATGTTTAGGGAGACAATAACTCATTAGCACAACAAGTGACTTTGCTGATGTAATGCACCTATTTTATTGAGATATGGTACTTCAAGACCTAATATCTCTTTCATTTTCTATTCGGGGACGAAAGGGGTCCTTTTCCACACTTAGCGATCATACTCCCATTGATGTACTTAATGGATGCGCCTTATCCATATTAAATCGCTTTAGGACCTTTTCTACGTAGTTTAATTGATGGATAAACATTCCATCCTTTGTATGCTCGAACTGCTGGCCGAGACAATACTTGGTAGTTCCTAAGTCTTTCATTTCAAATTCTCTTTTCAAGTAATTAGCTTCTATTAGGATCTCTTCTAGAGTCCCAATGATATTCAAATCATCAACATAAACAACAATGATTACATATCCCAAATTTGTTGTTTTCATGAACAATCAAGGACCTATTTGATTGCTAACAAATCCTTGCCTTTGTAGATATTCTCTAAGGAGATTATACCACATTCTTCCCGATTGTTTCAATCCATATAGCGATCTTCTAAGTTTAATGGAATAAATGTAATGTGGTTTTGATTCAAATGCTTCAGGCATTTTCAATCCTTTTGGGATTTTCATGTATATGTTGGTACCTAATGACTCATATAGGTATGTTGTTACCACATCCACGAGTTAAAGCAACAAGGAACCTGAGTATCGTTGCATCCACTAATGGTGAATACATTTCCATGTAGTCCACTCCAGCTTTTTGCAAAAACCCCTGTGCAACCAATTATAACAGACTGGTTTTTCACTTTATGGTGTTGGAACTACAAGCCCAAAACACCTAGTCTGTTTAACGAATCCAATTCTTCTTTCCAGCTTTCCCAACCATTTCGATATCGACATTCCTCCATTGTTTGGGGATTATTGTCATCTTCTCTAATGACTTTTACGATAACTGAATAAGCAAAGATATCTTCTCGATACCCTATACCGATACTTACATAATTAATCGACATTTCCAAACTGTCGCTCATTCCATTTTCTTTGATTTTAGAGTCTTTAGATAGAATCTCTTCAGGAGTTGTATCTTCATGTTTATTTCTAGTCGACATATCATCCTTTTGGGATGTAATTGGCTCTTTCCTCTTCTATGGAATGTGTCTTTAAATCCGAAAATGTCTCCCATGCTTCAAGCATGCTTATGTGTTGGTTTGGAGTTACTTCCGGAATCTCCAAATGAGCTGGCGCATTTTCAGTTGGTGTTTGTGACTTAATCACTTTCATGACATTGGTAAACATCGTGAAGCTATACAATCCCCTAGATTTCCAATTTAGTTATACAATTTGCTAAACTTCTGGTTTAGCTTTCTAAGTTGCATCTCATGCAATCTCTTAACTTGTAGCCTCAATTATCTTCTCCCCCTAAAGTTGGGATTTTCACATTGCCAAAGTGTTAATCTTAATACCGAGCAATATATTGATCACCGCTTATAAGCTCTAGGTATTTTATAAACGATAAGGACCCAAACCCTTCGTCTAATCCCAACTTTCATTGTGTGGCATTACTTAACAATCATATAGGGAGGTGGAGGACATATATATAGCATTTAATCTCTTCTAGAGACAAGCTTCTATTAGGAAAATTTTCTATAAGCAGTCGGTCCAAGTCGAATTTAATTATCAACATTCACATTTCATGACCCTATTTAATCAACAACTCATCCTAGTCGTGTATTTCATGTATAGCATTTACCTAGCTATCAATTATGACCGCATTATTGACGACTCTACTAGGTCGTTTTGTGAATGTGTGTGAGAGTTACTCAATGCTTAACCACTACACTAATTTATTTTCATTCCCCTCCTTTTTCAATGGAACCAATGGGTTGAGGCATCTTTCAACATCATATGATTAATCCACAATGGTTCACATGGTGATGTAATATGTCCTCTTATATCACTTGAACTTAGTCAAGGAGCATATGAGACTTTGTATTTACTTGCATATTATGCTGGCTTTGCTACTAACTTGCCAAGATCACAAGCCTTTCAAGGTCACTCTTAGGAAGAGACTTCAAGTCTCAAGATCTTTCGGTCCCATACAGATCATGCGCATTATTATATCACTTGAGTGACCAAGTTAATCATGCCACAAATATATCTTATCATTAACTAACTTCCAGTTAGTGAGATTACATTATTCAATGGGATATACTCTTCTAGAGTCATCATAATCTTCACACCAAAATTTGCGCATGACTTTTGAAAACTTTTGGTTTTCAAATACTATATGGTGTGACACCATTGAAAAATGTCGGTGATCCATATTTATGATTGGGAGCTCATCAACTCAAATCAGATAAATCATTATCTTGATTTTTAACATTAGATGCCTCAAAATGGGTGCATTCAGAACTTTTAATATAGACTAGACCGGTCTCCACACTTAAACTCATAAGGTGTGGTTCTTGTACAACTGGTACAAGATTGATGATCAATTGCATTACTTATGGGATATCCCTTATCTTATATGTTCTTTTGGACATCAAATTAACCCACGACGTCCTAGCTATAAGTCATAACTATGACTAACGGCCGCATGCGTAATATACCGTAATCTCTTTCGCACCCTCTTCTGGAGGAGGCATGCTTCGGGCATGCAAGAGGTTGGTCAAACATGACCTTGAACTTCTAGTTCATGCTAGGTAGGTGGTCATTTAGACATAGTTCTGAATATTGTGACGACTCACATTCCTTGTACTACTTCTAGAGTACATGTCATATTTCTTGTACTGCATCAAGAGTACATGGTTTGGTATGAGATCTCTTAACTCTCCAAGAGTTTATAACTATCTCTACTTGTCAAAATTCGATTCTTTAAGCTCGAATGGAGTTGATGATATGATACGTTCATTATAACTTAGCACATGTCTATTGGAACGTAAAGTGCTTCATGAATCTCCCAAACATCTCATTTGTCAACTTCAAGTGACAATGTAATTTTCTTTCTTGAACCATTTATCATCCCCTTCGGGAGATGATATGTTCATATAGTGCTACTAATAAATTCATCAAGTGACAATATAATTTTATTTCTTGAACCATTTATCATCCACTTCAGGAGATGAAATTACAATTTAATTAATTTGTCACATTGGGGACAAATTTAATTGCAAATATATCCACTTAGATTTGTATTTTATAACGATATATAATATAAACACAATTAAAATTATGATACAAACACCGAATGAACATAATGATGTATGAACAATTAAACAAATAAGGTAATTAAATAAATAAAATAATTCATTCAGTTCAGGGAATGAAGATTAGGGATAATTTATTTGTAAATTCAACTCTTCAAGAGGAAATAATTATCACAAATTCAACTCTTCGGGAGGAAATAATTATCACTTCCGGGATAATTCAATGATGTTCCAATCTCTTCAGGGAATGGAAATAATCACTTCAAGGATAAAATATACGATTTCATTCACTTCAAGGAATGAAGATTATTACTTCAGGGATAATATTATGATGTTCCAATTTTTTCCTGGAATGGAGATAATCTCTTCAGGGATTATATATTAATGTTTCATTCACTTTAGAGAATGAATATTATGAAAAATTATCACTTCGTGGATAATATTATCTTTATATGGTCATATAATTTGTCTCACCAGGACAAATTCGTTTATAAATACATCTATTTCAGGAGATGTACCATATTTATACATAAGATATATAACTAGTTGAATTTCCGTGATACTCACGGGATAATTTTACTAAATATTATGCAAAATTATGATATTAATATAAGATTTTAAACCCTTGTATATAATATCGTAATAAAAATATGTAATTTATAAATAAAAAAATCTTTTAGATTGTGCCCCATATTTTATCAACATATAGATAAAAAAAATATATCTTTGGATCTCAAATCTTGTTTTAAGATAAAGAAGATATACAAAATTTATGTATACACAAATTATATAAATATGTTATCTATTGTAGTAAACTAATACATAATTCATAGATAGAAAATTATATACATAAAAAATTATATAAACATGTTATCTATTTAGTATATATAGCAAGAATACTATAAGTTGTTACAAAATTTATTAAAATATAATTTCACATTAATTTATTCAAAAATGCCACGTGGCGCAAATTTTACAACAGACTTGGGTTGTACTTTATAATGTATTAGGGTAGATATCAAACACAATTAAATTAAATTTAAACTATAAGGACAAACTAATATATGATCCTAATCGAACCATATTGGAAAAGATTAAAAAAATGTCTACGATCACCATGTATAAATGTAGAGAATTGATTACTATTGTATATATTGTAGAACCTATACATATGTGCATGAAACGCATTCGCATACATAGATGAATTCCAAAGATGATTTTGATGCAGTTCACAGTACATAACTATATACATACGCATATGCTTCACAGAATCACAGTACATAACTATATACACACGCATATGCATCGAGCATGTAATCAAATACTATATGTGCGTGGAACCTTCAAAGTAGTACCTACATGAATTCGTATATATGTTGGAAAAGCAATCAACATAAGTAATGATAAAGCAAATTGCATACTAATATCAAGATGGAACGGCAAACATGAAATTGAACGAGAAACAATATATCAAGATACAAACCGTATGTATGCCTAACGAATTAAACCAGTGCATAATGAATAGAGCAATTCGTGCTGATAACGTATTATAAATTAGAGAAAACAAGGAGAATTAGGGAGAAAGGAAAGAGATCACATCCATCTTATTAGGTCACCCATATGGACCTTTATATAGAGAGTACAAGATTAAATCTAGGGTTTCCATATGTACATCTAACATGTAATATCCGTATTCATTTTAGGTCGCGTAAGTCGGAAAACGAGTTATCTTGGCCCGCAAGTAACTCGGTTTATCGAAACAGAGATTGGGAAATATAAGCTATTAATTAGTTAACAAAATCGTTTTTCCGTAGACTAAACCCAATCCAATCTTAGACTGATATATTATTCTAGTTAATTTAATTAATTAAAAAAAATAGTATTTAACAATTAATTTCCATTGCAAGTCCCGTCTCCAGTTCCGTTAAGTAAACAAATTCCATAAAACAAACTCTATCTTCGTTCCAATTTTAATAATTAAAAACCAATTTGGGCCGAGTACCGATTTGGGGCTAATTTGGGGCCAAAAGTCCGATTACCTTTTGAGAGCCAATCACTTTCCCTACCTTGATCCGTTTTTTTCTTCCGTTTATAAATAAACGAATCTTAACCAAAGCATGAGTATTTCTTCGCCGCCTTCCGAGATTGCGAGTCGTCTTCTTCGGCGAAGCTCTCTGGTTCCGGTAAAGTATCGCCGCTCCGTTTCCATCATCCCTTCCTTCGGCTCCGATCAATAAGCAAGCCGGCCCCAGCGTCTTCATCCTCCCACCGTTGAATCTTAGACCTTCCTTCGTAGGCGATCCGGGTAAGAATTCGACGCCTCTGTTGATCCCCGGTTACGTACTCCTCTGTTCAGCGCTTATTTTAGGAGGGTGCGAGGCTAGCGTGGGTCGGGTTCGAGTGATGGGTTTCAGACACAGAGGTGAGTCGGGCCACCAGGGAGTTGATGTCGTTCTTGTTATGGGCATGGGTTTTGTAGAATGAGGGGTTAGTATGATTAAGTGAGAGTTTAAGGTGACTTTAATTAATGAATTTGGATTATTAATATAAAGCTGGTTAATCACGTGTGAAGTAGAATTTGATTAATCTGAATTGGGATGTTTGAATAAGAAAGAGGGTTGAAAGAATTCAAAGAAGTATGCATATAGGTGTGCGTGTGGTTAACGAGTTGTTTATTTATGGTTAGGGTTGATAGAAGGTAATTACATGTAGTTGGTTTAATGGTTATCTTTATAATTACTTGTTTCAGTGCTCGTCTTGGATAGATTTGAAGATTGCAGGAGTGTTTTTTTTAAAGAGGCATTAGTGAGTCTACAATTAATTAGCATAACTCGTATGTTGGGTTTGGTTCTCGGGGTTTGAAGGTCTGGATTGGGGCGGGTTATATTTTTCAATCCTAATTGTTTACGTGTGGGTCGTATCTAATTCATTCTGCCTCGTGAATATTTCTCTAGGGAACCACCTTTGCCCACGTTCTTAGTGTTCCATATTTGTCAAAGGATCCTTCGTTGAGGTAAGTCGTTTTTCGACTTGCTCGGTTCTTTTCTCCCTTGTTAGACTGCGTATCGATATTGTAGAACGAGTTTTGGGAACTAGTCCCGAATACCTTTTAAATTGTTTTGAACTCCTTGTGTGTTGTGTGCGTTAATGATTTTAAATGTGATTTATCGGAAAATATTTTGGAACGTTTTCTCTGTGTTGGTACCGTTTCCGACACGGCCCATCGTAGCTGGAGTTGAGGAAGTGTTGGCTACTTTGACCCGTGTGACTGGGAAAATCGTGCCCCTTCGAACGAAAATTATTATCTGTGTGTTTTTGGCAAGTGCTCCAGTGGAGGCTCAGCTAGGGGTTAGAAGGGAGATTGTGAAGTGGAGTGGGAGGGCCTGCCTCTACACTCGGCGCGGTGATGAGCGCCTTGGAAGTCGGATCGTGGACAAAGGAAGAATTGCATTGCTTGTGATTGTGATTGTAAATGCGTATGTAACTTGTGTGACTGATATAACTAATTTAGGTATTGGCCTTTAGAGTTATGTTTGTGATTGTGGATTTGAATGCTGACTTTAGATAACTGATTTCAAAACGTCTACAATTTCCGTATTCTTTCTAGCTTGGTAGATTAGACGCTGACCCTTCGGGGAACATTTTTCAGTTCCGGGTATGAACCAAGGAGCCGTGCAGGAACCTAGGCAAGATGGCGGGCCGGAGCGGTGAAGAGCGCGTGTCATAGTGGGATTGGTTTTTACTAGTTATTTATAATAGTTTAGAATGTTGATTTTAATATTTGTTTAGATGGAGTTGGTATTGAGTTTCGTTTATTATAATTTTGTTCGAATAGTTCAATTTCAGTAGGCGTAGTGACGTATTTGAATATTTATGTTTTTTTGGGGATTCATGCATTGTTACGTTTTCTAAGTTTTATTAAATAAAGGTTGGATGTTTTATTATGTTTTTCTCGTCGTGCCCGCGTTGTAACATCCTACAGTGTAGTTGTCAACCTAAATAATAGTACCTTGTAAGGTCTATTCCCTAGTAGTGCCTCGTCGGAAGGCGGGGTGTTACAAATTGGTATCAGAGCCAGGTTGACAACAGGGCACATGGAACTGACTAACAAAGAGTACCCGAGGTCCAACTTAAAACCAAAACCGGCAGGTGTTTTCAAAATGTTTTTACTGGGGTAGACATGTTGCATATAGGGGGGTAGGTGACACGTCGCGACTCCGCCCCATCAGCCGAAGGACCTCACGTAGAATAGTAAAATAGTAAGAATTAGGTTGATGAATAGAATATTTAAGTTTTGACTGTGGGACTTTCTATTATAGATGGCCCCACCAACCAGAGCTAGAGCTGCTGAAGCCAACGGAAGAGGCCGCAGAAGAGGCCGCGGTAGAGGCCGAGGTAGAGGTCGTGGCAGGGGTAGAGGAGAGGCCCTTGTAGCTGCTGAGCCAGAGGTACAACATGATACCCACCAGGAGGAGGTTGCTGAGAGTCAGGATGTGGCTGATGCTGTTCATCGAGAGGACAGTGCATCTGTCGCTGGAGGAGGTCTCCCAGCAAACGGGGCTCAAGTGGGAGGAGGAGTACCACCAACAGGATTGGCCCCAGAGGTGAATGCTGCGATCCAGCTGTTATTGTAGACTTTGATGGGTGCGGGAGCTGCACCGAATCTGAACGCAGTTGCGGGGCAACAAGGAGCTGAGAGGAGGGCACCAGGACCAAATTCTATTTTGGCTGCCCAGCTAGGAGCAGCGCCAGCTTCAAGAGGACCAGTGATAGCTGATCATGTGGACGAACCGAGGAGACAGTATCGTGAGCCTCAACCTGATAAGTGGCTCGCAGAGTTTAGGAAGACTGGAGTACCAAACTTTGCTGGAGCTCAGGGTTCTGACGTAGAGCAGTGGCTGAGGAGGGTGAAATCTGCGTTGGATTCTATTAAGGCACCGGAGGAGCGGAAGATGTCCTTAGTACAGAGTCTGCTACAGGAGAGCGCTTTTGACTGGTGGGAGCTGTGTAGGGACCACCGGACTGAGGTTACTTTCGAGAAATTTGAGAGACAGATTCGAGATCAGTATTGTCCTCCGGTGGTGAGGGCGGCTCGGGAGGCTGCTTTTCGGGATGTTGGACCCGAAAATATCACAGTATCTGAGACTATTCTGAAGTTTCAACAGGAGTTGGCAGCGGTGCCAAATGCTGCCCCTACTGAGGAGTTGAAGATTGCGACCTTTCTGAAAAGGTTGCAACCGCATCTACGTGCTTATGTGTCTGGTCTCCGACTCGCGACAATGGCAGACGTTTAGCAGTCTGCTTTGGCTTATGCTATGGCCACGACCCGACAGAATCAGCTGGAGCTGCATACCACGGGGAGAAAGAGGCAGAAGTTGTCTGCCCCGGCAGAATCTAGGAGAGATAGTCGTCCCGGCTCTTCTCAGCCGCAACGATCAGGGTTTCAGCCACAAGGTCGTCAGGACCATCGTCGTCAAAGTCAGTCCACTGGAGGGCAGAGAGAGTGCTTCAACTGTGGAAGCACTGCTCATTTGAGGAGTCAGTGTCCGAAGCCAGGCAGGAGTTGCTTCAGTTGTGGGAAGCCTGGTCATTTGCAGCAGTATTGTACTGTGGGAGCACCTTCACAGGGATCTTCACCGGGAACGGTGAACCAGATGCCTCGTCGTCAGCCTCAGCAGTTTCAGCAGGCACCGAGTCAGGGCAGAGGACGCGGCGCAAGAGTTAGCAACACCGAGGGCAATCAGCCCCTAGTGTTTGAGATGAGGAGGGCCGATGCCCTACACGCGCCGACTGCTACATGTACGATTTGGATTCAGTCTAGACCTGTTCACATATTGTTTGATACGGGTGCTACCCATACTTTTATGTCTTCTACTTGCGTGGCTAGACTAGGACTGACTTGCACTGAGGGGGTATCTTTTGTTGTGGGGCTGCCTGACGGCAGTAAAGTAAGAGGGAATAAGGAGATTTTACAGTGCCCTATTAGAATAGGGAATAGAGATTAGTATGCAGATTTCATAGTAATGTAGTTGTCGCCAGATGATGACGTGATTCTGGGGATGGATTGGATGATACGTTACCGAGCAGTTTTGGATGCACACAGTGGTACAGTTACGGTGACAGCTGATGACGGGACCAGACATGTGTGTCAGGAGTTAGAGCAGGAGGGGCCCGGATTGGTGATTAGTATGGTGAAGGCCGCCAAGTTGCTCAATGACGGATGTGTTGGATATTGGTGTTATGTTCTACAGGGGGACAAGGCAGAACCGCACATTCAGGACATACCAGTAGTGTGCGAGTTTGAGGATGTTTTTCCTGAGGAACTTCCAGGATTACCTCCTCACAGAGAGGTCGATTTTGGGATCGAGTTGGAGCCGAGGACGAGGCCGATTTCGAGAGCCCTATATCGCATGGCCCCGATGGAGATGCAGGAGCTGAAGGCACAATTGGAGGAACTGTTGGAGAAGGGTTATGTACGACCGAGTGCGTCGCCGTAGGGAGCTCCAGTTCTGTTTGTGAAGAAGAAGGACGGTTCTCTCCGACTGTGTATCGATTATCGGGAGTTGAATCGAGTTACCATCAAGAACAAGTATCCGCTGCCGCGTATTGATGATTTGTTGGATCAGTTGCAAGGGGCTACTATGTTCTCCAAAGTGGATTTGAGGTCAGGATATCACCAGCTGAGGATTCGGGAAGAGGATATACCTTTGACGGCTTTCCGAACGAGATATGGACATTATGAGTTTGTAGTGATGCCGTTCGGACTGACGAATGCACCCGCTGTGTTTATGGAGTTGATGAACCGGGTGTTTATAGACTACTTGGACAGATTTGTAGTAGTGTTCATCGACGACATTCTGATCTATTCTCGGAGTAAGGAGGAGCACGCTGAGCATCTTAGGCTGGTGTTGGGAGTATTGAGACATCATCGATTGTTTGCTAAGCTATCCAAGTGTGAGTTCTGGTTGCCTGAAGTTACATTTTTAGGGCATGTGGTATCTGCTCAGGGAGTTCTGGTGGATCCTGCAAAGATTGAAGCTGTAAAAGCATGGGAACCTCCGAAGAATGTGAAGGAGGTGCGGAGTTTTCTGGGATTAGCAGGGTATTACAGGAGGTTTGTGGAAGAATTTTCCCGGATAGCCCAACCACTTACCAACCTGCTTAAGAAGACGACTCGTTTTGAGTGGAATGAAGCCTGCCAGCGGAGTTTTGACGAGCTGAAGGGGAGGTTGACTTCGGCTCTTATACTTGCTCTTCCTCAAGGGAATGAGGATTTTGTGATTTACAGTGACGCCTCCAAGGTCGGCCTGGGCTGTGTGCTGATGCAGAGGGACAGAGTGATTGCTTATGCCTCTAGACAGTTGAAGCCGAACGAGCAGAATTATGTTGAAAGGGTTTCTTGACAACAAATAAATTTATATCAAGACCCCGCTGAGTACAGGGAGGTCAGGTTCGTCCACGGGAGATAGTCAGTATCAAGTTTTGTTACTTTTCACGCAAGCAATCAATCAAAAGCAATGAGTTTTTATCAAGGAAGAGAAATTCTAAGGTTTAGGATATCCCCACAACAACAATCATGCATACAAACACTCATGAAACATATAGATCATGCTTTTATCACATAAAGACGCTAACTTTCATTAACTTTAAGCAAGTAAATCAATCAACTTTCGCTAAATTAATAAACTTACTATCTAATCTCTTCTACTTTAACTAGGATTGATTCGCTTTCGCTTCAAAACCCTAAATTGATTGTTCTGATTCAAAGTTTCAACCTTCACTTCAACTATGAATGAGAAATTCCAATCCACTTACGTTTCAAGGAGTTAAGAACAAGAGAGAAGATTCATGCAATAAGAGCAATCAAAACATGATCATGAGAAAGCATGCACAACCATTGTTGGGTTTAACCCCAACCTTAGAGAGAGAGAGATTACTCACAAATCATAATTAAAAACAAACAACTATATTAATGAAAGGGAAAGCTTACAACTTGAATCCAAAACAATAGTTCTTCTCCACAAACCCTACTCGTCTCTTCCCTCTCGCCCCTCTCTTCTCTCCTCCTCCCTTACTTGCCCTCCAAGGCAATTGATTGTGTAGAGAAAATTAAAGGGTAGACAAGAGTATTTATAGAGAAACTAATCTATCTTAAATCTATCTATAAGGAAATAATATCTTCTAATAAAATATATCTCTTCTATCTATCTAATAACATAAAAGGAAATAGGATAAAAGCCCATTAAACACGCCGACTCGGTCTTCCGCTACTCTCGGGGTGGCTCGGCACCGACCCAAAATAGGTCGTCACCGACCATGTTCAACACTAAAAGCAGCCTTGAGTAAAACTTGCGTGGAAGATTCGTTACAACTCCGTTTGACTTGATTCTTTTTCCTATGTTCTTGTAACGAATTTCTCCATCTCTTTCCAAGCTCAAACTTGATTCTCAATGACTTTATGAACTTTATTCCTTGAGCTTTCCTTAAGTGCTTCTCCTCGGTTTTGCTCCTTTCTTCAAAAGTGCTTCAAATAGCTTCTAAAAACCTACAAAACACCACCAAAACTTATGTAGACTCCATATCTCATGAAAATACGAAAAACTACACAAATGACTCAAAACAAAACACAAAAATAAAGAAAAAGACTCAAACACACTAAAAACACACCCTAAAAACATGACTAAAAAGGCGGACATCAAATTACCCTACTCATGATTTGGAGTTGGCAGCTGTGGTGCACGCTCTGAAGATTTGGCGTCATTACTTGTATGGGAGTACCTGCAAGGTGATGACAGATCATAAGAGCCTCAAGTACATCTTCACTCAGAAGGAGTTGAATATGCGACAAAGGAGATGGCTTGAGTTACTGAAAGATTACGACCTTGAGATCCTTTATCATCCAGGGAAAGCGAATGTGGTCGCTGATGCCCTTAGTAGGAAGACGCCTCAGGAGAGTATGTTGGCTCATCCGACGACTCAGCTAGAGTTACAGAGAGAGCTGATGAGGTACGGTATTGAAGTGCAGATTCAGCGTTATCAGGGCAGTCTGAAAACCCTAGAATGTCGGTCGTCTTTACTTGAGGAAGTAAGGCAGAAGCAGGAAGATTGCCTGATGATTCAGGATTTGAGGCAGAGATTGAGCCGTGGAGAGGCACCTGACTTTGCAGAGAGAGCAAATGGTATTTTGTGCTTACGCGGTCGGATTTGTGTACCTCGAGATGCAGAGTTGAGGCAGAAGATTTTGCAAGAGGTCCATGCTACACCTTACTCAATCCACCCCGGGGCGAGTAAGATGTACAAGGATTTGCGGCAGTTTTATTGGTGGGATGGCATGAAGCCGGATGTAGCGAGATTCGTCGCTAAATGTCAGGTCTGCCAGCAGGTGAAGATCGAGCATCAGAGACCCAGAGGAATGCTTCAGTCACTTCCTATTCCAGAATGGAAATGGGAAGACATATCCATGGATTTTGTTACCGGTTTGAGACTCAGCAGAGGCCATGATGCCATCTGGGTAGTGGTGGATAGATTGACGAAGACTGCTCGCTTTTTGCCTATCAGAGAGACATGGCCAGTGAGCAAGTTAGTGGAGGTGTTTATTAATCAGATAGTTAGACTGCACGGAGTGCCTAAGACGATTGTGTCGGACCGTGATAGGCGTTTTACTTCCAGATATTGGCAGCAGGTGCAGGAGGCATTGGGGACGAGATTACATTTCACGACTGCTTACCATCCGCAATCAGACGGTCAGACAGAGAGGACAATTCAGACTCTAGAGGACATGCTGAGGTCCTGCGTATTAGACTGGGGAGGTCAGTGGTCGGATCACTTGGCTTTGGTAGAGTTTGCCTATAATAACAGCTGACATTCGTCGATTCAGATGGCTCCTTATGAGGCCTTATATGGTCGGAAGTGTAGGACACCGCTGTGTTGGGATGATCCCTCGGATGTAGTAGGAGAGAGGCCACAGATGATTGAGGAGACGATCGGAAAAGTGGCCTTAATCAGAGAGAGAATGTTAGCTGCTCAGAGTCGCCAGAAGTCCTATGCAGACAAAAGGCGTAGACCGTTGGAGTTTGAGGTCGGAGCCCATGTTTGGTTGAGAGTATCGCCTACCCGCGGGGTAAGGAGATTCGAGGTGAAAGGGAAGCTGAGTCCCCGATATATCGGTCCGTTCGAGATTCTGGAGAGAGTAGGCAAGGTGGCTTACAGACTAGCATTGCCGCCTGCTTTGGAAGGAGTGCACCCTGTATTCATGTTTCCCAGCTGATACAGTACGTTCCGGATCCTAGTCATAGACTGAATTATGAGGATTTGGTGGTAGAACCAGATCACATTTTCCGGGAACAACCGCTGAAGATTTTAGATCGACGAATGAAGAAGCCGCGGAACAAGGAGATTCCTCTGGTGTTGATTCAGTGGTCTCGACGGGGAGTCGAGGAGGCCACTTGGGAGACGGAGTCCATGATGAGTGAGAGTTATCCAGAGATCTACCCGGGTTTAGTAGAGGCGTTTGAGGGGAAGGTTAGTAATTAGTGTGTAGTTTTCATATTCGATGTTTGCTTTATGATCCTTGTTTGCTTGACTTGTTATTTGACTGTTTAATTTTTGTTTGAAGTGTTGCGTATTTTGGACGACCAGTATTAGTTATCATTACTGTTATCAATTAATTCGGGTTCGAGGACGAACCTCTTTAAGGAGGAGAGGTTTGTGAAAACCTCGAATATCTTGTCCTTCGCGTAAAAGTTTCGGGACGAAACTTTCTTAAGGGGGGTAGTATGTAATATCCGTATTCATTTTAGGTCGCGTAAGTCGGAAAACGAGTTATCTTGGCCCGCAAGTAACTCGGTTTATCGAAACAGAGATTGGGAAATATAAGCTATTAATTAGTTAACAAATCATTTTTCCGTAGACTAAACCCAATCCAATCTTAGACTGATATATTATTCTAGTTAATTTAATTAATTAAAAAAAATAGTATTTAACAATTAATTTCCATTGCAAGTCCCGTCTCCAGTTCCGTTAAGTAAACAAATTCCATAAAATAAACTCTATCTTCGTTCCAATTTTAATAATTAAAAACCTAATTTGGGCCGAGTACCGATTTGGGGCTAATTTGGGGCCAAAAGCCCGATTACCTTTTGAGAGCCAATCACTTTCCCTACCTTGATCCGTTTTTTTCTTCCGTTTATAAATAAACGAATCTTAACCAAAGCATGAGTATTTCTTCGCCGCCTTCCGAGATTGCGAGTCGTCTTCTTCGGCGAAGCTCTCTGGTTCCGGTAAAGTATCGCCGCTCCGTTTCCATCATCCCTTCCTTCGGCTCCGATCAATAAGCAAGCCGGCCCCAGCGTCTTCATCCTCCCACCGTTGAATCTTAGACCTTCCTTCGTAGGCGATCCGGGTAAGAATTCGACGCCTCTGTTGTTCCCCGGTTACGTACTCCTGTGTTCAGCGCTTATTTTAGGAGGGTGCGAGTCTAGCGTGGGTCGGGTTCGAGTGATGGGTTTCAGACATAGAGGTGAGTCGGGCCACCAGGGAGTTGATGTCGTTCTTGTTATGGGCATGGGTTTTGTAGAATGAGGGGTTAGTATGATTAAGTGAGAGTTTAAGGTGACTTTAATTAATGAATTTGGATTATTAATATAAAGCTGGTTAATCACGTGTGAAGTAGAATTTGATTAATCTGAATTGGGATGTTTGAATAAGAAAGAGGGTTGAATGAATTCAAAGAAGTATGCATATAGGTGTGCGTGTGGTTAACGAGTTGTTTATTTATGGTTAGGGTTGATAGAAGGTAATTACATGTAGTTGGTTTAATGGTTATCTTTATAATTACTTGTTTCAGTGCTCGTCTTGGATAGATTTGAAGATTGCAGGAGTGTTTTTTTAAAGAGGCATTAGTGAGTCTACAATTAATTAGCATAACTCGTATGTTGGGTTTGGTTCTCGGGGTTTGAAGGTCTGGATTGGGGCGGGTTATATTTTTCAATCCTAATTGTTTACGTGTGGGTCGTATCTAATTCATTCTGCCTCGTGAATATTTCTCTAGGGAACCACCTTTGCCCACGTTTTTAGTGTTCCATATTTGTCAAAGGATCCTTCGTTGAGGTAAGTCGTTTTTCGACTTGCTCGGTTCTTTTCTCCCTTGTTAGACTGCGTATCGATATTGTAGGACGGGTTTTGGGAACTAGTCCCGAATACCTTTTAAATTGTTTTGAACTCCTTGTGTGTTGTGTGCGTTAATGATTTTAAATGTGATTTATCGGAAAATATTTTGGAACGTTTTCTCTGTGTTGGTACCGTTTCCGACACGGCCCATCGTAGCTGGTGTTGAGGAAGTGTTGGCTACTTTGACCCGTGTGACTGGGAAAATCGCGCCCCTTCGAACGAAAATTATTATCTGTGTGTTTTTGGCAAGTGCTCCAGTGGAGGCTTAGCTAGGGGTTAGAAGGGAGATTGTGAAGTGGAGTGGGAGGGCCTGCCTCTGCACTCGGCGCGGTGATGAGCGCCTTGGAAGTCGGATCGTGGACAAAGGAAGAATTGCATTGCTGTGTGATTGTGATTGTAAATGCGTATGTAACTTGTGTGACTGATATAACTAATTTAGGTATTGGCCTTTCGAGTTATGTTTGTGATTGTGGATTTGAATGCTCACTTTAGATAACTGATTTCAAAACGTCTACAATTTCCGTATTCTTTCTAGCTTGGTAGATTAGACGTTGACCCTTCGGGGAACATTTTTCAGTTCCCGGTATGAACCAAGGAGCCGTGCAGGAACCTAGGCAAGATGGCGGGCCGGAGCGGTGAAGAGTGCGTGTCATAGTGGGATTGGTTTTTACTAGTTATTTATAATAGTTTAGAATGTTGATTTTAATATTTATTTAGACGGAGTTGGTATTGAGTTTCGTTTATTATAATTTTGTTCGAATAGTTCAATTTCAGTAGGCGTAGTGACATATTTGAATATTTATGTTTTTTGGGGATTCATGCATTATTACGTTTTCTAAGTTTTATTAAATAAAGGTTTGATGTTTTATTATGTTTTTCTCGTCGTGCCCGCGTTGTAAGATCCTATAGTGTAGTTGTCAACCTAAATAATAGTACCTTGTAAGGTCTATTCCCTAGTAGTGCCTCGTCGGAAGGCGGGGTGTTACAGAGCACATAAAATTGGCTTCGAATTCTCCACCGGATTAAGAAAAGTGTGTGAGCGAGGCACAAAGTCTTGTATAATACAAAAATGAAAGAGATGTTTGATGATTTAGGCATCCATAATGGGCGTACAGGTGCTTCAATGTCGCCTTCATCAACATGATTAATTAGTGAAGGTGGCCTTTGATGAAGCCGATGGTGTCCATGGTCCATTTTCTTTTGTGTTTCGCACACTATACATACTTTGTGGTCTCGGAGAAACCGAATGAACCCGAAGACCACATCTTGATCATATATTTTTCATATATATATCCTATTATATAAGTGACATTCGGAAAAGTTAGTTAACAATTAACTGCCCATTATATTTGGTGGGTTTTTAAATATAGAGATTGGTTCAAATGAAACGAACTCTTATCCTAAAACGTGAAACGAATGCACTTTTTCTAGTTCGTAGTGCACTTTTCATACAAAAGTGCATTGTAAAATACAAAAAGTGCAATATGAAAAAGTGCACTGAGATTGGTTCAAATGAAACGAACTCTTATCCTAAAACGTGAAACGAATGCACTTTTTCTAGTTCGTAGTGCACTTTTCATACAAAAGTGCATTGTAAAATACAAAAAGTGCAATATGAAAAAGTGCACTACAAAAAGAATGAAAAGTGCACTATAAAATACAAAAAAGTGCAAATCCGAAAAAGTGCACTACGAACTAGTAAAAGTGCATTACGAACTAGGAAAAGGGCATTCATTTCAGAATAAGAGTTCGTTTCAAGATAAGAGTTTGTTTCATTTAAACCAAACTCTTTAAATATATATAATTTTTCTTAACTTTTTTTTCTCCTCCGTTCAATGTATTGAACCAGATATACAGAAAATAATTTAAAAAAAAAAAGTTGTAACCGGCCAGTGTCACAAAACAACGGTTTCAATTTCAAAAGTTTTTTTTTTTTTTTAATTTTTGGTTTTAAAATGTGAATAGTCACACGTGGCTTTTGTGTTTAATTATCATTACCCACATTGTCATGTGCTAATTATTGATTAAAAAAATCATGCACATAATTATCAACCCGCAATTCTTTTCAGTCTTTCTCATAAAGATTAACAAGGCCTATTTTTAAGCTAAAATATAATTTAGTTTAGGACCAAGATAATTCATAAAAGCCCATTAAAAAAATGAAAGCTTTTCAATTAAATTTATGATAAATTAACCAAATTTATTATTTTGATTAATTTCCATCATATAAAATTATGAAAATTTTAAATTCATGAAATTTTTCTCATCAACATTGACTCTCTTTGAGATAAGGATTTATGGTGATAAAGTGGATCATATTTGCAATAAGATGATCAGAGCTGTTTTCACTAATTATGAGAGGGTTGAGGCAACTGGTCAGGGGGTGTTTGGGTTTTTTTGAACAACACCAAGATTCAGTTCACTACTGTTGTCAAGAGTAATCACTTCATCCATGCTGAGTTCGTTGAGAATGGGGTGATGATGCACTTATTTTTTGTGTATGGCCCGCCGACGACAACCCGGAGAGTATGCTTTTGGAGGGAGCTGGAATATGCGGTTAATAATGTGAATGGTCCGATTATTATTGGAGGAGATTTTAACTGTATTCTTACGGATACGGAACGGGATGGTGGCACAGGAGGTTTACACTCGGACTCTCCTACTTTTCATCAATGGAAGAATAATCTTAGCCTTATTGACCTTGAATTTATGGGGCCAAGGTTTACTTGGAGTAGAAGATTATCGCCGACTTTGGTTGTTTCGAAGAGATTAGACAGGGTTTTCTTGAATGATTTAGGACGTAATTGTTGGCCTGATGCTCGGGTTAGACACTTGCCTAGATTCTCTTCCGACCATAATCCGTTGTTACTCTCTCTTAGTCCAGATGTAGCGTGTAATAGAAGTAGAAGACCCTTCCGTTGTGAAGCAGCTTGGTTCAGTCATCCCGAGTTTGAGGACAAAATCAAAAATAGTTGGTGTCGTTATTTGGAGGCGCCAAGTGCTTTGGAAGCTCTGAAAGTTAGTCTCCTGGATTGGAACAAGAAGGTTTTCGAAAATATTCACATAAAGAAACGCCGTTTGATGGAGAGGTTGGAATGGGTTCAAAGCCGTACTAATATGTCGACTTCCAGCAATATGTTGGATTTTTAAGCTAAGATCCAAGGGGGATCGGAGAAAATCTTGGAACAAGAGGAGATTTTTTGGATGCAAAAGTCTAGGGTGCAGTGGTTCACTCATGGTGATCGAAATACTTCGTTTTTTCATACCTCGACTATAATCCGAAGAAAATATAATAGGGTTGATGGGCTGAAAAATGGAGACGGAATTTGGGTTGATACTGGTGATGATCTGGAGAATATGGCAGTGAGTTATTTTACCAACCTTTTCAACCTGGAGTCCAATGATTAGATGGGCTCCTTAGGAAACATGCAAAATGGTTTTCCGAGGTTAGGTACTGATATTATGGAGAGTTTGATTCAGCCGATTATGGGGAGTGAAATTTGGAAAGCTGTTAAGAGTATGGGTCCGCTTAAGTCGCTGGGCCTCGACGGGTTTCAAACCGTTTTCTTCCATAAATGTTGGAGTACAGTTGGGGTGTTTGTTATTCAATTTGTTCGTGAGTTTTTCAGGTCTTCTGTCATGCCGGAGGGGTGAATGATACTGTTATTGTGTTGTTGCCTAAATTGGATAAATCGGAGTCTCGGAGTCAATTCAGGCCTATTAGCCTTTGTAACGTTATTTATAAGACGATTACTAAGATCTTGGCGAATCGTCTCCAACCGTTATTAGCTCGATCATAGGCCCAACACAAGGGAGTTTTATTCCAGGTCGTATGATCACGTATAATATCGTGATTGCCCAAGAGGTCATTCACTCCATGAAAAGAAAAAAAGGTCGGAAAGGTTGGATGATTTTGAAGTTGGATCTTGAGAAGGCTTATGATAGAGTTTGGTGGGATTTCTTGGAAGCTACTTTGAAGGAGGTTGGGTTTCCGGAACAATGGGTTAGATGGGTGATGGCTTGCGTGTCGTCGACAAGAATGCAGTTGCTTTGGAATGGAGAGGTCACTAGGCAATTTTCGACTTCTAGAGGGGTCCGTCAGGGGGATCCTATTTCGCCTTACTTGTTTCTCCTATGTATTGAGAGGCTGAGTCATTTGATCGGAGACGCTGTTGATAGTGGGGAGTGGAAACCAATTAAGTTGACCAGGTCTGGACCGTTACTTTCTCATTTGTTCTTCGCCGATGATATTTTGCTCTTTGTGGAAGCTTCGGTTGAACAAATTCGAATCATTCAGAAGTGTCTTAATGTGTTTTGTGCTGCTTCTGGTCAGAAAGTAAGTGCTCATAAATCCAAGATTTTTGTCTCTAATAACGTTTCTCGAAGGATAGCAAGAAGTCTTAAGGTGGAGAGCGGATTTATGGTTACGGAGGATCTTGGCCGGTATCTTGGTATGAATTTGCTCCATAAGAAGGTGAATAAAGACACTTTTTCACATCTAATGGACAGGTTTAATTCCAAACTTTCGGGGTGGAAATCAGGGTCGCTTAGCTTTGCGGGACATATTACGCTTGCGAAGTCGGTGTTGACCTCTCTCCCGGTTTACACCATGCCTTCGACTCTCATTCCGGTGGGCATTTGTAACAAAATTGATGAAACTGATAGAGGTTTTTTATGGGGAAGTAATGGAGGGAGTGAAAAAATCCATAAAGTGGCTTGGGAGGAGGTTATTAAACCGAAGAATAATGGAGGTTTGGGAATTAGATCGATGCAAGAGATGAATATCGCCTTATTAGGGAAGCTCGGTTGGCGTTTTATTATGGAGGAAGACAGCTTATGGAAGTCAGTTTTGAGGAATAAGTATGTTGATAGAGCGTTGGGGAATTCGTCTGGTTGTTCAAACGTGTGGAAAGGCATTAGAGTGGGTTTATCTGAGGTGATCTCGAAAGGTGCAAGGTGGATTCTTAGAAATGGGAAATCCATCAGATTTTGGCTTGATGTGTGGATCTCTGACTCCCCGCTTATTAAGTAGATGATAGCTATGGTGGACGATTCTCAAATTCAGAACCATGTCAGTGATTACTGGATCGAAAATTATGGGTGGAATTGGGCGATGCTTTCTCCTCATTTGCCTAATACTGTGTTGCTGGATATTGTTGCTTGCTCTCTGTTGCCTGAGGAGAGTATGGAAGAGGATGGTATTTGCTGGAAATTTGCAGCTGATGGTAACTACTCAGTGCAGTCTGGGTAAAATATCCTTCATGGAAATCTTAACAGAAAAGAGGTGGTTTGGATTGTGTACAAGAAGATTTGGCAGTTGAAGGTTCCAGAGAGAGTCCGTGTTTTTATATGGAAGGTTTGTAGAGGTGGCATCATGACGAATGCAGAACGAAGACACCGCCATCTTTCGACGGTTGCTGAGTGTGCGATTTGCCAAGATCGCTCGGAAGAATCTCTCTTGCACTTATTTAGGGATTGCACACATGTTAGTTGTATTTGGAGGAATATGAGAGTTACTGATTTTATTCCCTATTTTTTTCAAATGCAGTTTGTTGAATGGTTCTGCCACTGTATTCTGGTCGAAAGGAAACGAAGTGGATTGGAGTGGTCTTTTTGCTCTTGCACTTTGGTGGATTTGGAAGTGGCGGAATGCGAAAGTGTTCAATGAGAAGATCACAATGTTGGATAAAACAACCTTCATTCTTGGAATGGCAAAAGAATATGCAGAGGTTTCAGGTAAGCTTAATTGATATGATTATATGAATATTCATGAGAACCGTGTGCAGGAGATTTCTTGGTCCGTGCCGAGTGAAGGTTGGGTCAAGATCAATACGGATGGAGCGGTGAAGAGCGATAGAGTGGCGGGGGCAGGAGGTCTTATCCGAGATGAGCATGGTTAGTGGCTAAAAGGTTTTGCTTATAATATCGGCGCGTGTTCGGTCCCGGTGACAGAGCTATGGGGCATGTTGCATGGACTCAAGATGGCTTGGGAGAGCGGTTATCGTAAAGTTATTTTAGAGTCGGATTCTCAACTTGTTATTGGTATTATTGAGTCGAGGGTGATGAGATGTCACCCGCTTTATAGCCTGGTCATGCAGTGCCAAGGCTTTATTACTAGGGATTGGTCTATCCAATTCCGTCATATTTACCGCGAGGGCAATTCGGAAGCGGATTATCTTTCGTCTTTGTCCTTATCTTTCCCTTTAGGTTTGCATGTATTGAGTGCCCCACCTGAGGGGATTATTTTACTGTTGCTTGATGATGTTAGGGGTCGGGCTATCCCCCGTTTGATGACTACTTAGCCCATTTTTTCTTTATTAATAAAATGCCTCCTTGTGGGGCGGAGAGTGCTGTCTCTCCTTCGATCAAAAAAAAGCTTTGTCATATCATAGCAGTTTGCCAATTTAATCGTGAATTGTTTTGTAATATTGAAAACACTATTGATTGATTGCTTTGTTTGATATTCTGAGTATTGAAAAAAAATTAAAACTATGAATAAAAAAATATAATAGGTAGTTTATTATTTATTAAAATACATTTATAATTAATTAAAACTAATTAGATATATAATTCCCTTTTTAAAAACATATAATATATATTAAGTATATTATCGGTTCATCGGTTAACCGCCCGTGAAAATATCGATAACCGTATCCGAACCGTTGAACCGTTAAAAGTATCGGTTGGTTAACCGTAACCGCTTAAAAAAAGTTCGGTTCGGTTAACCGTAAAAAGTGATCGGTTTGTCTGTTTTTCGGTTACAGTTTTTTTGCCCTGCCAGTTGTACCCGTCATACTATGTATGAACACAATTTCGATATTTTATAGACATTTTAAATAAATTATTACTAAATAAAAATATAATATCAAATTTAATATAAGTAATTTATTGCTTTCCATGTACGTAAATTTAGTGATTATCAAATGTTTCAATTTATTTATTAAATATTTTATTATCTATTCTTATTAATTTTAAACATTATAAATATGTACGATTAATTTTCAATTATAAAAGAAAATCAATATAGATCTATAAATAAATTCGTCAAAAGATATATGCTAAAAAGTTTATATTTTTTAAAATATTTTATCTTTAATTTTAAATACTTGTATAAGGAAACTTTCAAAAGATATTGTTATACTAAAAAGATATTTGGTTTATGTAAGAGATAAATTTAAATAGTTAAAAAAATTAATAGAGAGAAGTTATAATACTTGAAATAAAATTTATTTTTTTAAACATGAGGTGGGGCCAGAATCGTTCTGGTGGCTCGAAAAGGTATAGCTTTAATTAGAGCTGTCAAAAGCTGATCGAACCCGCTAACCCGATCCGAACCGCCCGATAATTTTTGGGTCAAGACCCGAAAATTTGAACCTGAAACCCGAAATCAACCGAACCCGATAGAACCCGAAACCCGTTGGGTTGAAACCCGAAACCCGTTGGGTTGATCGATTTAGTATATTTATAAAAATTTTAAATTTTATTTTGAAAATTGTAATATATTCTATTATTAAAAGAAATAAAACTAATATATTATAATTAATTAATATTATTTAATCAAAAATTGATTTTAATAATCATAAAAAAGGGATATTTTAGACCCGCTGGTCAACCCGAACCGACCGAAAATCCGCTATAACCCGACCCGATTGACCCGTGACCCATAACGAAACCGAACCCGATTTAACTCAAACCCGAAATGACCGAACTCGAACCCGCCCGACCCGACCCGATTGACAGGTCTAGCTTTAATATATAGTTATAGATGAGTCAAAAAGTAAATTAAGGAAAAGATTATGTAATTTATTTTTTTTTTATCAAAATTCAATTTAGGTAGGTAATTATCTAGATATTTAAAATTCTATTTTTTATCAAAATTTTATTAAAGTAAATATTACCCATAAATGGATAAAAGGAGAAAGATAAATAATTTTCTTTATTTTTAAATAAAATTCGAATTTGTTATTTTTTCACATAAATAGAAAAAATTAATTAAAAAGGGTAAATTAATTTAAATAAAAAATTTAAATATAAGTCAAAGTCAAAATATTTTTGGTGGCTCAAAAATGTAAAACTTTAATATATAGTTATAGATAGATTATAAAATAATGTATTTTAAATTAAAAAAGAACGCGCTATGAACGCGCTACTCGTTTCCTTCTTGCTGCTCAAAACCCTAGCAGAGTCCTGCTCGCCGCCGCCCCAGATCCCGACCATCGCCTACGAGCACTTGAGCGCCCTTTCTGCCTCCGTTCGCCTGGAATGGAAGGAAAATGCGGAACTTGGATTCTCCCCCAACGCCACACAATTGTTAGCGCCGATAAAGGCCCGCCGCTGGAATAAAAATAAACGCCAGTTTCGACCACGAATCCCCATCCTCCAAGATGCGTGGTGGTTCACTCGGCTGCGACAGAAGTCGGAAAAAAATACCAGATCTGAAAAGACATCGGCTCCTCTTCCCTCCCTCCAGCGCATGTCCGGATTGTGCTGCTTCGTTGGCCGCATTAGCCGGTGCGGGTCGGGCCAACCGCCCCATCGCTGTAGAGTTCTGATGGCGCAACACTCCCACGACGTTTTGGTACACTCACATCTTCAATTATCACCTCTAAAATATAAGAGAACGGATCCGCGTCTATGGAGTCCATGGCGTTATCCTGACCTGGGTACTAGGATCTCGCCTTTTCATGGCGTTTTAGTCCATGTGGAGCATAAATCTGCTTTAGTTTCTCCACCTATTTGGAGTTGGTTGCTCCTTCACCTGTCACTGGTGGTCGGAGGTGGTGGGCCTCTCGTGTCCTGGTGGTGGTGGATCTGGGTATGTGGTGCAGAAGTCTCCGGCGGCCGCATCCCTTTTGGTGCCCTTTGGCTTCCTCTTTCACCATATTCAACCTCATTTGTTGTCTTTCTTTTACGGGGACAGATTTCCTTCTGCACAAATCCCTTTCTTTTGATTACTTTGTTCAAATTTTATTATCCGTATTCAGTCTTTTCTTATTTGTTTCTCTGAGTTTGCAAAGGATTTTTTGTTCCTTCACCCAACCTATCGCCCATCCTTGTCACGGGGCTCGTACTCGCTGCTTTGAGCGGTGCGGTGTTCGAGATGTTGTGCATTGCACTCTATTTGCGATGAATATTAGAAAAACCCATTTGTTATTGTTAAAAAGTCTGATAAATCTTTATCTTTGATTGAGCTGTGTTATTGGTATGCGTCGGGCTGCCTCTCAGTACTCTTGTCGAACAAAATTCACTTAACTCGCATGCCTATAACAAAGGCAATGTACATCTATCTTCTGCACAATATGCAGTTGTTGAATTTTGGGTCTCTTAATTACATGATTTATCTTTGTGTTACCAAACTACTTCTTCTGTTGACCATTAGTGCAATATGTGGTGAACCCACAGTTAATAACCGAAGCCCATGTATTCTTAAGGTGTTGTACACAACAGCCAATCGCCATCTCGATCCACAACGAACTGGTTTTGTTTCAAATGATCTAGAACTTATATAAAAAATCAGCCCATCTTATAAGAAAAATCAAAACATCTTCTGGGCCAAAAGCCTCACCATTAGTGTTGCATATTTACTAAAGATAAAGGCCAAAAGCCAACGCTTAAAACCCAAAAAACAAAAGGCCAAAAGCCACACCGATACAAATGTATCATATTCAACAAAACCTTAAAATCCAAATACTTTTTATCTCGCAATCTCGAAAGGGCATGCACCAAAATCAGGTCGTAATGACATAAAAACAAAAACAAGGGAACAAAGCCCTATAAAAATCTATGACGAAACCCCTCACCTCAGTAATGTTAACCCACGAGGTTCTTGAAGAAACAAAATGCTAATTAACGGGCACAAAAACAAAAAAATACAACAGTTATTGTCGTATGCAAATATATATACCAGAAATTATAAATAACTACCCTGTTGTCCATAAGTTACATAAAATGAAGAAAAAAAATCATTGGAGCTATTCCTCTCCACCCAGGGCCAAAAGCCACAACAAAATCGGTTGCCTATGAAAGTCTGCGCATGGAATTGCAGGGGCATCAAACGCAAGTCCTTTTGGACGGAGATCAACGCGTTATGTCATATTGAACACATTAATCTCATTGCACTTATGGAAACCAAAAGGTGGGGTTCGACTCCGTGGAATTCATCCTTGCGAGCGGATATTCGGGCGGTATTTGCGTCCCTTGGAAGAACTCACTCCTATCAAATGAAACAATACAAACCATCCACAAAGACAATCGATTTGTTGGGTTCCTTTACGAGAACCTTGAAACAAAGAGGAAAATAATCCTAATATTCGCGTATGCGCCACCCAGGCCGCAAGAAAAAGACCAATTCTATAACAAATTGAAGGAGTTAATACAAAATTGCAACCACCCATGTTTACTTATGGGCGACCTTAACGAAATCCAACACCCAAACGAAAAAGTAGGGGGTGCAAACCCGACCCATTCCCGCTTCGAGCGGCTAATTAATTTCAAAAATGACTTTTACATGTGCGATATCCCTACAATCGGGAATAAATATACATGGAGAAAATCCAAAAACCTTGATATTACCACGCTCGAAAAGCTGGACCGAACCCTTGTCTCCAACCAAATCATTCAATGGTTCCCGTCCACAGCGACGAAAAACCATGCTTTCTCTTCTTCTGACCACTGCCCAATATCCTGTGACCTCCCCATTGAGATCGCATTTAAAGCACAACCGTTTTAATTTGAAATGATGTGGACATCTCGAAAAGATTTTCAAAATGTCATCAAACAAGCATGGAGACACAACGCTGGTGGATCCCATATGTTTAATTTGGTAAAAAAAACACAACTTCTCAAAGCAAAAGCCAAAGCATGGAACAAACAAACGTTCGGCAATATCTTCGAACATATAAAAAAACTCGACGAAAACAGAGTTCAGATCTAGAAGGATATAATTGAACAAAACAATGTGGAACTCATTCAAAAGAAAGAACGACTTTTGAGAAAGCGGACATGCCTCCTGGACTTCCACAACTCCTATTGGAAACAAAGAGCCAAAAACACTCACATTAGAAAAACACAAAATATTTCCACCAGATTGCCACCGGACGAAGGAACATAACCAACATTAAAGAAATCCGTACATCGGAAGGTACACAAATTATGGGTGTTGAAAACATCAGAAAGGAAATTAAACGTGACTTCCATAACCGTTTTCGGGAATTGGAAATTAACCACAGAAAGCTCCAAAACATGACACAAGCCATCCAAAAAGAAGTTACCGATGAAGACAACTTATAACTTACCAAACCAGTATCAAACAATGAAATCAATAAGGCCTTATAAGACATTGGGGACGATAAATCGCCTGGCCCGGACGGTATGCTGGCATGCTTCTATAAGAAGTACTGGCACATTGTAGGTCTTGATGTGATAAGGGCCGTTAAAAGTTTCCTCCACACCGGAAAACTCTTAAAATAAATAAACCACACATTCATATCCCTACAACCAAAATGCGAAAACCCCAGCTCCACCAACCATTATAGGCCCATAAGCTTATGCAACACAATATACAAAGTAATATCAAAAATCCTAACAAACCGCCTGAAAAACCTATTAAACAAGCTCATACATCCGATGCAAGGGGCATTCGTTTAGAACCAAAGTATCCACGATAATAACCTTATCGCGCACGAGATCTTCCATTCCTTTCGGAAAAAACAAGGTCGGGAGGGATGGATCGATGTCAAACTAGACATGGAAAAAGCCTATGACCGAATTAGTTGGGACTTCCTAGAAATTGTCCTAGACAAATTTGGATTCAATGGTAAATTCTTGGGCTGGATCCGAGAATGCATCGAAACAGTTTCTTTCTCTGTGTTGGTCAATAACGGGCCAACAGAACAATTCTTTCCCCAAAGGGGACTTAGACAGGGAGACCCCCTATCACCTTACCTATTCATTCTCGCATCCGAAATTCTTGTAAGACAACTTCACTTGCAAAGCATCAACCCCAAAAATGGAATCGGGATCCAAATCACTAGAAACGGAACAAAAATCCCATTCCTCGCTTTCGCTGATGATATCATCATCTTCGCTAAAGCGAATACCACTGCATGTAAAAACATTAAAGAAACTGTTGACAACTATTGCCAGGTATCTGGCCAGAAGGTCAACTTCCATAAATCCGCCTTCCAAGTCACCAAAAATACAAGTAATACAACTAAGGAACAAATCAAACAGATTCTCCAAATCACAAACATGGTTGCGTTGGACAAATACCTAGGATGCCCGATTATCAATGGCAGAGTAACACAAAACACCTTTAAACCACTAATTATGCGGACTAGATCCCAACTTGCAAAATGAAAAGCAAACACTCTATCCCAGGAGGGACGTAAAACCCTAATTAAAGCAAATCTATCAACACAACCCAACTACATTATGCAATCCTTTATGCTACCCCAAGTTACCTTACAAGAACTTGACCAAATAAATAAAATTTTCTTTTGGAACAAGGATCACAACTAGAAACCACTCATTAGTTGGAACTCCATTTGTCGCCCACCCGTGCATGGTGGGGTGGAATCGCAAAGGCAGAAGAGATGAACCAAGCACTCCAAATGAAACTGCTCTGGAAAATACTAGCTGAACAGACAATCTATGGGACAAAATTATTACAGAAAAATATCTTAAAACGGAAAACATCCTAAGCTACAAGAAAAAAACATAACACCTCTTGGCAATGGGCCAAACTAATAGGCCTTAAAGACCTATTCGTGAAAGGACTTATTTGGCAGATTGGGGATGGAAAACCCATTCGAGTATGGAAAGACAACTGGACCGGTAAGGGCCCTCTCAACCCAAGGACAAATGCGGAAAGCCTCATTAACTGGGACGAAACCGTGGATGAGTACCTCAGAGAGGATAATTCGTGGAACATTGAGAAATTGAGCAAGGTAATTAATCCAAACGACCTTGAAATCATATCCAAAATCATCAACCCTATTAACAAAATCCCGGACAGACTATACTGGCAACCTAGCAAAAATGGCTGGTACTGTAACACCCCGACTTCCGACGGGGCGCTACTTAGAAATAGACCTTACAAGGTACTATTAAATAGGTTGACAACTACACTGTAGGACCTTACAACGCGGGCACGACGAGAAAAACATAATAAAACATCCAACCTTTATTTAATAAAACTTAGAAAACGTAATCATGCATGAATCCCCGAAAATCATAAACATTCAAATACGTCACAACGCCTACTGAAACTGAACTATCCGAACAAAATAATAATAACCGAAACATAGTACTAACTCCGTCTAACAAATATTAAAATCAACATCCTAACTAATATAAATAAACTAGTATAACCAATCCCACTATGACACGCGCTCTTTACCGCTCCGGCCCGCCATCTGGCCTCGGTTCCTGCACGACTCCCTGGTTCATACCTAGAACTGAAAAATGTTCCCCGAAGGGTCAGCGTCTAATCTACCAAGCTAGAAAGAATACGAAAATTGCAGAGCGCATTTAAAATCATTTCTATAGTCAGCATACAAATCCACAACCGCAATCATAACTCTAAAGGTCAATACCTAAATTAGTTATATCAGTCACACAAGGCCACATACGCATTCACATTCATAATCTCATACAATGCAATTCCTCCTTTTTCCACAATTCGACTTCCAAGGCGCTCATCACCGCGCCGAGTGCAGAGGTAGGCCCTCTCACTCCACTTCACAATCTCCCTTCTAACCCCTGGCTAAGCCTCCACTGGAGCACTTGCCAAAAACACACAAATAATAATTTTCGTTTGAAGGGGCACGATTTCCCAGTCACACGGGTCAACGTAGCCAACCCTTCCTCAACACCAGCTACGATGGGCCGTGTCGGAAACGGTACCAACACAGAGAAAACGTTCCAAAATATTTTCCGATAAATCACATTTAAAATCATTAACGCACACAACACACAAGGAGTTCAAAACAATTTAAAAGGTATTCGGGACTAGTTCCCAAAACCCGCCCTACAATATCGGTACGCAATCTAACAGGGTAGAGAAGAACCGAGCAAGTCGAAGAACGACTTACCTCCAAGAGGAATTCCTGGCTGATATGTAGATCTAGAACCCGACCAAACAAAGTAACTAAACGTTGTAAAAATTGATTTTTAATATCATAAAAATCCTATTATCAAGAAGGTATATACTCGAGACCAAAACTCCCAAACCCGAATCTCAACCCTCACTCGAGTCTTAGCCAATTCATCCCCCATCCTAATCTTCATCCCATACTTTAACCCGATACATTACTTCAACCCATGTACCCCACACTCGAACCCCAATCTATACATACCTCGAACTAGATCAAACAAATATCGATGACAAATTTATGAAACAAAACGCTTAACCATGAAAACAGAAATTTTCAGAAACTATATGTCCACTTTAAAAATATCAAAACCCGACTAAAAACGATCCAAAAATTACGAAATTTTGTAAGAACACCAGTTATCCATTTATAAAATATCAGAACTTAGAATCATTCAAAAATCGTATGTAAGAAAAAAGTTATGTTTACAATACTACATATATGTTTAACAAAGACGTAAAACTGACATAGGTTGGGTTTTTCTCCTAAACAGGTATGCTAAAATTCGTGAAAATTTATGAAATTTTATAGACAAAAACTAGACTTGCTAACGGTTCCAATGGTATAGAAAACATATAATTTAGAATTATATATGATTTTTGACGACTTTTCTAAGAACACATTAGGATCCTGAAAAACAGAAAACTTGCTGAATTCTTATAAATTACCAGGACTTTCATAGGACTCAAAACTCCGCCAAATTTTAATACACACTAGGTTTACTGGTTAAAAACACCTATGAATTATTTCAGAATTTATTGACGTAAAACAAACATCAAAATCCGTTTCTTTCCACACCCGTACCCAAGATATATACTCCATGAATTTAAGCTTCTACTCTAATGCATGTGAAGAATTCCAATTTCTTTTGGTAATCACTAGACAACTCCCTATAAACGCTAGCTAACTTCTTATCCCATAAAACCTAACTCACTAATTAATAACGATTCACAACCCAAAGAGAAATCATGGAACAGAAGGTATATGTGACGGTTACCTCTATCAACAACCATAAAGGATGCGACTTTCGACGGCGAATAGAGGCGATGTTCACGACGACAAGACGATTTACCGACACCGTTAATGGGCGGTTCGATCAGACGAGTATGCAAAGATAAGAGAGACGTGGATGAGATTGTGAACGAAGAGGTTATCCCAAGATTTCCCTTAAATGGGTGATTATATTAAAAGATAGAATTTTTTAAGGAATATTACTATCTGAGAAAGGGCTTATTAAGATTTGGAATCCGATGGTTAATGAACTAACCATTATTATTATTATTTTTATAATCACCAAAGTGCTATCTAAATATGTAGATTATATAATAAATTCTAACAAACAATTTGGTATCTTTCGTTACGGAAAAAAAATGTTTACAATGTAATATCCCTCATTTTTATAAAGGGTAAAAATATAATTTTACATTTTCCTTTATCATGATAAAATATTTTACATATGTTATCTCTTAAAGTTATTAGGTTATAACATTTTAAATGTTATAAGCTTGGTCTATAAGGTTAAAACTTAAAATCCCATAGTAAAGGTTACAAAAATTATGTTCTCATATTATATACGACCATAAGAATTATGGTTGTATGATTATTATAATATGAGAAAATATAATCATGAATAATATGAGTTGGTTATTATTTAAAAATATGAGAGAGTAATTACGAAATGATAATACTTATGGAAAAGTATTATAATAATATTTTTAAAATTTATATAACTGTTTTTAAAGATAAAGTTTAATAAAAATAAATTGTTTAAAGTTCAAATGATATCTGTCTATTTTATTTGGAGGGCAAAAGTTAAGGTGGAAGGACATTTTTATCACTTTTGCAAAATAAGAGGGTCGTTTGTGCAATTTCTCGGAAATGGATTGAAACCCGATTGGGGTTGTCTTTAACCTTGAGCTCGAATTTTCAAATGGTCATATCTCACTCGTTTCTCAACGGATTTTTGATCCGAAAGATGTTCCGGAAAGCCCATCACATGTTCTTTAATAACCCTCAATCAATTTGGGGTTTTGATTCGGTTGTTGAGAGTGAACGGTCGAGGAATCCAATCGACCTAAAACGTTCAATGTTTCGAAGATGGCTTCAATTCGGTATAATAACATTCAATTAGGCGTTTACTTGTACTCATAAACAATCATCATTCAAGGAGGGAGTAATAGGAGGATCGGAATCGTCGAAATTGACCATTAATTTGTGGATAAACTCGAATTGAAGTGGGGAGACGTTTGGTTTTCGAGATTGGCTGTTCAAGCTCTGAATAAGAGTCATTTGGGGATCGTTTTGAGTGCTACAAAAGGCCCGTGTGAAGAGAAATCAGTTGTACACATTTTTCATTCAGAAACGTTCTCCAAAAACGCTCTCAAAATTGCCCAAAATCGAGTCTCAAACTCGGTGGACTGAAGTCGAAGAAACAGAGCAAGGGCTCGCTTTTTGGGTTCGTTCTCCTTCCACACACAACCAAAATTTTCCTATTTTATATCATTGGAAAGATCTCTCTCTTACGGTTCCAACGCCTACTCACACACCCCGAACCGACGTCGCACGAGGGAGAACCAGGGTGTTGAAGTTGCCCCTGTTTTTGAGATAGCTGCTGCGTTTTTGGCCCGTGAGCAGGTCGGGCCCGACCCGGCCCGACTGGGCTACTCACCTTTTGTAGGTATATTCGATTTTTAATTTAATATTTTTTAAAAAAAGAAATTTTCTTTTGTTAAATTCAAATGGGTAAAAAAAATTTAAATTGACAAATGTTAGGAACTTGGTATTTTATAAGTATTTAAATTAACTTGTAAATTTTTTTAAATGGGTATTTTGAGTATTCATGAATAAATGGTATTTTAAAATGGATATTAATAAGAGGAAGAATTTCTTATGTATAAATAAGATTAGTAATAATGTTTTAAATATTTATAAAGTAATAAGGTTTTTCTTTAGATTACTATTAAAAATATATATATACATATGTTGAGGTTAATATATTATAAAGAAAAGTTTAAATTGAATGATATGAAGAATTTATAAAATTCATAACTTAGTGTTATTATATTAATAAAAAGGAAGTTATTAATATAATGGGTAATAATTTTTATAAACTTAAATCCATTATCATTCCTCGGAAAATCAACGTTGCAAATGAACAAATAAATTGACGACAATTTATTTTGTGGTTGATTGAAACAGGAATAAGTTCTTAATCTCTAGTGATCGTTTCGTAAACCATCACGTCGTACGAGGCAAGTGGTTTGGGTTCGATTTCCATATAAAGTTGTTTATGCATCACTCGTCTTATCAATCATGTTACATATTTTGTTATATGTTTCATGTGCTTTAGATTGTTTTATGACTTTGTTGGGAACTCTTGTATGATATAAAATGAATCTAGGATTTATATTGTTCTAGATTTAATGATGTTATTTCTAGTTGTACTTAGGTTACGCTAGATGGATTGTAGCGCCGTTGCCTTGTGATATGTGTGCGTAGATGAGTAGGCTTGTATGTGTGTACTTAATGTTATACGTGTTGATTCATTCGACTTTAATCTTGAGCCGATGCTCTACTTGTAAGACCATGGTCAATACCCGCTCGCTCGATGAGGGGTGATGGCACGTAGCTCGTGTTAGTCTGGGTTCGCCACCCAACCTTTGAGTATTTCGTGGGGCCGTAACCCACATTCTGTCTTTCTTAAAAGTATGCTTAATTCCAAGTGGAACGATATTGTGATTCTTAAAATCTGTAGAGATTAAATAGGCGCCCGTTGGAGACAACAAAAATGATAGGAAGGTTAGTACAAAATAGAATCCCATCCTTACTCTCGGATTTCGTAATTCTCTGGCTCCAATCTGAATTCGCACAACACGTATGCGGTGAGGTTGGTAGAGGGAAACGTGATTAACGAGGGGTTTAATCACCACCTGACTAAATGTGTGAAACCCAAGTTCCCAACATAAGTAAATCTTTCCTTATAAACCGAGACTCACCCTTAGGTGACGTTCTTATTCTGTTTCTTCGAATCATAGTTTTCCTAGGAGGTACAAGGTCCGAGGATGGGTCCGGCTTTCATTCGGTACCCGACATCCCAACTCGTCTCTTCCTAAAAACCGAACCACCTTCCAAAACCCCATTTGCTTAGTCTGTCACAAGACTAACCGACCGTTTATTTTCCTTGCATGGTCGGCTGGTGTCCATCGCATTTCTCGGCGCGACACATCAGGGGTGGAGTTCTACATCGAGGACCAAGAGGAACAAGCCTGAAAAGGAAGATCAATTTTGAGGAGCAGCTGGATCGAAGGTGGTTAGCTTTGATATAAGTTTAGAATAAATTTAAAGGTCGAGGTTCCAACTTGTGGGACCCTTCTCATTTCAAATTTGTATCCATTCAAGTTATTCAACTTTTGTATTTAACTTCCGCATTTAAAGTTTTTAGTTAAGTTCTGTAATTACTGTAAGCCTTGGGTGACTTTGAGAGCTTAATCTTAGGGTCACTGGCGATAACTTTATAATGCCATTCCTTAGGTCGATCCTTATTTTCTAATCACTTATTAATGTTCCATTCGTAGAGGTATGGTTGCGTGTACCTTTAGACTCTAGTGTCTAAGGTACATATTCTCGAGATAGATATTTTTATCTTCCTTGGTCAATCTATCTTAAGTCCTAGTGATGGTTGTTAAGTGATTGAACCATCTTATGTCTTGTTGTTTATACTGATCCAAGTCCTTGTACCTTAGTCTTTACACACGTGAAGTTGCCAAGTAATTGTATGAAATAAAGAAACTCCTCTCGGGAATAGGTTTTTATTTCGACATTCTATTAGTTTAAGATCAAAGATAATTCTCTTCTAAAAAGCTTAGTCTTTAAAACTTTGCATAAAAGAAAGAAATTATATGTTTAATTGTGGTCTACTCATTTAAAGTCAATGTGCAACCATCTATGCCAATTCATGGTTAGTGAAAATCACATCCTATTTCGTTTTAGAAGAAAGACGGTTAGTTTTATGAAAATTTGATTGTTAAAATTGTTTCAATAGTTTTATGTTTAAAATAAGGTGTCCGAGTCCTTTGATGAGTTCTTTTCAAGTTCAACATATTTGAAGCATTGATCAAATAACCAACAATTGTTAACCTTGCTATCTTTGTTCCATCTTCGTAAATTTGTTGCGGGATATTTTCTTCGGATTTATGTTTTTATTAAGTAAGTTTTCTCTACGATATATTTTCATGGTGGTGAGTAAGAATGTATTTTGTCTTCCATCCTGATCACATGGTAAGGCAAGATCACATGTCTTATTCCTGTGGAAATGCAGTAAAGGGGTTAGGTTGGCTCGGTTCCCCATCTTGATCACATGGTGGAATGTGAGAACCCTAAGTCCTTAAGGTTCGATTTGAGAAAATGAGTTTTCAAATGTTGGGATTCTTGTTTATAACTCAATGTTTGAAGATTTAAGAGTATAAAGATTTTGCTTAGGATTTAAATATAACTATGCTTTCTATGAAAACAAATCAAATCAATACTTCATAAATGAGCTTATTTTACTTATTTATTTATTTGTCTTTATTTTATTTTCATGGTTGATAACTCATCATCTATTTGGTTAAAAGCCTTGCCTAAGCTATAAGACAATTTTTTTTAATGCATCAAATGACATAAATATTTTTAATCATGTTCGAGTTATAAAAACATGATGTCTCTCAACTTTGGTATTTAAGTAGAGTGATTTTGTAATGATTCTTGTGCAAGCAATAAGAATGTTGGTGAATATAAAAAGAAATGACGTACTTCATACTTTGAAATTGCTTTTAAATATATTGGAAACTTGAGCAATTTACTATGATTCAGTTTGATTGGTTTAGGTTACTTTTACCAACCAAAGCCTTCCATTTTCTTTTATTAAAATTTCAAGTTGTTACTACGCCGATGCCGATAGTGAATAAACTCTACATAGCCTTAGTCTCTTGTTGAATAGTTTAGTATAATCAATTTGTCTCACTTGGCGTATAGTTCATTTCTATGTTTTTCACATCCTTTGGGTATCCTTAGAAGCATGCCAACTTCGTTTATAGAGCATATTGTGTTGAATACAACAGAATAATTCTAATATCCATCTAATCCTAAATCCTCGTATAGTACTCGTATTAGTTGTTTGCGTCATAGTTGTTTGTCTTCATAGTACTCCATGAATTGGTAATTCAAACAAGATTGTATCTTGTAAGTTGTAATTCCGATTGAGTTAGCCACAAGGTTAAGTATGATTACGATTTTATCTATTATGAGCGTCGACTTAGTTTCGCGGACGAAACTATTTTTAAGGGGGTACTATTGTAACCGCCCACGTATTTATTCCTTGAGAACCGTTTTAAGAGTCGTTCTTTAGGTAGCATGATAGATAAGGAGGTGTATATCTTCATAAGACGGTACCTTACCTTAATCTAGTTTCGCGGACGAAACTCTTTTTAAGGGGGTACTATTGTAATATCCCTCATTTTTATAAAGGGTAAAAATATAATTTTACATTTTCCTTTATCATGATAAAATATTTTACATATGTTATTTCTTAAAGTTATTAGGTTATAACATTTTAAATGTTATAAGCTTGGTCTATAAGGTTAAAACTTAAAATCCCATAGTAAAGGTTACAAAAATTATGTTCTCATATTATATACGACCATAAGAATTATGGTTGTATGATTATTATAATATGAGAAAATATAATCATGAATAATATGAGTTGGTTATTATTTAAAAATATGAGAGAGTAATTACGAAATGATAATACTTATGGAAAAGTATTATAATAATATTTTTAAAATTTATATAACTGTTTTTAAAGATAAAGTTTAATAAAATAAATTGTTTAAAGTTCAAATGATATCTGTCTATTTTATTTGGAGGGCAAAAGTTAAGGTGGAAGGACATTTTTATCACTTTTGCAAAATAAGAGGGTCGTTTGTGCAATTTCTCGGAAATGGATTGAAACCCGATTGGGGTTGTCTTTAACCTTGAGCTCGAATTTTCAAATGGTCATATCTCACTCGTTTCTCAACGGATTTTTGATCCGAAAGATGTTCCGGAAAGCCCATCACATGTTCTTTAATAACCCTCAATCAATTTGGGGTTTTGATTCGGTTGTTGAGAGTGAACGGTCGAGGAATCCAATCGACCTAAAACGTTCAATGTTTCGAAGATGGCTTCAATTCGGTATAATAACATTCAATTAGGCGTTTACTTGTACTCATAAACAATCATCATTCAAGGAGGGAGTAATAGGAGGATCGGAATCGTCGAAATTGACCATTAATTTGTGGATAAACTCGAATTGAAGTGGGGAGACGTTTGGTTTTCGAGATTGGCTGTTCAAGCTCCGAATAAGAGTCGTTTGGGGATCGTTTTGAGTGCTACAAAAGGCCAGTGTGAAGAGCAATCAGTTGTACACATTTTTCATTCAGAAACATTCTGCAAAAACGCTCTCAAAATTGCCCAAAATCGAGTCTCAAACTCGGTGGACTGAAGTCGAAAAAACAGAGCAAGGGCTCGCGTTTTGGGTTCGTTCTCCTTCCACACACAACCAAAATTTTCCTATTTTATATCATTGGAAAGATCTCTCTCTTACGGTTCCAAAGCCTACTCACACACCCCGAACCGACGTCGTACGAGGGAGAACGAGGGCGTTAAAGTTGCCCCTGTTTTTGAGATAGCTGCTGCGTTTTTGGCCCGTGAGCAGGTCGGGCCCGACCCGGCCCGACTGGGCTGCTCACCTTTTGTAGGTATATTCGATTTTAATTTAATATTTTTTAAAAAAAAGAATTTTTTTTCTTGTTAAATTCAAATGGGTAATTTTTTTTTAAATTGACAAATGTTAGGAACTTGGTATTTTATAAGTATTTAAATTAATTTGTAAATTTTTTTAAATGGGTATTTTGAGTATTCATGAATAAATTGGTATTTTAAAATGGATATTAATAAGAGGAAGAATTTCTTATGTATAAATAAGATTAGTAATAATGTTTTAAATATTTATAAAGTAATAAGGTTTTTCTTTAGATTACTATTAAAAATATATATATACATATGTTGAGGTTAATATATTATAAAGAAAAGTTTAAATTGAATGATATGAAGAATTTATAAAATTCATAACTTAGTGTTATTATATTAATAAAAAGGAAGTTATTAATATAATGGGTAATAATTTTTATAAACTTAAATCCATTATCATTCCTCGGAAAATCAACGTTGCAAATGAACAAATAAATTGACGACAATTTATTTTGTGGTTGATTGAAACAGGAATAAGTTCTTAATCTCTAGTGATCGTTTCGTAAACCATCACGTCAATTACGAGGCAAGTGGTTTGGGTTCGATTTCCATATAAAGTTGTTTATGCATCACTCGTTTTATCAATCATGTTACATATTTTGTTATATGTTTCATGTGCTTTAGATTGTTTTATGGCTTTGTTGGGAACTCTTGTATGATATAAAATGAATTTAGGATTTATATTGTTCTAGATTTAATGACGTTATTTCTAGTTGTACTTAGGTTACGCTAGATGGACTGTAGGGCCGTTGCCTTGTGATATGTGTGCCTAGATGAGTAGGCATGTATGTGTGTACTTAATGTTATACGTGTTGATTCATTCGACTTTAATCTTGAGCCGATACTCTACTTGTAAGACAATGGTCAATACCCGCTCGCTCGATGTGGGGTGATGGCACGTAGCTCGTGTTAGTCTGGGTTCGCCACCCAACCTTTGAGTATTTTGTGGGGCCGTAACCCACATTCTGTCTTTCTTAAATTTATGCTTAATTCCAAGTGGAACGATATTGTGATTCTTAAAATCTGTAGAGATTAAATAGGCGCCCGTTGGCGACAATTAAAATGATAGGAAGGTTAGTACAAAATAGAATGCTATCCTTACTCTCGGATTTCGTAATTCTCTGGCTCCAATCTGAATTCGCACAACACGTATGCGGTGAGGTTGGTAGAGGGAAACGTGATTAACGAGGGGTTTAATCACCCACCTGACTAAATGTGTGAAACCCAAGTTCCCAAAATAAGTAAATCTTTCCTTATAAACCGAGACTCACCCTTAGGTGACGTTCTTATTCCGTTTCTTCGAATCATAGTTTTCCTAGGAGGTACGAGGTCCGAGGATGGGTCCGGCTTTCATTCGGTACCCGACATCCCAACTCGTCTCTTCCTAAAAACCGAACCACCTTCCAAAACCCTTTTTGCTTAGTCTGTCACAAGACTAACCGACCGTTTATTTTCCTTGCATGGTCGGCTGGTGTCCATCGCATTTCTCGGCGCGACACATCAGGGGTGGAGTTCTACATCGAGGACCAAGAGGAACAAGCCTGAAAAGGAAGAAAAATTTTGAGGAGCAGCTGGATCGAAGGTGGTTAGCTTTGATATAAGTTTAGAATAAATTTAAAGGTCGAGGTTCCAACTTGTGGGACCCTTCTCATTTCAAATTTGTATCCATTCAAGTTATTCAACTTTTGTATTTAACTTCCGCATTTAAAGTTTTTAGTTAAGTTCTGTAATTACTGTAAGGCTTGGGTGACTTTGAGAGCTTAATCTTAGGGTCACTGACGGTAATATCCCTATATAAAAAGAGGGTGTTACATACAAACCGACTATTACAGGTACTCAACCCATTCAACCATGCAATGGATCCACCAATCTAAAGGCGAACCAAAAATAAACCTACCTTGGATTAACAAACTTAGCACCCCCCAAAGTGAAAAATTTTGTGTGGAAATTAGCCAGAAATGGTTTGCCAACTAAGATGAGGCTCGCAGCCAACCATATCCCGCTTCCGCCGGGCTGCGAGGCTTGTAACAGCCTGGAGGAGGAAGACACTAACCATGTGTTACTCTTGTGCCCATTAACCGAGGAAACCATCAAATCCGTAAACCCCAAACTCTGCCGAATCCTCAACCAAATTTCCCCTGGCGATAAAAAAACCACACATTGTCCTAGATGAGATAAGAACGCGATTAACAAAAGAGGAAATGAAATTCTTCGCTAACACCTGGTGGTGCCTATGGTACTCTAGGAATAAAAGAGTTTTCGACAACAATAACAACAATAACTTGAATAACGCCGCAAACATTTGCGACTTTATTCACAACCAAATTAAAAATTGGAAAAACGCGGAAGCCTCGGCCTCAGACAACTCAAGTTCCGAAACGACTAGAGGTGGGCCTAAGAGAAAGCCCACAAAATGGGCAAAACCCAAAAGTGATTTTACTAAATTGAATTTTGATGGTGCAGTTAATACGGATGGCGTGGCTTCTTACGGGTTCGTTCTCAAGGACTCATGCGGCTCCCCCATCCATTTCGACGGAGGATTGATTGGTCATCAGTTCATTCTGACTTCCGAGACCATCGCCTTACGCCAGGGACTACTCGAGGCCATTCGTCGTGGCATTCCCCGGATCCAGATTGAAGGCGATAATCTGCAGCTGGTCAAGGCCGTTCTTGGTGACTAGCGCTGCCCGTGGGAGATTGAGTTTCTTCGTTCGGACATCCACTGCTTGTTGGCTCGTTTCCAGGATTGGGATATCGCTCACGTCAACCGTGAGTGCAATTCGGTGGCGGACTACATCGCTGGCTCGTTCCGACGCGTTTCCTCTATTCCGCTTGCAGTAGATTCGGGTTCATACACCCTCATCCATCAGGATGCTCTTGGGCGGTCACTAGCTTGTTAGTGACCACCCAAATTCCGTTCCTTATAAAAAAAATATATTTTAAATTAATTTAGTACAATACATACGTGATCTTTTTTTTTTATTTTATCTTTATGTTTATTTGGGGATAACTTTTTTGTACAATTATTATTTTTATATTCCAATTACCTTGTAAATTATTATTTTAATATGGGGTGATGTGGTGCAAATTGGTGGCAAAAATTGCTACAACTTTTGTTATTAGTAACTAATTTTACCCGTCGTACCATGTACGACTACGATTCGATATTTTATAAACATTATAAATAAGATATTAATAAATAAATAAAAATACAATATAAACTTTAATATAAGTAATTTATTTCTCATAGAATGTATATAATTTTTTAGTCAAATATTATATTCTTCATATTTTATTACTTTTCATGTACGTAAATTTAGAGTTTATCAAATATTTCAACATATCTATTAAATATTTTATTATCTATTTTAGTAATTTTAAAAATTATAAATATTTATCATTAATTGTTTTATAAAACAAAATCACTATATATCTATAAATAAATTAGTTAAAAGAAATATTCTAGAAGATATATATTTATTTTAAAATATTTTATCTTTAATTTTAAATACTTGTATAAGAAAGCTTTCAAAATATATTGTTATACTAAATAGATATTTGTTTGATGCTAGAGATAAATTTAAATAGTTAAAAAGAATTTAATAGAAAAAAGTTATAATAATAGAAATAAAAGTTAATTTTTTAAATATGAGGTGGGGCCAGAATCGTTGTAGTGGCTCGAAAAGGTATAGCTTTAATATATAGTTATAGATCTTTTCTTTAGTATATTTATATAGATTTAGATATATGGCCAAAAATGAAAGATTTCCTTATATTAAACAATTCTATCTAAAAAACGATTTCCTTAATGATCAAGATCTCAAGATCTGCGTAAGAAAACGATTAGAAAAACGGTTTCCTTATATTAAACAATTCTATCTAAAAAAACGATTTTCTTAATGATCAAGATCTTAGTTAAAAAATGATTATAAAATAAATATTATAGAATTTGTATGATAGCATAAAAAAATATGGTAATGATCTTCCTATCTATCATATCATATAGAAAAATAAAAGATTGTTTTAATAATGAGATTTTCTATTTACATATTCTAAAAACAAAAGATAAGAATTTATCATATCCAAAAATAAAATATTATTTTAAAAAAAAGGGTGGTGTGATCCAATCTAAAAGCAACATGTGTCGTTTAATAATTTTTTTTAACCCCCGCTTTAAGTTATAGTTATGATTATGATATGATATAAGGGCCCGTTTGGTATTGATATCTTAAGGTTATCAGATATCGGTATCGCTATCGGATATGAGATATGGGTATGGGATTTGATATCCATATCTTTGTTTGGAATGGTAAGTATATCAATTTATATCTCATACCTATTGTTTGTTTACACATAATTGAATAAAGATATCAAAACTCGAATTATATTAAACAAACTAGTTGATGACCCGGGCCTTGTCCGAGAATTTTTTTAAATAAAAATTGTAATATTTAGATTAAATGTGATATATATATTATAATTTATATACCAAAAATAATATTTCAAATTATTAAATTAAATATTACATATTTAATTTATTTTATATAATATTTTTTATTATTAAAATGTATAAAACTATCATCTTATTCTTAAAAATGTTATTTGTAATATTTATGTAATGATCATAAAAAAGTTATATGTTCTTAAAAAAATTTAAAAATTATTGCATAAATTTAACATTAAAATTTTATATTTAACATTAAGAGATCAATATTTTTTATTTATTTATTAAGGAATTCATAATATAAAAAATCAACATATTTATGAATAGAAAAATAATATATTGAAACACACAACATATCTATATCGACACTAATTGAATAGTCGTCATACTTGTTAATAGAAAATTAGTATAAAAAATCAACATGCTTATGGATAGAAAATTTAGAAAGTTGTCATACTTATGAATAGAAAATTAATATATGAAAATATGAAATTTAATATAAAATCTACAATAAAATACATGATCCATATTGATTAGATAATATATAATTAATGAAAAAATTATTATTAAAAATAGGGTGGCTTAAATATAAAAAACTTAATGACGAATCTGCCCAAAAATGCTTCAGTTTTAGAAGATATATATTGATTAGGGTAAGAAGTAGATTGAAATTAAAGTGCAATGAACGTCTATCCAGAACTAACAATCCAGACAAATTTGAACATCAAAGCACCAATTTCCCAAAAAAATCACTCTTTCTACCCAAAATAAGATCAAATTCCCACAAAATTTAAAGAATTTGTACAGAATAAGGAACACTACACCATTCCGTTGATTTAGCGTCCAAGATTTAGCGACCACGGAATATGGTAGCTAATTGGCGACCACATGGTCACTAATTAGCGACCACATGGTCGCCAATTCTGAGATAAAAAGAATAAAAAAACATAGCGACCACATGGTCGGAACATTAGTGACCACACCTTGTGTGGACGCTAAAACTTCGCAGGAATAAATGGCGCCTGTATTTAGCGACCACATGGTCGCTAATTCTCAAAATGTATTTAGCGACCATGTGGTCGCTAAATCCGAACCTGGATTTAGCTGCCACATGGTCGCTAATTTACCACTTATGTAATTAGCGACCACGTGGTCGCTAATTTCTAACTTATTTATTTAGTGACCACATGGTTGCTAATTTCCAACTTATGTATTTCGTGACCACGTGGTAGCTAAGGCCAGGATTTAGCGACCACATGGTAGCTAAATTCAGATTTAGCTACCACATGGTCGCTAAATCGGACTTAGCTACCACGTGGTAGCTAAATCGGACTTAGCTACCACGTGCTCGCTAAATGGGATTTAGCTACCAAGTGCTTGCTAAATCCTGATCCTGGATTTAGCTACCATGTGGTCGCTAAATCCTGGATTTAGCTACCATGTGGTCGCTAAATACACTCCGTTTTATGTAGGGATGTTCAACGGGTCGGGTTGCCCGCAACCCGCACTGACCCGACCCGCAAATTGCGGGTCGTGGGTCGACCTTTGATTAATTTTTTTTACATTTAGTCTTTACACTAGTGGGGATAGATCTCATTTTGTAATCCCGAGTTCCCGTCTCGACTCTCCACAGTCCGTCCACCCGTGAAACTCCAAACCCTAGATCTAGATCTACTATCGCCGGCCGCTCAGCCTCTCCCGCGCTCGCACGCCGCCGGCTCGTGCTCGCTCATCCTCCGGAGACTCCGTACTGGCTCCCTCCAGCCCTCTAGACGACAGACTCCATCCTCTTCCTTCGCTCCTTCCCCGATTCGGCGACTCCGACCTCTTCCCCTTCCCCGACTCCGACCTCTTCTCCTTCCTCGACTCAACGACTCCGACATCCGCTCCAGCCCTCCACGTTTGCTATGGATACTGATGTTGCTTTTCCCGACTCGGTCTCTAGGTTTGCTATGGCTGCTATGGTTTGTGTTCTTTACGGGCTTATAAAACCAGAAAGCAATTTGATGTTGCTTTTTTGTACGTTGTTTTTTTTGCGCTTGAATGCTAAATTGATGATGTTGCTAGTTGTTTTTGGTACGTTGTTTTTTTTAATTGTGTTCATTTGATATTTTTTTGGCTTATAAAACCCAAACCTCTTCAGATTTGGGTTTTTTTGTATTTTATTTTTCGTGGTTCAGAAAATCAAATTAAAAAAAATGGATAATCAGAAGATTAGAAAGATCAAAAAATGATAATTGCGGGTCAATCGGGTCGAGCCGCGACCCGACCCGTTAGACCCGCAACTCGCGGGTCAAAATTATTATTTTTGCGGGTCGCGACCCGTTGAACATCCCTAGTTTTATGTAATCAACATTTCTTTTTTTTTTTAAAAAAAAAATCAGAGTTGTATTTAGCTACCACATGGTTGCTAATTAGCGACCACATGGTCGCTAATTACCAAAAATTAAAAACCCTGCTGATGCTCAATTACTCCCACCATAATTTGGGAGTTAGCAACAACATGGACGCTGCTTCCCAAATAATTTTAAAAAGGCCACCTCGTCAAATATTCCCTCCCATATTTCTTATGTGTTTAGCGACCACATGGACACTAATGCCAAAATAATTTTAAAAAGGCATCCTCGTCAAATTATCCCTCCCATATTTTTTTATGTGTTTAGCGACCACATGGACGCTAATACCTCCAATTTATGTTTTTAAGGATTTCTTTTTATTAAAAAAAAGTTGTATTTAGCTACCACATGGTAGCTATTTAGCGACCATGTGGTCGCTAATGACGGATCGTTTTCTCTCTGCCTGTTTTAAAACAAGTTTCATATCTTCAAATTGTCATTCCAGATTTCAAACAATGGAGTCAAACAATGGCATCAAACCTCAACAATGAACAGTCTTGTCTTATGTCTTTAAATTGGCTAAAAGCAGCCAATTGACGAAGAAAAATAACAGAAGCAGAGAGGTTGGGGATTTCCTGTGTCTAATTCATTTTGCTCGATGAAGGCGATTCGAGAGTGATTCTTTAGATTCTCACAATGAACGGAAACAACACAGTGACTCAAATGGACGGAAAATCAAACGTAAATCTAATTAAGGGCACAGGACAAACTCTTATAAAAGTTCAAGGGCATATTCTAGAATAGTTTTTTTTCAGGGCACCAATCAGAAAAGCAAAACCCTAGGTGTACCAGACGGAATTTTCCTTAAATGTATTTAGATTTAGATTATTTATTTATAATTATAGTTAAATATGACATGTAAATGATGATGCAGAATATAATGTGATGTGTAAAAAATATCATGACATGGCTTAAGGAAAAGATGCCACATGGCAGCATCTGATGTGACGTAATTTCGTAACGACATGTGGCAAAAGCTGAGGTGGCGCGATAAATGGCTCCAATCCTTACTGCTTTTATAAATATACTAGATTGTAAATAAAATTTAAAAAGAAAGGCAAAAACGTAATTTACTTTACTTAACGGAGAAAATGATATTTTTCTTTAAAATGGGTGGTTAAATGCACATAATTACAAATAAGGGGTGGTTAGATATCGATATCTAAAAGATATCCTGATATCACAAACCTCTTGTTTTGATATATATACCGAAATATCGGGCGGTATCGCTCATATCTTGTCTTCCCCTTTCCATTTCCCAACTCTCCCCGCTCCACCTTATCCATCCTCTTCCACTGCCAGATTCGGGTTTCCGTCCTGATGGTTCTCGGTCGGAGTTGAGTATCATCGCTTCAAGGCTCCACCACCTAGACCTATACAAATTGTTTGAACTCGACTTTTTCATCAGCGCTCCGCCTAGATCTGAACCACCACTGCACCGCCTAGATCTGGGTCACCTACTCCGTCGTCGTCCTTCCTTGCAGAAGATGAACTCGACTTTGTCACCTTCACTACAAAAAATTGTGGATTTAGCGACCACTAGCGTGGTCGCTAAATCTAGAAATCTGGTCGCTAAATGCATTTAACGACCATATAGTGGCCGCTAAATGCATTAAGCGACCATATAGTGGTTTCTAAAAGTCTGGTCGCAAATAGTATTAGCGACCATATGGACGCTAAATCCCAACCATGATTTAGCGTCCATATGGACGCAAATCCCGAACAGGATTTAGCTACCAAGTGGTAGCTAAATCCGAGTTTAGTGGTAGCTAAATAGCGACCATGTGGTAACTAAATCTGGGTTCAGATTTAGCGAACACGTTGTCGCTAAATCCTGCTATATTTTAAAAAAAAATATATTAATTAATTTTTTTAAAATTTATTTATTTAAAATGAATTTAAAAATATTAAACAAAACTATTAAATATTATAAAAATATAGTTAATTAATATATTCATAATAAATATTATAAAAAACATAACAACAATCAATTAAATAATTAACATATGTTTATAAATATTATAAAAAAATAAATTTATAAATATTATAAAAATATAATTAGTTCATAATAAAAAACACAATAATCAATTCAAAAACCTAATTAATTCATCAAATTAAACAACAAAAATAACTAAAATCCTCTTAATCATCCAAATTATTCAACAACAAAAAGCCAACAACAATAATCAATAACATAAATGTAAGCAAATTCATCAAAACTATCAAACTAAATTTCAATCCTAAATTATACATAGAATCCATTATATTCATCCAATTCATCATATTATAAATCGAAAAACAACAAATTAATCCTAATATTATCAATCTCCTAAATTTTAAATTGTACCTAAATCAATATAAATTATAACAATTACACTCAAATCAACATGTATCAACAATAACACCACCTATTAATTTATCCAAATTAATCACAAAATAATAATACAAATTTGTCCCTTGAATTATTCTAGGTCAACAAAAAATTAACAACAACAACATGCAACATGAATATCCACATCAATTTCAACAACAATCAAGGATACACTAACAAAAAAAAAAATCAAATTCAACAATCAATTTCAACAACAACAATCATTTCCATCAACAACAACAATCAATCTCAACAAAAAAAATTAATAGAAAAAAACATGAACATGAAAGGAGAGGAGAAAGGTACCTTGAAGAAAGATGATCGATGACGAGATTCGAAGATGGTGCTAGGCGGCGACAACATCAAACAAATCCAACAATCAATATCAACAACAATCAATTCGAACAACAACAACAATCAATCCAAAAAAAAACAATTAATCAAAAAAAAAATTGAAGATCAATGGAGAGGAGGAGGGTACCAAGAAGGAGGTGCTCGGTGGCGGCAATGCTAGGAGGAGAGCGGAAATTGAAGAGGAGGGGAGGAGGTGGTGATGGAGGAGAAGGAAGGAGTTAGCGGAGAGAACAAAGAGAGTGAGAAGGACTTCGAAGTAGAAAATGAGGAAGACAATTGTGTCTTTCGATATAAAAGGTATTTAGCGACCACGTGGTCGCTAATAGCGACCATGTGGTCGCTAAATACACCTCATTTTATGTATTCAGCCGTTCTTTTTTTAAAAAAAAGAACGGCTGAATACATAATAAATACTGTCTTCCTCATTTACAAATATTAAATAAAACTATTAAATATTACAAAAATATAGTTAATTAATATAATCATAATAAATATTATAAAAAACATAACAACAATCAATTAAATAATTAACATATATTTATAAATATTATAAAAAATCAATTTATAAATATTATAAAAATATAATTAGTTAACAATAAAAAACACAATAATCAATTCAAAAACCTAATTAATTCATCAAATTAAACAACAAAAATAACTAAAATCCTCTTAATCATCCAAATTATTCAACAACAAAAAGCCAACAACAATAATCAATAACATAAATGTAAACAAATTCATCAAAACTATCAAACTAAATTTCAATCCTAAATTATACATAGAATCCATTATATCATCCAATTCATCATACTATAAATCGAAAACAACAAATTAATCTTAAATTCATCAATCTCCTATAAATCTTAAATTTTTATAAATTACAACAATTACACCCAAATCAACATGTATCAACAATAACACCACCAATTAATTTATCAAAATTAATCACAAAATAATACAAATTTGTCCCTTAAATCATTCTAGGTCAACAACAAATTAACTACAACAACATGCAACATGAATATCCACATCAATTTTAACAACAATCAAGGATACACTAAGAACAAAAATCAAATTCAACAATCAATTTCAACAACAACAATCATTTCCAACAACAACAACAATCAATTTCAACAAAAACAATTAATAGAAAAAAACATGAACATGAAAGGAGAGGAGAAAGGTAACTTGAAGAAAGATGATCGATGACGAGATTCGAAGATGGTGCTAGGCGGCGACAACATCAAACAAATCCAACAATCAATATCAATAACAATCAGTTCCAACAACAACAACAATCAATAAAAAAAACAATTAATCAAAAAAAATTGAAAATCAAAGGAGAGGAGGAGGGTACCAAGAAGGAGGTGCTCGGTGGCGGCAATGCTAGGAGGAGAGCGGAAATTGAAGAGGAGGGGAGGAGGTGGTGATAGAGGAGAAGGAAGGAGTTAGCGGAGAGAACAAAGAGAATGAGAAGGAGTTCGAAGTAGAAAATGAGGAAGACAAACGCGTCTTTCGATATAAAAGGTATTTAGCGACCACGTCACCTTATTTTATGTATTCAGCCGTTCTATTTTTAAAAAAAGAACGGCTAAATACATAATAAATATTGTCTTCCTCATTTACAAATATTAAATAAAACTATTAAATATTATAAAAATATAGTTAATTAATATATTCATAATAAATATTATAAAAAACATAACAACAATCACTTAAATAATTAACATATATTTATAAATATTATAAATAAACAATTTATAAATATTATAAAAAATATAATTAGTTCACAATAAAAAACACAATAATCAATTCAAAAACCTAATTAATTCATCAAATTAAACAACAAAAATAACTAAAATCCTCTTAATCATCCAAATTATTCAACAACAAAAAGCCAACAACAATAATCAATAACATAAATGTAAACAAATTCATCAAAACTATCAAACTAAAATTCAATCCTAAATTATACATAGAATCCATTATATTCATCCAATTCATCATATTATAAATCGAAAATAACAAATTAATCTTAAATTCATCAATCTCCTATAAATCTTAAATTTTTATAAATTACAACAATTACACCCAAACCAACATGTATCAATAATAACACCACCAATTAATTTATCAAAATTAATCACAAAATAATACAAATTCGTCCCTTGAATCATTCTAGGTCAACAACAAATTAACAACAACAACATACAACATGAATATCCACATCAATTTCAACAACAATCAAGGATACACTAAAAACAAAAATCAAATTCAACAACAACAATCATTTCCAACAACAACAACAATCAATCTCAACAAAAACAATTAATAGAAAAAAACATGAACATGAAAGGAGAGGAGAAAGGTACCTTGAAGAAAGATGATCGATGACGAGATTCGAAGATGGTGCTAGGCGGCGACAACATCAAACAAATCCAACAATCAATATCAACAACAATCAGTTCCAACAACAACAACAATCAATCCAAAAAAAAAACAATTAATCAAAAAAAAATTGAAAATCAAAGGAGAGGAGGAGGGTACCATGAAGGAGGTGCTCGGTGGCGGCAATGCTAGGAGGAGAGCGGAAATTGAAGAGGAGGGGAGGAGGTGGTGATAGAGGAGAAGGAAGGAGTTAGCAGAGAGAACAAAGAGAGTGAGAAGGAGTTCGAAGTAGAAAATGAGGAAGACAATTGCGTCTTTCGATATAAAAGGTATTTAGCGACCATGTGGTCGCTAAATACACCTTATTTTATGTATTCTGCCGTTCTTTTTTTAAAAAAAAGAACGGCTGAATACATAATAAATATTGTCTTCCTCATTTACAAATATTAAATAAAACTATTAAATATTATAAAAATATTTTTAATTAATATATTAATAATAAATATTATAAAAAACATAACAACAATCAATTAAATAATTAACATATATTTATAAATATTATAAAAAATCAATTTATAAATATTATAAATATATAATTAGTTCACAATAAATAAACGCAATAATCAATTCAAAAACCTAATTAATTCATCAAATTAAACAACAAAAATAACTAAAATCCTCTTAATCATCCAAATTATTCAACAACAAAAAGCCAACAACAATAATCAATAACATAAATGTAAACAAATTCATCAAAACTATCAAACTAAATTTGAATCCTAAATTATACATAGAATCCATTATATTCATCCAATTCATCATATTATAAATCGAAAACAACAAATTAATTATAAATTCATCAATCTCCTATAAATCTTAAATTTTTTATAAATTACAACAATTACACCCAAATCAACATGTATCAACAATAACACCACCAATTAATTTATCAAAATTAATCACAAAATAATACAAATTTGTCCCTTGAATCATTCTAGGTCAACAACAAATTAACAACAACAACATGCAACATGAATATCCACATCAATTTCAACAACAATCAAGGATACACTAACAACAAAAATCAAATTCAACAATCAATTTCAACAACAACAACAATCATTTCCAACAACAACAACAATCAATCTCAACAAAAACAATTAATAGAAAAAAACATGAACATGAAAGGAGAGGAGAAAGGTACCTAGAAGAAAGATGATCGATGACGAGATTCGTCGATGGTGCTAGGCGGCGACAACATCAAACAAATCCAACAATCAATATCAACAACAATCAATTCGAACAACAACAACAATCAATCCAAAAAAACAATTAATCAAAAAAAATTGAAAATCAAAGGAGAGGAGGAGGGTACCAAGAAGGAGGTGCTCGGTCGTGGCAATGCTAGGAGGAGAGCGGAAATTGAAGAGGCGGGGAGGAGGTGGTGGTGGAGGAGAAGGAAGGAGTTAGCAGAGAGAACAAAGAGTGTGAGAAGGAGTTTGAAGTAGAAAACGAGGAAGACAATTGCGTCTTTCGATATAAAAGGTATTTAGCGACCACGTGATCGCTAAATACACCTCATTTTATGTATTCAGTCGTACATAATAAATATTGTCATCCTCATTTACAAATATTAAATAAAACTATTAAATATTATAAAAATATAGTTAATTAATATATTCATAATAAATATTATAAAAAAACATAACAACAATCAATTAAATAATTAACATATGTTTATAAATATTATAAAATAAATAAATTTATAAATATTATAAAAATATAATTAGTTCACAATAAAAAACACAATAATCAATTCAAAAACCTAATTAATTCATCAAATTAAACAACAAAAATGAATAAAATCCTCTTAATCATCCAAATTATTCAACAACAAAAAGCCCACAACAATAATCAATACATAAATGTAAACAAATTCATCAAAACTATCAAACTAAATTTCAATCCTAAATTATACATAGAATCCATTATATTCATCCAATTCATCATATTATAAATCGAAAACAACAAATTAATCCTAAATTCATCAATCTCCTATAAATCTTAAATTTTTATAAATTACAACAATTACACCCAAATCAACATGTATCAACAATAACACCACCATTTAATTTATCAAAATTAATCACAAAATAATACAAACTTGTCCCTTGAATCATTCTAGGACATCAATTTCAACAACAATCAAGGATACACTAACAACAAAAATCAAATTCAACAATCAATTTCAACAACAACAATCATTTCCAACAACAACAATAGTCAATCTCAACAAAAACAATTAATAGAAAAAAGCATGAACATGAAAGGAGAGGAGAAAGGTACCTAGAAGAAAGATGATCGATGACGAGATTCGGCGATGGTGCTAGGTGGCGACAACATCAAACAAATCCAACAATCAATATCAACAACAATCAATTCGAACAACAACAACAATCAATCCAAAAAAAACAATTAATCAAAAAAAAATTGAAAATCAAAGGAGAGGAGGAGGGTACCAAGAAGGAGGTGCTCAGTGGCGGAAATGCTAGGAGGAGAGCGGAAATTGAAGAGGAGGGGAGGAGAAGGAAGGAGTTCGCGGAGAGAACAAAGATACCAAGTGGTAGCTAATTAGCGACCACGTGGTCGCTAAATAGGAACCAAGATTTAGCGACCACGTGCTCGCTAATTAGCTACCACTTGGTAGCTAAATCCTGGTCAGGATTAGCATCCATATGGACCCTAAATCATGGTTGGGATTTAGCGTCCATATGGTCGCTAATATTAGCGACCACGTGGTCGCTAATACTGTTTGCGACCAGACTTTTAGCGACCACTATATGGTCGCTAAATGCATTTAGCGACCATGTTAGTGGTTGCTAAATCCACAATTTTTTGTAGTGCGAAGGTGACAAAGTCGAGTTCATCTCCTGCAAGGAAGGACGACGACGGAGTAGGTGACCCGGATCTAGGCGGTGTGGTGGTGGCTCAGATCTAGGCGGAGCGGTGATGAAAAGGTCGAGTTCAAACAATTTGTACAGGTCTATTCGGTGGAGCCTTGAAGCGATGATATTCAACTCCGACCGAGAACCATGAGGATGGAAACCCGAATCTGGCAGTGGAAGAGGATGTATAAGGTGGAGCGGGCAGAGTTGGGAAATGGAACTGGGAAGACAAGATATGAGCGATACCACCCGATATTTCGGTATATCAAAACAAGAGGTTTGTGATATCAGGATATCTTTTCGATATCGATATCTAACCACCCCTTATTTGTAATTATGTGCATTTAACCACCCATTTTAAAGAAAAATATCATTTTCTCCGTTAAGTAAAGTAAATTACGTTTTTGCCTTTCTTTTTAAATTTTATTTACAATCTAGTATATATATAAAAGCAATAAGGATTGGATCCATTTATTGCGCCACCTCAGCTTTTGGCACATGTCGTTATGAAATTACGCCACATCAGATTTTTCCATGTGGCATCTTTTCCTTAAGCCATGTCGTGATATTTTTTACACATCACATTATATTCTGCATCATCATTTACATGTCATATTTAACTATAAGTATAAATAAATAATCTAAATCTAAATACATTTAAGGAAAATTCCGTCTGGTACACCTAGGGTTTTCCTTTTCCGATTGGTGCCCTGAAAAAAACGATTCCAGAATATGCCCTTGAACTTTTATAAGAGTTTGTCCTGTGCCCTTAATTAGATTTACATTTGATTTTCCGTCCATTTGAGTCATTGTGTTGTTTCCGTTCATTGTGAGAATCTGAAGAATCACTCTCGAATCGCCTTCATCGAGCAAAATGAATTAGGCACAGGCAATCCCCAACCTCTCTGCTTCTGTTATTTTTCTTCGTCAATTGGCTGCTTCTAGCCAATTTAAAGACATAAGGCAAGACTATTCATTGTGGAGGTTTGATGCCATTGTTCGACTCCATTGTTTGAAATCTGGAATGACAATTTGAAGATATGAAACTTGTTTGAAAACAGGCAGAGAGAAAATGATCCATCATTGTTTGACTCCGTTGTTCGACTCCTCCCTGGCCATCGTCATCCTCCCATGCCTAGTTTTCTCATCCTCTTCTTCTTGATTTACACCATCAACAAGAATTTCTAATTGATCGATTTCAAACGTAATCTTGCAAGAGAAGATTTAGCAAGCAGAAATTGTTATTGGAGAGGTTAAGCTTGCAAATCGAAGTTGGATTGATGAAATTAGGGTTTTGTGGAACTTCATCTAGTAATAGAGAGCTCAAATTGATGATTTCCAGCCTCTTTGTTTGCTCATCTTCTTCACCACTTGAACTGGAAATTGAAGAATTGATCTTTTGATGATGGAAATGAGGATTCGGTTTATTGAATTTTCTTGAGTTTGCTTTTGCTATGGGTTGCCATGGACGGGTGTAATTGATAAAGAGAATCAAATCTCCAAATTAGTCAAAGTTGTTAGCTAGTTTCTAGATGATTCAATTATAAAATTATTTATTAATTTATTTAGTTATCTAGTTGTTAGCTAAAATATCTCTCAATTAAGAAGATCTGTCTGTGGCTGATGTATATCATTATTGTTGTAAGTGTATTTAAAGCTTCAGTTCAAAAATTATTTTCAGTTATTAGAGTTGATGATAAGGAAGATGACGTTCACTTGACTGAATTTTAAGGAAAATTAAAATTAAGGGCATAGGACAAACTCTTTTAAAAGTTCAGGGGCATATTTCGGAATAATTTTTTTTTTCAGGGCACCAACCGAAAAAGCAAATATCTTAGGGGTACCAAACGGAATTTTCCTACATTTAATAAAAAGTCATCTTTCTCAAGAATTATATGTTCTTCCAATATCTTCTACCAAAAAAATATGATTCTTTCAATATTTGCTCTTATGGTTTCATTCTCCTTCTCAATGAAGTATCTACAACTCATATGTCTTTGCTACCCTTAGAATCGATTTTTGGTTGCTCTACACGGAAATGCCAATCGACCGATTTCTCGTTGATCTTCATTGGTTGGTTTTTTGCTACTCTTCAGACCATCTTCCTTTGATTGATATTAGAGCTTTCAAAACTCGACCCAACAACACGACATTAATAATTTCTTTAGCGTAGGATTTTTTTTAATTCTTTTAATTTTTTTCTAATAGAAATTATATTTGTTAGCTAGATATATCTTTTCTCTTTTGGATAAAGAAAGAACTAGATATGGACAAATCAATTCTTTGACCAAATCTTTTATTTGGAGAATTAAGATCAAATAAAATAAAATAAAATAAAATTCTCTACTAAGAATAAACAACTATAGTTTACTATAACTATATGTTAAATTTGTATCTTTTCGAGCCACCAGAACGATTCTGGCCCCACTTCATATTTAAATAAATTAATTTTTATTTCTATTATTATAAATTCTTTCTATTAAATTACTTTTTAACCATTTAAATTTATCTCTAACATGAAAACAAATATCTATTTAGTATAACAACTAGCATAAACCTGTCTGCCATGCACGAAAATAAGCTATTATTATTAATATTTTATTTAAGTGCTAAGGGAATTAAGAAAAAAAATTGATAATATTTTAAAATACTAAATATATTTTATTGTAGTGTCAATCTAGTTTTAAATAGTCAATCTTTAGAAAAGATATTAGACATTATTAAGGCAATTTTATATATGGAATATGAATAAAGTAATTTTTTAAAAAAAAATTCAGAAACAATAACACTATTTTTTTTATTGTAGTGTTAGGCCAATTTAAAATAGTCAATCTTTAAAAAGATATTGGAGATGATTAAGATAATTTTATATATGGAATACTTGTAAATAAAATAATTCTACATTATGTAATAATCAAAAAATGAGAAGGGCATACAAGTAATTAGCCAAATTAATTTGCATACGTGGCATAGTTAGATGAACGACACGTAGAATAGAGAGATTCGACTTTAGTTATAGTATATGGATCTCTTTTGAAAGCTTCCATATACAAGTATTTAAAATTAAAGATAAAATATTTAAAACATTTTAAAATAAATATAAATCTTTTAGCAGATATCTTTTGATGAATTTATTTATATATATATTGATTTTATTTTATAATATAAAAATAATGATAAATATTTATAATATTTAAAACTAATAAAAACAGATAATAAAATATTTAATAGATATATTAAAATATTTGATAATTTCTAAATTTACGTACATGGAAATTAATAAAATATGAATCATATAATATTTAATCTTATCTAATTTTTACTTTATCGAACCACAAAATGAGTTTGATCCCATTAAATTTTAAATATTTTATATAAAAAAATTATATTTATCTTTATTATTTTATTATATCTTATTTATTAATTTAATTATTATTTTTTAAATTCTTATCTGTTCCATATTTGAAATTATAAATTTTTTATTCATATTTTATCTTCGTTTTTTATTTATATCTATGAATTTTCATCAAGGAAAAAGAGAATGTAATTATTTTATCTTAATAACATATCTTCATTCTCATCATTAAATGTAATCATTTATATTAATTAGAAAAATATACATTCTACGAGTAATAAATTACTTATATTAAAGTTTATATTATATTTTTTACACACACAACACACCAATAAGTTCAAAACAAGTTAAAAAGGTACTCGGGACTAGTTCTCAAAACCCGCCCTACAATAACAACATACAATCTAACAAGATAGAGAAGAACCGAGCAAGTTGAAACATACAATCTAACAAGATAGAGAAGAACCGAGCAAGTTGAAAACGACTTATCTGATTGAGTGATTTCTCTCATGGAAACGGAAGGACACGAATTTGATTAAAGAGATCTCCTCTAAACAACGACGAGTATAATTAATCCCGGACTAGACGAAACACTCGACTGAATAAATAAAGACCCGATTTTTCTCCTTATAGCAACACTAATCCGTTAGCGAGCCTAATTAATCTTTCAACTTATACTATTACTAATTAGCTAAAAATCTACTTGCACAAAAAAAAAAGAATCTAATTAAACAAACCTAACTAGCCAGTCCTAAACACGAGTACCCACTTCAAACTTCAACTATAACCACATCACCATATTATGAACAACCTCCGCTAAATTGCCAAGAAATCACATAAACTTATAAACTAAACTCTTAATCAATTACAAGTATACAACCCACCCATAAACACGTAACCTAACTCATGCTAACTAGCCAACAATCCACTTCTCTCCTACTTATATATATATATAACATCCCGATCGCACCAATTTTTACTCATAATATATTCTTCCTACCCATATTTAAAGCTAAACCAAGCCTAATTCTATGACCTACTAATCTGCACCTAAATTGATCACACAAAACCTATAAACATACCTATATGAAACCGAACACTATTAAAAGTAGACATTAATCTAGCGTCTCGAACTTCACTATCTTACCCATGAACACCCACTCCTCCTATAGACTCCAACATCAACCTAACCACTTGACTTTCTAACAGTAAAATAAATCGCTAGGAACGGACGGAAGAAGAGCAACATCGCTTACCGGCAAAGGACGAGACGACGGCGTAGAGCTTTGGCTGACGAGTAATGAGGGTCTACGGTCAACGAAAGTTCTGTTAGGAAGGAGAGTGGTGAGAACAAACTTCCGGAAAGTAGGTAAGAGCAAGAAGGGAATAGACACGATTCTGGCACGGATTTGGCACCTTTGACAATCGACTCCTATCACGGTGTGTGAAGGCGTTGCGACCTCTCGATGTAGCGATGGAGTTAAGTAGCCGGATTCACAGCCGAGACCGTCCTGACAAACAACTATATAGAGAGAGCGGCGGAGAACTGGATTGCTACTTAAGTTAGGTTAAGATGAGAGATCTAGGCATAATTAATAAGATATGGGAGAGATCGGCGAAACCATACACAGATAGGATCTTAATTACTTATAGTTACTTTAGTTTATTTTACTAGATAGGATCATATGAACTTTAGCTAATTAATAAATGCCTTTAATACTCATATTTTAACTGATTTACTTTATTAGATATTCGTGCACTCCCTGAGGCATAACCCGAAAATTAGCAATTTAGTAACTAAGGACATTATTGTGCAATAAGAAAGTATAACCGAGTATTACAATTCCTCTTTGAGTGTCCCGTTAAGTTTGTCCAAACTTTACATTTATATGCAAACTACTATTACAATCTTACCCTCACTCAATTGCACCTTTTTCACTTTCCATCATCTTCCTTATCCTCTTTATCTCCATTAAAATCCATCAAATTTAACAACACTTTTACAAACACCCATTTAAAAATAAATCAAATGTTCCAACAAAAAAAAAAACCCATTTTTTTGTCTCATTTGTTCACATTGTTGAACAATAACACAACAACCCATTTTGGATCAGTTTTGCTATGGTTTTTTGTCCATTTATGGGGACGATGCAAAAACGCCATTGCTAGGGTTTGTGGTCCAACAATCTCGATGATCGAAAAAGCCTTGAAGGCCCGTCCATTTCGGATGTCTCCCATGGCATAAAAGCCAAGAAACCCTAGAAAGCTCTCAATCTCTCACCTTCATTGTGCCGCTTGTTCTTGTCTCTGAAATGCTCTCCATTATTTCTGGATTGTTCATCTCCCTTGATAGCCTCCAATCTCTGAACCACTCTCTCAACCCTCTCTCGATCTCTTTCTCCAAATCCCTCAAAAGCTCTCAATCCCGATCTGAGTTCTTCGTGCTCAACCCCTCTGATGCGACTCTGCCCTAGCTCGGACCCAGCTCCGACGGACCCGAGACGGCCTAGACCTTGGAGACCTCCTTGGATTAGGACTTAGTCTTATTTATGTTATTATTTATATTTCCGTAATTTCCCTTTTAGGCGTGTGTCCATTCTTATAGTATGGGCTAGCCTTGTTATTTCCCTTTCTAGATAGTTTCTATTTTTAGTATGTTGTCTTATTGGGCCAGGAGTCGTTGGGCCTTGTTTACATACAAGCCCTAGGCGCCTCTCCCTTGCTAGACTAGGGTATTGTGGTTCTCCTCTATATAAGGGAGCCACGCCCCATTGTATTATTTACGTCAAAATGAAGCCAATGTTATAGTAGAGAGCGTTTCCTCCTAGACGTGGCCTGACGTCACCCCTTTCTAACCCTTTTCCCTCGCCCTTGATTCTGCCTCGCCCCGCCCTCGTTACGACAAGCATTATAGGCTCGCGAGTCCACTTTGTAGTCTCGTACTTATCCCGTTATTATTGCCGGAGAACATCTGGGCGTTTCGAGCCTAGATCCGCCCCTTGTGACCCTAGGGTCGCATCAATTGGTATCAGAGCTTAGGCGGTTCGAACGGCTCCTTCTCCGTCCCTACAAAAAAAACGAAGTCGACACATCTGTCCAGATTTTCGAAAAAAATTCGTTTTCTGCAATTTTCTTCCAGAATCTTGTAGGTCTTTTCGATACGAGTCCGGGTATATAAAATTCTCCCAAAGCGGACATCGTTTGCCCCTCCAAAAGGCTGAAATACCGACCAGACGCGCGAGTCCGGCGCCCAGCCAGCAACAACGTGCCAGACCCGAGTCTTGGCGCAGCCCCGACACTGCAGTACCGCACCAGCAGTGTGCCATCAACGCGCCGATCCGCAGCAGCCTCGTGCCAGCCCCGCGCCGAATCCGAAAACCCTAGATTTCGAGATTATTTTCGAGATCTCTTAGGCTATTTTCGGATACATATCTATTTATTTTATTTTAAATTATTTTTGCATTTATTTGTTTTGATTTTATTTCTTTTTGTAAAGATCTTATCTTATAAAAGATCTTCTAGTTATTTTTATTTCTAGGACAATTTATTATTTCCTTTTTAACGGGATCTTTCGGATTGTGGAAGATCTTGTAATATTATAAAAAAAACCGAGAGCCCGAGCCATGTCTTGGACTTGCTCGGTAAAATGGGACGATTCGGATTCTTGGGATCGGCCTCATCGACGAGTCAACACTCGTCCCTATAGGCCGCTTCCGAGGGACGATCCGGATTAGATCCCACCATATCGACTCCCGGAGAATCGGGCCCGCTATTACGGCGAAATCCCAAAGCCCCGACGTCGCTCATACGTTGAACGGGATTGGAGTTCGCCACCTCGGCGCTCACGTCCCCGATACGAAGAGCGGGATTGGAGTCCACCACCTAGGCGCCCTCGTCCCCAAGACCGCACCCCGGAGGCACCAAAGTCACCCTCAGTCTGCGCCCGAGTCCACCACTTGCACTCTCGCGCCACACCTTCGACGCTCTCTGAGCACCAACGGCACACGCACTACGCCATACTCGCGGAGCAAAGGATCGTGGAGCTCGAGCGCCTTCTAGCCGAGGTCAACCGAGAGTCTCAACCGTGGCCGGTACCCCACGTGCCGACACATGAGTCGCGCCCAGCGCCATCGGCACCCATGCGCATCACCGTCGGCACCGAGGCATCACCCTTCGGTACCAAGGTCCTTGACAGCCCCGAGACGGTACCGAGTGCGCTCGTCCTTACCGAGGCCCTTTCCAGCGCCGAGCCGATACCGAGCGTACTCGTCCTTACCGAGGTTATTGTCGTGCCAAGGCCTATCCATACAAAGGATCCGATCTTTCCATCACCGACACCTTAGGTCGAGGACCCGCCCCAGCTTGACGAGCCCTTACCTACACCGACACCCTCCTTAGAGTCCGACGCTGATTCCGAGCCGATGCTCGAGCTTGCCCTTGTGTCGACACCATACTTATCGAGACTACCCATGTCGATGGCAAGGTTTTATTGAGATCTTCGCCTTCTTCCCTTGTCCAACACACGTCGAAGCGAGGACGCTTCGAAGCTAAGCGAGGGAGACAGATGCGACTCTGCCCTAGCTCGGACCCACCTCCAACGGACCTGAGACGGCCTAGACATTAGAGACCTCCTTGGATTAGGACTTAGTCTCATTTATGTTATTATTTATATTTCCGCATTTCCCTTTTAGGCGTGTGTATATTCTTATTGTATGGGCTACCCTTGTTATTTCCATTTCTAGATAGTTTCTATTTTTAGTATGTTGTCTTATTGGGCCAGAAGTCGTTGGGCCTTGTTTACATACAAGCCCTAGGCGCCTCTCCCTTAATAGACTAGGGTTTCGTGGTTCTCCTCTATATAAGGGAGCCACGCCCCATTGTAATATTTACTTCAAAATGAAGCCAATGTTATAGTAGAGAGTGTTTCCTCCTAGCCTTGACCCGACGTCACCCCTTTCTAACGCTTTTCCCTCTCCCTTGATTTTGCCTCGCCTCGCCCTCGTTTTGACGAGCATTAGAGGCCTGCGAGTCCACTTTGTGGTCTCGTACTTATCCCGTTACTATTGTCGGAGAAGATCCGGGCGTTTCAAGCCTAGATCCGCCCCTTGTGATCCTAGTTTCGCATCACCCTCTCGACCTGAGTTCTTCGTGCTCAACTCCTCTCGATCTGAGTTCTTCATGGCTCAAACTCCCCATATCTCACAAAAAGCCTCTCGATCCCTCTTTTCTTCGCTCAAATCCTCCCCAAATCTCACAAAATCTCTAGATCTCTCTTTGTGTTTGCTCAAATACTCTCGATCTGTGTTGTATTGGCTCAATCTCTCCCATAATCTCTCGATCTCTCTGTTTTGAGGTGGTCGAAACATGAGTTTTGATTTTCTGAATGCGTTGTTTGGTGGTTCAAGCTCTGAAGAGTCCGATCGTTCAAGCTCCTATGCTTGCTCGGACGATCCAAATTGTGAGTGGGGACCTCTTTGCAATGGGATCCATTCTTATAGTCCCCAAAGATCTGAAGAGTCCGTTGCTGATTCTGCTGAAGTTGATTCTACTGAAGTTGATTCCAAAATTGTGATTGATGTTGATTCCGATTCCCTTGAGGGATGTGTTGTCTCCGACTCTAAGGTTGATGATTAGCTAAGTCCTTTGATTGCTCTGGTTCTTGCTTTTTTGCTTTGTATCGTGCGACACATTGGCTTGCTTTATCTGTTCATTGTTGTTGTTGTTGATGGTGAATTGTGATGATCATATGTGGCTGTGTGATGTTGTTGTTGATGTTGAAGCCGCATGTCTGGCTAACTGAGGCCTATTGTTGTTGATGTGTGTGTAACAGAGTCCTGTTATTGTTGTTGATGATGCTTGATCTGTTGTTGCCTGATCTTAAGCTTGAAGAATATGTTTGATTGATTTGTCCCCTCTTGAGATTGAATCTGTTTTTTGCTTCATATGTCCCCTTTCCCTCACTTGCATCTTCATTGCATGCTCTGTTGATCTGTTGCCTTTGTGTTCTCTTGTGTGCAGGAGATTCTTGATAGAAGGGTACCAACCTATGTAGGAAAATCCCACTATCGGATCTTACAGAGTCTTGTTTTCAATTTATTTTGATGATGAAGTCTATATATTCTGATATGCAAGTCTTATATCCATTGCTTTTTCATGAATTAGGCCACCAATCATTTTTATGGTTTAGGAGGGATTTTGTATGTTAAGAGAAATTGGATGGATTTTTGTCAATGATGGAATTGAGGACATCTGAGATATTTTTCCATTTTTTTGATCAATGTTGAGTCTGTATAATCTGAGATGCAAGTCTTGAATATCCATTGCCTTTTCATTCATTAGGCCATCAATCATTTCTATGGTTTAGGAGGCCTTTTGAATGTTAAGAGAAATTGGATGGATTTGTATCAATGATGGAAATGGTGACAAATGAGATCTTTTTTCAAACTTGATATTCCATCTTACACAAAAGTACTTGACATGGTCATTGATCGCTCACGAATGCGAGGGTCTAGAGATACAATTTATAACCTGACCCCGTTGTAGCACGTGGTGGGTGTCGAACGCTCGGGAAATCTACTCAATTGAGGTGCCTAAACACTAGAAAGTTGGAAAGGAGAACTTAAAACAAAGGAAAACAAAGAGAACAGTCGGGACCGACACAAGTGTCACGTCGGGCCCGATGTTGGCGACAAAGAGGGAAGTCGGGACCGACGTAGAGCAAGTCGGGCCCGATGTAGCTGGTTTCGTCGAATTCAAAGATTGAAAGTAGATCTTGGGATTTTGGGTTCCTTCTCTAGTAGATTAAGGCTTTTCCACCCCAATTCAAGCAATAAGTGATGATCGGAATAGGATCGAGGTGCTTTCACCCTCGTTCCAACCACTTCTACACATCGATCATTGGGGAAATCCCCTTCGAAGCAAGGTCTTGAGATGGACAAATGTTCACTTTCGTTACTTTTCCAATCACAAGCCTTGATTCCTTACTTTCATAAGGAATTGTAGCTCTATGTAGAGTGGGTTCCTAGATCAAGCACTCAAGGCTTATGGAATTGGGGTTTCTAGCCCAACCTAGCTAGAGTTTTCCCCCATAACCCAAGATCAAGGAGATCTACTCCATATGGCAAACAAAGAAAGCAAACAAATCACAAAGCAAAGCAATCAACATCATCAATCTCAAACCAAACCCAAATTTCATTCACAAATCAAAAGCAATCCACAAACTCCAATCCAAGGTTTCCAAATCCACAAAATCAAAACAAGGCAAAGCTAATCTATCAACCAAGCCTATCAAATCTCCTTCTCCTATGCCGATTCCCTCTCTTCTCCTTCTCCTCTCCTTCCTCCTTGCTCTCCAAGTATCCTCTTGAGAGTTTTTGGGAGTTGGTTCCTTGCTAAGTGTGTGGGAACCTCCTCCAATTAGAAGATAAGAGAGCCTTTATAGATGAGGGGCAAAAGTGGTAGTTTACAATTTCGTGCCTTGGAGCCCAATCCAGCCAACGACCGACTCGGACCGACACGGAGCACCTCGGGCCCGACTTACTGGGCAAGTCGGTCCGAGGTCGAAAAATCATCTCGGGTCCGGCGTTGGTTCTAACTCGATCCGGACCTCGTTCCACCTTCTTCTGGTTGGCTTTTCTCTTGTTCTTCTTCATGGCTTGCTCCTCTCTTTCCCTCTTAAGCTCGGGCCTTGCTCCATGTTCCGATTCTCCTTCAAAACGACCCTTGATCCATGCCAAAACACCTACAAAACACATAAAACGCGCATAGTCTCCGAATCTCATAGAAATACGGGAACTAAGCTAAAAAGGAACAAAACACACAAGAAAAGGGGAAAAAGAAACATATTTACAAAGGGAATCATATATAAAACACCACCAAATAAAGAGACATCAAAATACCCCATACTTAAACTTGCTTGTCCTCAAGTAATAACAATGTAAGCAAGACCGAAACATAATCTTCAAGTAAAGCCTCGTATGAAAACACATTTAAGCACAAGTGATTGATATTCAAGCAAGATTACATCATCACACATGATTAAGTGTTCCAAGGAATAGAGTCAATGCAACTAAGCCTCACTTTAGGGATATGTGAATGTGTATCACTCATCATGTGTATGGGTATAGCAATGAACACTCAAGCTCAAAAATCATGCAAGTAAGGACTTTACTATTGAAGCTAATATCACCAAATCCTCCACCTAGAGATGCCTAATACAAAGTACACAAAGAATTCGAACTTGGCTCAATGGAGGTCCTCAAAGAGGTTCCATTCGGCCGGATTGTAATGGGGCTTTTGGTATTTCTCAAGGTGGGAATTATTTGGTCTTGTGGTGCTTACAATAGGGATTGAACAACCTAAACTCTCACCAACTTCACCAAAATTCCACAATCAATTTCACACTCATCCAAAAGACTTAACATTTTTCCTCTCAACCCAAAATTTCACTTAACATTCCACTTCATCTTTGCTCTTAGGCTTTTTGTTGGATTTTCCACACTTTCTACACTAGACCGACTTTCTTATGACATCGGGCCCGATGTGGTGTGTAACTCGGTCGGACCCTTTTTCTTCACTTAAACTCTTTACCTTCATTCCACTTTCCATTTCCAACATTTTCTTTCTTTCTTTCTTTCTTTTTTTTTCATTTTCTTTTTGCACAACAAAGATGCACTACCCACATGATTTATAACACCATTCTTTGCCCTTAAACCAAAGAGAATCTCAACTCTTCAAATACAATCCAAACCTCTCTTCTAAAGTCCAATCCCATAAGGGTCAAGTCATATAAGGCTAGGAATAATATTTTTGAGGAGTTTCAAACAAAGGCCTAGGCTAAAACGGGGCTACAAACAAAGGATTCACTTCATGGTAGGATATGGAACATTTATGTGACTAAAAGAACAAAGTTCAAAATCAATGTGACAATGCTAGGACAAATCTCATGACGGTCTTGGAAAATAGATAAACACCGCAATAGCAAGTTTTACTAAGCATGCATGAGCTAATCACACAAGAAACATGAGGGATATGCAAATATGAACAAGCATCCCTAAAATGGCCAAAAATCAATCTCACAAGGGTCACTCATACTTAGTTGTATAAGAACTCATCCTAGAACTCACATGTTCAATAAAACAAGCAAGATATCATGATCACATCAAAAGCAACATCTTTTTAGAGGCTAAACCATCCAAAAATATGCAAAGGAATTTACATGCTCACATCATCATTAGCTTTCATTTGGACATCTAAGATGGGAATTTCTAGTCCAAAAACTACAAAACACAAAATCTTTTTGTTGTTTTCAACACAATTTTTCAAATTTTTATGGATTTTTGCAAAAATTTCTCTATACAAAACCAAAAACAAAGACTCATCCATTCAAAACCAAATCAATCATCCATGTCATTCATCAAACCACAAACCAAGAAACAAACATCCCAAACACAAACTAGAAACCGAAAACCAAATATCCTCAAAATAACAAACACACACAAGCAAGTGAAATCATGAGCACACTTACCCCTACCCCATACTTAAAATTTTGATGTCCCCATCAAACAAGGAAACCAAAACTTAAAAGCAAGAGAGAAGAGTACAAAGAGCTCACAATTTCTTTATTCTTCAATGGCATGTCTAGGTCAATTGGCGAGGACGAGAGCCCATGAGGCTCTAACTTCTTCGCTTGGATCGGCCTTGTCATAGAACTTCTTCACTCGATGACCATTCACTTTGAAAATATGTCCTCGTTCATCAACCAAGTCCACCACACCATGAGCATAGATATGGTGGACCACAAATGGTCCACTCCACCTAGTCCTTAACTTCCCCGGGAAAAGTTTAATCCTTGAATTGAAAAGGAGAACCTTGTCACCGGTTTGATAAGTCTTTGGAATTAACTTCCTATCATGCCACTTCTTGGTCTTCTCCTTGTACAACATGGAGTTCTCATAGGCTTTCAACCTCAATTCTCCCAACTCATGAAGCTCTAGAAACCTCTTCTCACCGGCCAAGTTGATATCCCAATTCATCTCCTTGAGAGCCCATTTTGCCTTGTGCTCAAGCTCTACCGGAAGATGGCATGCCTTGCCATAAACTAGATTGAAGGGTGTAGTTCCCAAAGGTGCCTTGAAGGCGGTTCTATAAGCCCAAAGTGCATCATCGAGCTTAGAGGCCCAATCTTTCCTTGATCGAGATACGGTCTTCTCCAAGATAGCCTTGATTTGACGGTTTGACACCTCGACTTGCCCGCTTGTTTGAGGATGATAAGGAGTAGCAACTCGATGAGACACCCCATACTTGATCAACACATTCTCGAAGCACCTCTCAATGAAATGAGGTCCACCATCACTTATGAGAACCCTAGGCACACCAAACCTTGCAAAAATGTTGCTTTTCAAGAACTTCATCACCACCCTAGCATCATTGGTTCTTGTTGGTATGGCCTCCACCCATTTTGAGACATAGTCCACGACTACCAAGATGTACTTGTAAGGCCCCGATGTGGGAAATGGTCCCATCAAATCGATACCCCATACATCAAATAACTCAACTTCTAGAATGCCAGTTTGAGGAGTCTCATTCCTCCTTGATAGGTTCCCCTCTCTTTGGCACTCCTCACACTTCCTCACATAATCATGCACATCCTTGAACATGGTTGGCCAATAATAACCACATTGAAGAATTTTTGAAGTGGTTTTGGAACTCTTAGCGTGACCCCCCGTAGGCAAGGAATGGCAATGGTGAATTATGCTCTCAACCTCTTCACTTGGCACACACCGTCTATAGATTTGATCACTCCCTTCCTTGTAGAGATATGGATCATCCCAAAAATATTGTCTAGCATCATTTAAGAATTTCTTCCTAGCTTGATAAGACAAATTTGGTGGGATCGCTCCCCCTACGGCAAAGTTAGCAAAATCCGCAAACCAAGGGGAAACCCCTCGTCTTACGACACTAATAGAAAGAAGGCAAGTGGGAGAGAAAGAATTAATCAATTGAGAACGAGAAGGAATGGAAATCGAGTTAGGAAACTTACTTTCTTCCGCGGACCGACATTGAAGTGTACCGAGCCCGACATGGTTGGTCGCCGGTCTAGCTTCGCAGACACACAGGTAACTCGGGCCCGACTCACTGGTACCTGCTCTGCCTTTGGTCCGATGTTCTGGACCTCGGGCCCGATATACTCGGTTCGTCGATCCACCTTTCCTTTCCTCCTTTCCACTCATGAGAACTTCATCTGCCCTTGAATCATCTATAGTTAAACCATCCTCCATCTCCAACATGTACTCAATGGGCAAACGGGATAGATGATCAGCTACCACATTTTCCGCACCGGTTTTGTCCTTGATCTCATGGTCAAACTCTTGGAGAAGGAGCATCCACCTTAGAAGCCTCGGCTTTGCATCTTTCTTCTTCATGAGGTATTTGATTGCCGCATGGTCCGTGAAGACTACCACCTTTGATCCCACAAGATATGAACGGAATTTCTCAAATGCAAACACTACCGCAAGAAATTCTTTCTCCGTCGTTGTGTAATTGCACTGAGTTTCATCCAAAGTTTTGCTTGCGTAGTAGATGGCATGCAACTTTCCATCCTTCCTTTTCCCAAGGATGGCCCCTACGGCGAAATCACTAGCATCACACATTACCTCGAATGGAAGATTCCAATCGGGTGTCGCCATTATTGGAGCCGAAATCAAGGCATCTCTCAACCTACAAAAAGAACTCATGCAATCCTCGGAAAATTCAAAGGGAACATCCTTCATCAAGAGGTTAGACAATGGTTTTGCAATCTTAGAAAAATCCTTGATGAACCGTCTATAAAATCCCGCATGACCTAAGAAACTCCTAACATCACGAACACAAGAGGGAGGAGGTAGTTTTTCAATTATTTCAACTTTAGCTTTATCTACTTCTATCCCCCTACTAGAAACGAGGTGTCCTAGTACTATGCCCTCCTTCACCATGAAGTGGCATTTTTCCCAATTAAGCACCAAGCTAGTCTCCTCACATCTAGTCAAAACCTTGTCTAAGTTAGCTAAGCAAACATCAAATGAGGAACCATAGACGGAGAAATCATCCATAAACACTTCTACTATATCCTCAACCATATCGGAGAAGATGGACATCATGCATCTTTGAAATGTTGTTGGCGCATTACATAAACCAAAAGGCATGCGTCTATAGGCAAAAGTCCCATAAGGACATGTGAATGTCGTCTTCTCTTGATCATCGGGATGAATAGGGATTTGCCAAAACCCGCTATACCCGTCAAGGTAGCAAAAATATTCATGTTGTGCTAATCTTTCTAGGACTTGGTCTATGAAGGGAAGAGGAAAATGGTCTTTGCGAGTGCCACTATTAAGCTTACGGTAATCAATACACATACGCCATTTTGTTGTGGTTCTCGTAGGTATCATTTCTCCCTTTTCATTTTGCACAACGGTGAGACCTCCTTTCTTAGGAACTACATGCACGGGACTCACATACTTGCTATCGGAAATTGGGAAGATGATTCCCGCATCCAACATCCTAAGTATTTCACTCTTTACCACTTCTTTCATGTTAGGATTTAATCTTCTTTGTGGTTCAATAGTGGGTTTATGGTTATCCTCCATATAAATCCTATGCATGCAAATTGAGGGAGAGATTCCCTTTAGTTCCTCTAGTGAATACCCTAAAGCTCCTCTATGCTTTCTTAGAACCTCTAACAACTTAGACTCCTCCTCATCATTCAAGTTGGCATTTATGATTACGGGCAAAGAAGAGTTGGGACCAAGAAATGCGTACCTCAAATCTTTTGGAAGCTCCTTGAGTTCTTGAGATGGTTCCGGTGGTGCTTGAACTTCTTCCTTCTCGGCCTTGAACACCTCCAAATAAGACATCTCTTCCTCCAATTGCTCATGCTCAATCATATTGAGGGCTAGACCTTGGCGCTCTATCTCAATTTCTCTAGGTGGTGGGGTGGCTTTCAACCTAAGCTCCCTTGGCCTTGGCTTCTTAGAAACGGCTTCCCATTGCAATCCAAAAGGAACTTGGATCATCTTAGCTTCCTTATGTACGGCCCCTTTTGAAGTTGGCCTAAAGAAAAACTCAATCTCTCTTCCTCCAATGTCAAGAGACAAGTGGCCCTTTTTTACATCAATGATTGCCCCAACCGTAGCAAGGAAAGGTCTCCCTAGTATAATCGGTTCACCCGGCACTTTTATCATGTCCACCACAATAAAGTCGATTGGGACATAGTGGCCTTCAATGCAAACGGGGTAATCCTCGACGATACCAATTGGCTCGATGGACGACCCATCCGCTATCGTTAACCTCATGTTGACCGGAGCTATGAGACCCATGGATGTGGATTTCCATATGGTGTAAGGAATGATGCTCGTGCTTGCTCCAAGGTCACACAAGGCTTGGAAGTTTTGAGACCCCACACCAATAGTGGTAGCAAACCGACCGGGATCTCCTAGCTTTTGTGGTAACTCCAAGGTCTTGACCTCATCTTGCATTTCTACTATGGACCTCTTCTTTCTCAAAATCTCCTTTAAAAACTTGGCATAGGATGGCATCTCTCTCAATGCATCGGTGAACGGGATAGAGATGTTCAAACCTTGCAAAAGCTTGAGAAACCTCTTGAACTTGTTCTCAACAACATCTTTCGGCTTCTTTGAGGGGTATGGAAGAGTTGTTGCACCTTGAATCTTGCTTGGATCAACCTCCTTGGACTTCCCCACTTCACTTGCAACATTTCCTGGTTGGACCGGCTTAGGCACCATGTCGGGCCCGATATTGTGTATCACGGTCCTGGGGCAGAGCTGAGGCAGAGTAGTCGGATCGACATCTGGGTACTTCGGGTCCGACTCACTCTCAACCTCGGTCCGGGGCAGAGGAGTTGATCTTCCTGCTGGGTCGACTTCAGGGAACCTCGGACCCGACTTGCTGGGTAAGTCGATCCGGCTCTCCTCATTCTTCTTAGGCATGTGTGGCTCGGGTAGGTTTCGGCCACTTCTCAATCCAATTACCCGGACTTCATTTTGATTATTTTGAGCTCGGGGGTTCTCCTCGGGTCGGCCCGGAAGTCTCCCATTCTCTCTCGGGGCTTGAGTTGCAATTTGGGCAAATTGATTGTCGACTTGCCTCCTCCATGCACCAAACTCATTGAATTGGGTCCTCATCTCCTTGAACCCATCCCTCATCTCTTGAGCCAATTATTGTAGCTCATTGAATCCCGGTGGCCTATATGGTGGTGGTTGCGGCGCCCTTGGCTCGTTTTGGTTGAAGTTGTTGTTGTAGCCTTGACCTTGACCGTTGTTCCACCGGCCATTACCACCATTGTTGAAGTTGCCTCTTCCACCGAAATTTCCTCGAACATAGTTTGCCTCCTCAATTTGCTCGGCCAAGCGCACTCGGCTCTCATTCGGACAAACTTGTGTAGCATGTGCAAAGGATCCACACTCCTCACAAGCTCTAGCATTTTGCTTGTAGTAGTGGACTTGCCTCTTAAGCTTGCTCACTTCACCTTCAAGGAATTGGAGCTTCACATCCTTGTCAATGTCTTCTCCCATTGGATCATATAACTTCCTTGCACCTTCACCTTGAACTTTCACCTCTTTGCTAGCTTGACTCACCCCATACATGGCCTTATAATCGGATAGCTTGTCAAGTAGCTCCAAAGCTTGATCCGGTGTCAAGTCTATGAACCCACAATCGGTGTGGAGATTGAGCTTGTCCTTCGTTGCCGGATTGATGCCTTGGAAAAAGATGTCTTGGAGCACATATGGTTGTTGGCCATGAGTAGGACATTGGCGCAACATCTCCTTGAAACGGTCCAATGCTTCGAAGAGCTTGCAATTTTCCTTGTTGAGAGCTTGTTGTCCTTGAAACGGTCCCATGCTTCGAAGAGCTTGCATCATTCGGACCTTGTTGAGAGCTTGCAATTTTCCTTCTTAGCTCGGTTGTCTTTGAGGGCGGGAAGAACTTCATCAAGAAAGCATCATGGAGTGCCTTCCAAGTTGTGATCGACCTAGGGGCTTGGCTCTCGAGCCAATGTGTGGCCTTGCCCCCAAGTGACCACTTGAACGCCTTTAGAAGCACATACTCCAACGTCTCCTCGTCGGTAGAGATCGTCTCACACATGTCCACAAAGCGTTTGACGTGCTCTATGGGACACTCATGTGGACGGCCCTCGAATTGATCACGCTTGATGAGGGAGATGAATTGCGTCTTGATTTCAAAATTCTTGGCAACCTCGGGAAGCACAATAACCGGTTCGGGTACCCTCAACCCTGGATGCATGTATTGGCGTGCATTCTGGGGTAGAGCGTTGAGTTGAGCCTCGGCCCTCATCCGTTGCTCCCGTTCTCTTCTTGCCACCGCCTCTTGATTGTCCTTCTCAAGTTGCAATCTAGCCATTTCGGCCCTAAGTCGAGCCAACTCCTCATCACCATGGAGAGCTTGATTCTCCATCCTTTTCCTTCTTCGGGCTTCTTTGAGAATACTTTCTGGATCGCTCACAAACTCAAGCTCAAGTGTTCCTCGGGAGGAACGAGCTCGCATACACCTACGAAACAAAGACACAAACCAAAACAAATCATTAACAAACAAAGGTTTTGGGCTATTCCCTCACCCAAATCACTACCAAAACACAAGAAACTCACCAAATTGGCACTCAATGCACTTAGAATTCCCCGGCAACGGCGCCAATCTTTTGATCGCTCACGAATGCGAGGGTCTAGAGATACAATTTATAACCCGACCCCGTTGTAGCACGTGGTGGGTGTCGAACGCTCGGGAAATCTACTCGATTGAGGTGCCTAAACACTAGAAAGCTGGAAAGGAGAACTTAAAAAAAAGGAAAACAAAGAGAACAGTCGGGACCGACACAAGTGTCACGTCGGCCCGATGTTGGCGACAAAGAGGGAAGTCGGGACCGACTTAGAGCAAGTCGGGCCCGATGTAGCTGGTTGCATCGAACTCAAAGATTGAAAGTAGATCTTAGGCTTTTGGGTTCCTTCTCTACTAGATTAAGGCTTTTCCACCCCAATTCAAGCAATAAGTGATGATCGGAATAGGATCGAGGTGCTTTCACCCTCGTTCCAACCACTTCTACACATCGATCATTGGGGAAATCCCCTTCGAAGCAAGGTCTTGAGATGGACAAATGTTCACTTTCGTTACTTTGCTAATCACAAGCCTTGATTCCTTACTTTCATAAGGAATTGTAGCTCTATGTAGAGTGGGTTCCTAGATCAAGCACTCAAGGCTTATGGAATTGGGGTTTCTAGCCCAACCTAGCTAGAGTTTTCCCCCATAACCCAAGATCAAGGAGATCTACTCCATATGGCAAACAAAGAAAGCAAACAAATCACAAAGCAAAGCAATCAACATCATCAATCTCAAACTAAACCCAAATTTCATCCACAAATCAAAAGCAATCCACAAACTCCAATCCAAGGTTTCCAAATCCACAAAATCAAAACAAGGCAAAGCTAATCTATCAACCAAACCTATCAAATCTCCTTCTCCTATGCCGATTCCCTCTCTTCTCCTTCTCCTCTCCTTCCTCCTTGCTCTCTAAGTATCCTCTTGGGAGTTTTTGAGAGTTGGTTCCTTGCTAAGTGTGTGGGAACCTCCTCCAATTAGAAGATAAGAGAGCCTTTATAGATGAGGGGCAAAAGTGGTAGTTTACAATTTCGTGCCTTGGAGCCCAATCCAGCCAGCGACCGACTCGGACCGACACGGAGCACCTCGGGCCCAATTTACTGGGCAAGTCGGTCCGAGGTCGAAAAATCATCTCGGGTCCGGCGTTGGTTCTAACTCGATCCGGACCTCGTTCCACCTTCTTCTGGTTGGCTTTTCTCTTGTTCTTCTTCATGGCTTGCTCCTCTCTTTCCCTCTTAAGCTCGGGCCTTGCTCCATGTTTCGATTCTCCTTCAAAACGACCCTTGATCCATGCCAAAACACCTACAAAACACATAAAACGCGCATAGTCTCCGAATCTCATAGAAATACGGGAACTAAGCTAAAAAGAAACAAAACACACAAGAAAAGGGGAAAAAGAAACATATTTACAAAGGGAATCATATATAAAACACCACCAAATAAAGAGACATCAGTCATTTGCTAGATGTTACACAAAAGTTTATATACATGTCCCCTAATTTCTCTAAATGTAGTAGTCTTCTTGACTTTCATGATCTCCATTGCTTGCTTGAGTCCCTTGAGTCTGTTGCTCTGCATTTGATGTTGCTTGTTTTGGTTGTGGTCCTTGTGAAGCCCCATGAAGCAAGTCCCATGCTTCTATTACAGCCCACATAGGTGTTTCTACTTGTGTTGGTAGAGTTCCTTGAGCTTGTATTCTCTTCTTTGTTGACATGTGGTAGGTCAAAGTCATTGCTTTCTTTTACTTTTAGAATTTCATTCATGACATATTGTAAGGGCATCCAAACATTACCTAGGGTTTTTGGGTCTAGCTCATTGAAGGATTCATGCACAACATCCAACATGCCATCAATATTTTTAGGATTTTTTGTGCATCAAAGATTGAATGCTTCTAAAAAAACCTAGGTCTAGTATGTTCAAATCAGGACTATTTGGTGGTTGTTGAGTTAAAATGAAAGTGAATCCCTCTTGTTTGTATACCTTTTGCCATTATGCATCTTGTTGAGAAATGTGTGCCTTGGCATTGTCCTGTTGTATGAAAATCACCTTGTGTGCTCCTCCTTCCTAAGGCCATTTAGCCTTGATTGCTGGGATAATTTGGTTTATGAGCATATCTCTTGTGACTTTCTGGTTGACTGATTCAATGAGCTTTGTTACAATTGTACCCTTGTCTATGTTTTTTGATTTTCTCTTTGTTGGTTCCTTATAAATGAAGGGAAATAATCTAATTTTCCCATAAAATGTGCAATTTCCCTATGAATCAAACCTAGGTCTTGCTACTGCAGCAGTGAACATGACCTTGGGTATGAATTTGTTTGAGCTTGCTGCCCTATACTTGCACCTCTCTTGTTGTGCTAGATAAATCCTTTGAGATTTCTTGTTTAATTGGAACCATTTCTCATCTATGTGAACAAAATCAAACATTGGATAGTACTTTCTCTTTGTTTCTTGTGTGCCTCCTTGTAATAGATTTAGTATCCAATCCAACCTTGCTATCTTGTTTGCTTCCTTCAATCCAGGCTTCAGTGCATTTTAATGTGGCCTTATGGTTCCTCTTTTGATGAGTTTGTGTGTTGCACTCTTTAAAATGCCAAGCTTTGTTACTAAATCTCTTATGCATGACATGTCCCCCTTGTTTATGGTTGTGATTGCTGCTTGATCAATTTCCACCCTCTTTCTACCACTGTTTTGATAATTTGTACTGATATTGGACCTCTGAGATGCTTGAATTAATTGCTTGGCTTGATTCCATATTCTGGATGTGGTCCTTGTTGAAAGATCTTGCATTGCACTCCTTTTGAGCTGTCCCCCATTTGCTATGTGCAGAAGCTTCATTAAAATATAGACCCTTTTCTCACTGCTGAGCCTGGACTTCGATGGCTGATGATGTGAAGATGTTGCATTTTGTTGCCCTGTTTCTGATGTGTGAAGCCCTGCCCCTTGTTCCATGTCCCTCGGTGGTTCATTTAGATCAAAAGGGAATTTTGTGTATGGGTGTGGGGCTTCACTTTCTGACTGTGGGTCTTCATTCAAGTCAAAAAACACTGAACCCATGTTGGCCAAGCAGTGATACAGTGAAGAGAAGAGGAAGAGGAGTAAATGCTCTGTTGGAGTTAGGAGAATAAGAATAAAATCTATAAAGTTATGGCCTTTTATGGCAGCTTCTGCTTTTGAAAATTGTCCCCATCCGTGTGCTTTGAAATGCTGTAATTTGATTGGTTGATTGTAAAAAAATGTTGATCTCCTATTGGTTGAGAGAAAAGGTGTTGGATCCCCATTTAATTTATCCCCTTTTAATTTCTGCTTTTTGAATTGTAAAAAAAAAATTGTATAAGCATTGTATGTGATGTGATGTTTCTTAATTGAAGAGCTTATTGCCTTATTGTCCTTTTGGACAAATTCTCTAGGACAAAGGGAGTACTAAGGAGTATATGCTATGACTATTCCTGTTCCATAATTAAAATTTGCTTGAGATAATAAAAATCAAATCACTATTTTAACAAAAAAATACTGTAATTTGATTGGTTGATTGTAAAAAAAAAAATGTTGATCTCCTATTAGTTGAGAGAAAAGGTGTTGGATCCCCATTTAATTTATCCCCTTTTAATTTCTGCTTTTTGAATTGTAAAAAAGGGACTGTATAAGCATTGTATGTGATGTGATGTTTCTTAATTGAAGAGCTTATTGCCTTATTGTCCTTTTGGACAGAGGGAGTACTAAGGAGTATATGCTATGACTATTCATGTTCTATAATTAAAATTTGCTTGAGATGATAAAAATCAAATCACTATTTTAACAAAAAATTATATCTAAACAAAAATTATTATCTTAACAAACGAATATTTCAATTACATCTATTACTAATAACTAAAGTGATAGTAATTTCTGTCACCACGTTGCGCCAAATCATCCCGTTATTAAAATATTAGTTTTTTATAGTTCATTATGCAAAAAAGTTATCTCCAAGTAAACATAAAGATAAAATAATTAGATTTGATCAATATAGATAAAAAGGGATATTTTATTTATTGTATTTGTAAAAGATAAATTTAAAAAAAAAGATAAGAAAAAATATGTACACATGATCACATATATATCTTTGAAATAAAAATAGCCATATAAATGATAATATCTTTGAAATATGGATCATGTGTAATTTTACATAATTAATATGAGATTGAATCAAATGAAAATGGGGCTTATCATGAAAACTAAGAACAAATCTGGACCATCCGATTGAAACACTAGAAATGAATCTTGGCCATCCGATTAAAAAAAAAATTAAAAAAAAATATTTTTTAAAATTTTCATACTTTATTTTTTAAGTCTTTTTATGTAAAATGATGTAAATCGAGTATGAACATAAAGCCATAAAAAGTGAACATGCATGTAATTATCGCATTCCATTTCCGTCTGGAATGAAAAAGTAAATCTCTCGGATTACAAATAGACGAAATCTTGACCCGCCAGAAACTTCCGTGATAGCCTTTAATTCGATATAATTATTTAGTTAAGATCCACTCTTTAATACCTTATATATATAGAGTCCGGAACCTAAAACCACCCGTAAAATACCCCATATTCCGCTAAACCACCCTAAATATAACTATTGATTTTAAACCACACTTAAAAGACATTCCGTTAGCCAAAAGCCACCCATGACACTATTCCGTCAAAAAAATCCGTTAAAAGTGTGCATTTACAAGTTTACCCTCAATTTTAAATATGCAATACCAAAAATGTCCTCATCTTCCTTCTAAAAACAATCATAAGTTCATTCAACTGATAAATAACAACCCTAGGGATGTCTCCGCCACACCCGCCTTCCTCTCCCCTGAATTCACCGATCTTGCTCCCCAATTTCGGAATCTTCAACATCGTCGGAGGCTAAGTTGCCACCTTATCCATCATCCAAATCGCTGGTGGTGGCCTTCGATTCTCCTTCCTCAATGCCGACGAGAAATCTGGCACCGTTTGCGCCACCACGGAGGAGGACGGTGGCCTCGAGGCCTTCCGCTTCTGACCTGGGAACTCGTCCGGACCCTGAAATCTGACTGATTTCTAAAGCGGGCTCGGGCTCAAATCCGATTTAGGCATCTCGATCTCTAGAATTTCCGGCTCTAGGTAATTGAATCTCATTCAGAGCTTCGATTCTCGGAGTTTAGAGTAGGTTTCGTACCTCGGGCCTCGCTCCATGAAGTAGGAATCAGTGGTGAAATTGAAGGCAAAAGTGTTGTTCGGGTCCATTTATTGGGAAGTCGGCTTCGACGGATCAATTGCTTCTTCTGGTGGTAGAAGGCGGCGCTGGAGCAGTCGGGTCTTTGTATCCCGGTGGCTTCTTCAGAATCGCCTTCAATGGCAGTTGCATTTGCATTTCTGTCAAAAGGGGAAAATCGATGGTGGAAAGGGAAGTTTGGATTGAAATCCGATTAAGAAAGTGGGGGATGGGTTGGAGGAATTTTAATGGTGAGAGATGCACGGGAGGTGGCACTAGGGTTGTTTATCAGTTGAATGAACTTAGGATTTAAGAAGGAAGATGAGGACAATTGTGGTATTTCATACTTAAATTTGAGGGTAAATCTGTAAATGCACACTTTTAACGATTTTTTTGACGGAATAGTGCCACGGGTGGCTTATGGCTAACAGAATGTCTTTTAAGGGTGGTTCAAAATCAATAGTTATCTTCGGGGTGGTTTAGCGGAATATGGGGTATTTTACGGGTGGTTTTAGGTTCCAGACTCTATATATATACCCGTTAGTTTTATTCATTGAAGCCCATATTTTAATCACATCTAATCTGATTTCTAGAGTTGGATACTAACCGAAAATCATATCTAAACAATTTCTTCAGCCTAGGAGAAAAATCTATCTATTAGATTTATCATTAAGAGTCTTCTTATAATTAGCCTAGGAGATCAATTTCATCGCTTTCGTCGTTATCTATTGTGCCCAACTTCACCGCCTTCACTACGTTCCTCCGATTGAGCAGCCGCGTGGTCGACATTGATTCCGGTAAGGTCGTCTTTGTTCCGTCCTTTCTCACCGGCGATATAAGCCCTATTTTCTTTTTCTTCTTCCTTGCTTGTTTCTTTTTTTGGCTCTTCGATCAACCTCCCGATTCGCCTGTAGTGTAGGGCGCCACTGAAGAGCCGAGGGGATCGTCGGAATTCACCATCACCGCCGATTGCCATTAGAGACGATTACTGGTGAGATTCCATTCCCCTGTTATTATTTGTATTATTGGTCCGAGCAATTTCGTATAATTAGGGAGGGGGTCGTCGGAGGGTGTCGGTGGTCGGAAATCGGCGAGAAGGTTTGGTAGCAGATCTGGGTGATGGACGCCGGAGAATGGTGGGGTCGAAGCCGTCTGGGAGCATTGGTGGGGCACGAACAGGGGCAACCGAGGCTTCTCGTCTCCACTCTCCATCGTGGCCGCCGGTTGTGAGTTGGGTGGTCGCAGGGAGCGAAGTGACGGGACAAACCAGAAGACGGAAACTCGGGTCGTCTCGAGGTTGAAGAAGGGCGGGGGTGGGTGATGAGGTATTTTCGGTGGTCGTTTATACCTATCAAAGAAACCTAACTTAACCAACTCAGTAGAGCGGCAAGTAAGGGTCGAACCCACACAGACTCGTGTAAATGTGTTATTGCTTAAGTGCCAAGTAACTAATATGAGGGGTTTATTGATTGAACATCTAAACTACTATGCAAATTGAAAACTAACTAAGAATGCAAATATGATTGAGTTTAACTAATATGAGAAAAGCGTGTTCAACTAATTAGATCCATCATGATATTGCTTTATTGATCATCGATTCTCTTCTCACTTGAACAATCTATTGTGGATAATGATCCTACTAAGGACTAAAACCCAAACTTCATATTTAGTTGATAGAACTACCAGTCTAACAACCCTAATTATCTAATAACCTAGAAGACCTTCTAGATTCAATTAAATAACAGCATGATGATTCAAGTTATCAATAGATACAAACACTTAGAGCAACCAAACATCTAAGTGACTTGTGAATTTATTCCCTACTTTAATCAACTTGTCCAACCGGTACTAAATTAATTAAAGTCTACTCTTGATCAGGTTAATTCAGACCGGTAATTAATCAGATTCAGTTGTAAATTAACTTAGAAATTTTATTAGGTAGCTAATCTAACAAAACCCTAGAATAATTCTAATTCAATTAAGCACAAGGAATAATTTCTATTCAAGTTCGTTGAGAATCAATTAAATCTCACAATCATACACAAATCATGACTTCACTAATTAGTCAAACACAAGGGAAAATTAGCAATGCATAATTGAAATTGAAATCAAACTTACAAAGGTTTCAAAGTCTTCCTTGAGAGAAAACCCTAGCCTCCAAAAGTTGATCAAAAGTTATCTAAAAATAAACTAACATAAAGTATTTATATGTCTCTAAAAATAACCCTCATAAGATATAATAAACCATACAACTCGGAAATCATAAGCCCATAAATCCAAATGTCAAAGCCCAACATCAAAACTCGGCCCAAATCCAACGTCCGTGAAAAAGCCCAGATTGCGCGACATCGGCCTGCATTGCGCGGCCGCGCAATCTCCTCCCCGCGCAATTGTCGCTCAGTCGAGATTGCTCGGGCAGATTGCGCGGGTTTGATCCCGAGCACTTGCTTGACTTCTTGGCTCGATCTTTCTTGCCTTGGCTCTTCATCCCAGCACATCCTAGCTTCCTTAGCCTCGTCCATCTCGTCCACCACCACCATGATCCATCTGCACTCGCCCCGCTGTTGCTCCTGAACCTAAAAACCTGTAAAACCGAGCAAACCAGCGCATAATACCCGACAACACAAAAACCTAAAAACTACCTAAAAACTAACCAAAATCTAACCAAAACATATATAAAACATGCATCTAAACTACTCCTATATGCGAGCTATCAAATTCCCCCGTGCTTAACCCTTGCTTGTCTTCAAGCAAGACATAAATCCAATCACACCATAGAAATGCAATCTTACATCCATTTCAAGTCAAACAAACATTTCTCATGTAATTAAAAACTCAACCAAGACTTCTCAGCATGCATTATGACTAGCAAAAAGTAAAGACCATTCATCCATCCTAGACCTCACCAAGGAAATTGTGTTTTGCACTCAACACTCAAGTGTATAAAGGGTATGTGTTTCACTCAAAATCAACCAATGAAAACTAGACTACCATATGCTTGCATCAGAGTTCTAAATCTCCACCGCTGGGGATCAAATACATAACAAAAATCATGAGGTCTTTTTCCGGCTTGTATTGGGGCCAAGGTAAAGAAAAAATTGGAAGGGATAATATTTGGCTTGTGGTGCTAAATCCGGGATAAAGAACTAATCCTAAACCCAATTCAACACTTTCTTCTCAACTTGCTCCAAATATTTTTCTACCAACTTCATTACATTTACATTCAAACACTTTGCTTCTTTTTTTTTTCTTTTCTTTTGCCTCTTTTCAACTCTTTCTTGCTTTGCTAATGAAGACTAATAACATTTAAGCACTTTTGCTTTTGCTTATTTTGCAACAAACTTCATCTTCATTTTTTTCACTTTGAACTCAAGAGTTTTATTTCCTCTTTTTCTACCTTTTTCACCCAACTCCCCCATACTTACATCAAACTCACAACAAAATACAACCAAAACCTAAAGTCCTAAATTCCGGATTATGGGTCAAGCTTATTCGGCTATGGATCATTTTGTGGAGCTATCAAAAATAGGCTTAAAGCTTAAAAGAAATGGGGTGTCAAAAACATGGATCTTGTAGGGTAGGAAGGGAAATAATAGGCTAATAAGAAACATTGCCTCAATCATTTTAATGTCATGCATTCAATCATATAAATCAGCCTCAAAATAGAGTACTAACGCAAGTTCTAGAGCTAGATAATCATGGTGATACACTCAAGAATGTAAAGAACAAATATATCATGACAGGCCAAAAATCAAATCTCACAAGGCTAATTTTTGTCTAGAACTTCAGATTGAATCAAATACTCAAGCTAAATACATGCTCCATCCTATAATCAAGTCATTTAATCAATGATCATGCTTATATCATATCCACTTCAGTAAATCATGCAAATCATGGGTTAGAACTTATACTTAACTTAGAAACACAAGAGGAATCAAACAATGGGGAAATAAGAACCTAAATGCAATATTTTTGTATTTTTTTCGACTTTTTCTAATTTTTTTTTTCATTTTTAGATTTTTAATCAATGCATGCAAAATTTTTAAATATGACCTAATCTAATGCAAACTATATGCAATGCAAACAAGTAATTCCCTTCCCCCATGCTTAAAACATACTTTGTCCCCAAAGTATAGTAAAAAGGTAAGGAAAGAGAAAAACTCACAAAACCTAGTTATCCGGGTAATAGGGCGGAAAATCCGGTGCTGGTGGTGGCTGGTACTCCGGATGAACCTCTGGCTGCGGTGGATAATATGGTGGAATCTGATGAGCTGGTGGTGGCTGATATGGTGGGAACTGAGGATACGGTGGATCTGGAAAGGCGTACTGCGGATAAGACTGATGAGGAGGATAGCCCGCTGAACTCCAACCATCCAATCTAGTGTTGAGCAGTCTGAACTGCTCATCTTGGCGTGCCTGAAAAGCAGCAAGCTGCTGATCCTGATGAGTCTGATATGATGTGAACCTCTGATCCACATAACCACGCATGTTCTAGAAACCCTAATCGATGTGAGATGTCATACTGTTGTAGCGCTGCGTGTTCTCCAACTGCATCTGTCTCATCATCTCCATCATCTGGCTGTACTGTGTATCACCTCCAGCTGGTATAGGTGGGTCAAAGTGTTGCTGCTGGGTATCCTCCTCAGACTCCTCCTCCTCCTCTGTGTCTACAGCATCAGCAGACTCTTCCTCTTCCTCTTCCCCGGCAACGGCGCCAAATTTGATGAGGTATTTTCGGTGGTCGTTTATAACTATCAAAGAAACCTAACTTAACCAACTCAGTAGAGCGGCAAGTAAGGGTCGAACCCACAGAGACTCGTGTAAATGTGTTATTGCTTAAGTGCCAAGTAACTAATATGGGGGGTTTATTGATTGAAAATCTAAACTACTATGCAAATTGAAAACTAACTAAGAATGCAAATATGATTGAGTTTAACAAATATGAGAAAAGCATGTTCAACTAATTAGATCCATCATGATATTGCTTTATTGATCATCGATTCTCTTCTCACTTGAACAATCTATTGTGGATAATGATCCTACTAAGGACTAAAACCCAAACTTCATAGTTAGTTGATAGAACTACAAGTCTAACAACCCTAATTATCTAATAACCTAGAAGACCTTCTAGATTCAATTAAATAACAACATGATGATTCAAGTTATCAATAGATACAAACACTTAGAGCAACCAGACATCTAAGTGACTTGTGAATTTATTCCCTACTTTAATCAACTTGTCCAACCGGTACTAAATTAATTAAAGTCTACTCTTGATCAGGTTAACTCCGACCGGTAATTAATCAGATTCAGTTGTAAATTAACCTAGAAATTCTATTAGGTAGCTAATCTAACAAAACCCTAGAATAATTCTAATTCAATTAAGCACAGGGAATAATTTCTATTCAAGTTCATTGAGAATCAATTAAATCTCACAATCATACACAAATCATGACTTCACTAATTAGTCAAACACAAGGGAAAATTAGCAATGCATAATTGAAATTGAAATCAAACTTACAAAGGTTTCAAAGTCTTCCTTGAGAGAAATCCCTAGCCTCCAAAAGTTGATCAAAAGTTATCTAAAAATAAACTAACATAAAGTATTTATATGTCTCTAAAAATAACCCTCATAAGATATAATAAACCGTACAACTCGGAAATCATAAGCCCATAAATCCAAATGTCAAAGCCCAACATCAAAACTTGGCCCAAATCCAACGTCCGTGAAAAAGCCTAGATTGCGCGGCATCGGCCTGCATTGCGCGGCCGCGCAATCTCCTCCCCGCGCAATTGTCACTCAGTCGAGATTGCTCGGGCAGATTGCGTGGGTTTGATCCCGAGCACTTGCTTGAATTCTTGGCTCGATCTTTCTTGCCTTGGCTCTTCATCCCAGCACATCCTAGCTTCCTTAGCCTCGTCCATCTCGTCCACCACCACCATGATCCATCTGCACTCGCCCCGCTGTTGCTCCTGAACCTAAAAACCTGTAAAACCGAGCAAACCAGCGCATAATACCCGACAACACAAAAAACTAAAAACTACCTAAAAACTAACCAAAACCTAACCAAAACATATATAAAACATGCATCTAAACTACTCCTATATGCGAGCTATCAGTGGGCCCCGTGAGGCTGGGTCAAAGGTTGAGTCGGTCAACTGGGCATTTGGGTAAGGGAGACGGGCTGGAAAGTTGGGCCAAGTCTTGCCATTCTGGACTGGGCTAGGTTTTTTTCTTTTATTTGTTTAAATGGTGGGTTGGGCTTTCTGTTAGTTGGACTGACCTTTTGGGTATAGGGAGAGGGAAATACATAGTGGGTTTTGTTAGGTAGGATAATAATGATATCCGTAATTGTTTTATAAACTATAATGATATATATATATCCCTAGCTACTGTGCTAATAAAATTTTATAAATTATATCAATAATAAGTGGCATGGTTTAGCATTTTTTTAAGGAAGTTCTTTAATAATACGTCGGTAGTTTAAGGAATTTAGAAGTTATTTTTTCTTTGGGTTAGTTGGTTCGGCTCATACATAAGTTAATCTTTTTCCTTATAATTCTTAGGGAATCGTGTTCTCTTGAGGTCGTAATTCTGTCTTCTTCAAAGGATCCCTAGTTTCGAGGTAAGTCGTTTTTCGACTTGCTCGGTTCTTCTCTGCCTTGTTAGATTGCGTATCGATATTGTAGGGTGGGTTTTGGGAACTAGTCCCAAATACCTTTTTAAATTATTTTGAACTTCATGAATCGATGTGTGTGAAAAATGGTTTTGAACGTGTCTTATCGGAAAGAGATTTCTGGAACGTTTTCTCTGTGTTGGTACCGTTTCCGACACGGCCCATCATAGCTGGCGTGGAGGAAGAGTTGGCTATGTATGACTTGTGTGACCGGGAAACCGTGCCCCTGCAAAAACGAAAATTAATATCTATGTGTTTTGGCAAGTGCTCCAGTGGAGGCTTAGCCGGGGTTAGAAGGGATATTGTGAAGTGGAGTGAGAGGGCCTGCCTCTGCACTCAGCGCGGTGATGAGCGCCTTGGGAGTCGGATTGTGAAAAAGGAGGAGTTGCATTGTTATGAGGTTGTGGTTGTAAATGTGTATATGGCTATGTGTGACTAATTATAACTAATTTAGGTATTGACCTTTAGAGTTATGATTGCAATTGTGGATTTGTATGTTGACTTTAGAAATGCTTTCAAAACGTTCTGCAATTTCCGTATTCTCTCTAACTTGGTAGATTAAAAGCTGACCCTTCGGAGAATATTTTTCAGTTCCAAGTATGAACGAGGGAGCCGTGCAAGAACCGAGGCTAGATGGCGGGCCAGAGTGGTAAAGAGCGCGTGTCATAGTGGGATGGGTTTTTACGTTAGTTTATTTATGATTTTCTAGGATGTTGTTTTTACTATTAAGTTAGAGTGGGAATTATGACTTGTCTTCTGTTTTCATCGAATGATTTTATTGTTGGTGATGATTCGTCGGATTCAGGATATTTATATTTAGGTTTTCGGGAATTCATGCACAACTACGTTTTCTATATTTTTATTAAAAGAAAGGTTGGATGTTTTTATTTTGTTTTCTCGTCGTACCCGCGTTGCAAGATCCTAAAGTGTAGTTGTCAACCTAATTAATAGTACATAGTAAGGTCTATTTCTAAGTAGCATCTCATCGGAAGTTGGGGTGTTACAAATTGGTATCAGAGCGAGGTTGACAACATGGCACATGGAACTGACCAACAAAGAGTACCCGAGTTCCAACTTAAAACCAAAATCGGCGGGTGTTTTCAAAATGTTTTTACTGGGGTAGTCATGTTGCATATAGGGGGTAGGTGACACGTCGCGACTCCGCCCCATCAGCCGAGGACCTCACGTAGAGTAGTAAGAATTTCGTTAGTAAATAGGATGTTTAAGTTTTGACTGTGAGACTTTCTCTTATAGATGACCCCACCAACCAGAGCAAGAGTTGCTGAAGCCAATGGAAGAGGCCGCGGAAGAGGCTGCGGTAGAGGCCGAGGTAGAGGTCGTGGCAGGGGTAGAGGAGAGGCCCCTGTAGCTGCTGAGCCAGAGGTACAACATGATACCCACCAGGATGAGGTTGCTGAGAGTAAGGATGTAGCTGTTGTTGTTCATCAAGAGGACAGTGCATCTGTCGCTGGAGGGGTTCCCCCAGCTAACGGGGCTCAAGTGGGAGGAGGAGTGCCACCTGCCGGACTGGCCCCAGAGGTGAACGCTGATATCCAGCTGTTGTTGCAGACTTTGGATGGGGCAGGAGCTGCACCGAATCTGAACGCCGTTGCGGGGCAACAAGGGGCTGAGAGGAGGGCACCAGGACCAGACTCCGTTTTGGCTGCCCAGTTAGGAGCATTGCCCGATTCGAGAGGACCAGTGATAGTTGATCATGTGGTCGAACCGAGGAGACAGTATCGCGAGCCTCAGCCTGACAAGTCGCTCTCAGAGTTTAGGAAGACTAGGGTGCCGAATTTTGCTGGAGCTCAGGGTTCTGACGTAGAGCAGTGGTTGAGGAGGGTGAAATCTGCGTTGAACTCCATTAAGGCACTGGAAGAGAGGAAGATGTCCTTAGTACAGAGTCTGCTACAGGAGAGTGCTTTTGACTGGTGGGAGTTGTGTAGGGACCACCAGAATGAGGTGACTTTCGAGAAGTTTGAGAGGCGGTTTCGAGATCAGTACTATCCTCCGGTGGTGAGGGCGGCTCGGGAGGCTGCTTTTCGGGATGCTGGACTCGAAAATATCACAGTATCTGAGACTATTCTGAAGTTTCAGCAAGAGTTGGCAGCGGTGCCAAATGATGCCCCTACTGAGGAGTTGAAGATTGCGACCTTTCTAAAAAGGTTGCAGCCGCATTTACGTGCTTGTGTGTTTGGTCTCCAACTCGCGACATTGACAAATGTTCAGCAGTCTGCTTTGGCTTATGCTATGGCCACGACCAGACAGAGTCAGCTAGAGGTGCAGACCACTGGGAGCAAGAGACAGAAGTTGTCTGCCCCGGCAGAACCTAGGAGAGATAGCCGTCCCGGCTCGTCTCAGCTGCAACGATCAAGGTTTCAGTCACAGAGTCGTCAGGACCAGCGTCGTCAGAGTCAGTCCACTGGAGGGCTGAGAGAGTGCTTCAACTATGGAAGCACTGCTCATTTGAGGAGTCAGTGTCCGAAACCAGTCAGGAACTGCTTCACTTGTGGGAAGCCTGGCCAGTTACAATAGTACTGTATTGTTGGAGCACCTTCACATGGATCTTCACCGGGAACGGTGAACCAGATGTCTCGTCGTCAGCCTCAGTAGTTTCAGCAGGTACCGAGCCAGAGCAAAGGACGCGGCGCAGGAGTTAGCACTACCGGGGGCAATCAGCCCCGGTTGTTTGAGATGAGGAGGGCCGATGCCCTACACGCGCCGACTGATACAGGTACGATTTGGATTTAGTCTAGACCTGTTCACATACTATTTGATACGGGTGCTACCCATTCTTTTATGTCTTCTGCTTGCGTGGCTCGACTAGGACTGACTTGCACTGAGGGGGTGTCTTTTGTTGTAGGGATGCCTGACGGCAATAAAGTGAGAGGGAATAAGGAGATTTTATAGTGCCCTATTAGAATAGGGAATAGGGATTGGTATGCGGATTTCATAGTAATGTAGTTGTCGCCAGATGATGACGTGATTCTGGGGATGTACTAGATGATACGTTACCGAGCAGTTTTGGATGCACACAAGGGTACAGTTACAGTGACAACAGATGATGGGACCAGACATGTGTGTCAGGAGTTAGAGCAAGAGGGACCCGGATAGGTGATTAGTATGTTAAAGGCCGCCAAGTTTCTCAGTAATGGATGTGTAGGATATTGGTGTTTTGTCCTACAGGGGGACAAAGAGAGACCGCACATTCAGGATATACCAGTAGTGTGCGAGTATGAGGACGTTTTCCCCGAGGAGCTTCCAGTACTACCTCCTCAGAGAGAGGTAGACTTTGGTATTGAGTTGGAGCCGGGAACGAGACCGATTTCGAGAGCCCCATATCGCATGGCCCCGATGGAGATGCAGGATCTGAAGGCACAATTGGAGGAGCTGTTGGAGAAGGGTTACGTACGACCAAGTGCGTCGCCATGGGGAGCTCCAATCCTGTTTGTGAAGAAGAAGGATGGTTCTCTCCGTCTGTGTATCGATTATCAGGAGTTGAATCGAGTTACCATCAAGAACAAGTATTCGCTGCCACGTATTGATGATTTATTAGACCAGTTGCAGGGAGCTACGGTGTTCTCTAAAGTGGATTTGAGGTCAGGATACCACCAGCTGAGAATTCGAGAAGAGGATATTCCCAAGACAGCCTTCCGAACGAGATATGGACATTATGAGTTTGTAGTGATGCCGTTCGGACTGACGAATGCACCCGCTGTATTTATGGAGCTGATGAATCGGGTGTTTATAGACTACTTGGACAGATTTGTAGTAGTATTCATCAATGACATTTTGATCTACTCTAAGAGTAAGGAGGAGCACGCCGAACATCTTAGGCTGGTGTTGGGAGTATTGAGGCATCATCAGTTGTTTGCTAAGCTGTCCAAGTGTGATTTCTGGCTGCCTGAAGTCACCTTTTTAGGTCACGTGGTATCTTCCCAAGGAGTTATGGTGGATCCTGCAAAGATTGAAGTTGTAAAGGCATGGGAACCTACGAAGAATGTGAAGGAGGTGCGGAGCTTTCTGGGATTAGCAAGGTATTATAGGAGGTTTGTGGAAGGGTTTTCCTGGATAGCCCAACCACTTACCAACCTGCTTAAGAAAACCACTCGCTTTGAGTGGAATGAAGCCTGCCAGCGGAGTTTTGACGAGCTGAAGGGGAGGTTGACTTCGGCTCCTATACTTTCTCTTCCTCAGGGGAATGAGGATTTTGTGATTTATAGTGACGCCTCCAAGGTAGGCTTGGGCTGTGTGCTGATGCAGAGGAACAGAGTGATTGCTTATGCCTCCTGACATTTGAAGCCGAACGAGCATAATTACTCTACTCATGATTTGGAGTTGGCAGCTGTGGTACATGCTTTGAAGATTTGGCGTCATTACTTGTATGGGAGCTCATGCAAAGTGATGACTGATCATAAGAGCCTCAAGTACATCTTCACACAGAGGGAGTTGAATATGAGACAGAGGAGATGGCTAGAGTTACTGAAGGACTACGATCTTGAGATTCTTTACCACCCAGGGAAAGCGAATGTGGTCGCTGATGCCCTTAGCAGGAAGACGCCCTAGGAGTGTATGTTAGCTCATTTGACCGTCCAGCCAGAGATATAGAGGGAACTGATGAGGTACGGTATTGAGGTGCAGATTCAGCGTTATTAGTGCAGTCTGAGAGCCCTAGAATGTCGGCCGTCCTTACTTGAAGAAGTGAGAGAGAAGCAGGAAAATTGCCCGATGATTCAGGATCTGAGGAAGAGATTGAGCCGTGGATAGGCACCCGTCTTTGCGGAGAGAGAAGATGGTATTTTGTGCCTACGCGGTCGGATTTGTGTGCCTCGAGATGCAGAGTTGAGGCAGAAGATTTTGCAAAAGGCCCATGCTACACCTTACTCAATCCACCCCGGGGCGAGTAAGATGTACAAGGATTTGCGACAGTTTTATTGGTGGGATGGCATGAAGCCAGATATAGTGAGATTTGTCGCTAAGTGTCAAGTCTGCCAGCAGGTAAAGATCGAGCACCACAGACCTGGAGGAATGCTTCAGTCACTCCCTATTCCACAATGGAAATGGGAGGACATCTCCATGGATTTCATCACAAGTTTGAGACTCAACAGAGGCCATGATGCCATTTGGGTAGTGGTGGATAGACTGACGAAGACTGCTCGCTTTTTGCCTATCAGGGAGACTTGGCAAGTGAGCAAGTTAGTGGAGGTGTTTATTAATCAGATAGTTAGACTGCACGGAGTGCCTAAGACGATTGTGTCGGACCGAGATGGGGGTTTACTTCCAGATATTGGCAGCAAGTGCATGAGGCATTGAGGACGAGGTTACATTTCACGACTGCTTACCACCCGCAGTCAGATGGCCAGACATAGAGGACGATTCAGACTCTAGAGGATATGTTGAGGTCCTGCGTGCTAGACTGTGGAGGTCAGTGGTCGGACCACTTGGCTTTGGTGGAGTTTGCCTATAATAACAGCTGGCACTCGTCGATTTAGATGGCTCCCTATGAGGCTTTATATGGTCGGAGATGTAGGACACCGCTGTGTTGGGATGATTCCTCTGATGTAGTGGGTGAGAGGCCACAAATGATCGAGGAGACGATCGGGAAAGCGGCCTTAATCAGAGAGAGAATGTTAGCTGCTCAGAGTCGCTAGAAGTCCTATGCACACAAGAGGCGTAGACCGTTGGAGTTTGAGGTAGGAGCTCACGTCTAGCTGAGAGTATCTCCTACCCGCGGGGTAAGAAGATTCGGGGTGAAAGGGAAGCTGAGTACCCGATATATCGGTCCGTTCGAGATTTTGGAGAGAGTAGGCGAGGTAGCTTACAGGCTGGCATTGCCACCTGCTTTGGATGGAGTGCACCCTGTATTCCATGTTTCACAACTGAGACAGTATGTCTCGGATCCAAATCACCGACTAAATTATGAAGAGTTAGAAGTGGAACCAGACCATACTTTCCGGGAACAACCATTAAAGATTCTAGATCGACGAATGAAGAAGTTGCGGAACAAGGAGATTCCTTTGGTGTTGATTCAGTGGTCTCGACGGGGAGTCGAGGAGGCCACTTGGGAGACGGAGTCCATGATGAGTGGAAGTTACCCAGAAATCTACCCGGGTTTAGTAGAAGAATTTAAGGGGAAGGTTAGTAATTAGTGTGTTGTTTTCAGATGTGATGTTTGCTTCGTGATTCTTGTTTGCTTGACTTGCTTGTTTGACTGTTTAATTTTTGATTGTTGTGATACATGTTTTGGATGAGTGGTACTGGTTATGTTTATCGTTATTAATGAATTCTGGTTCGAGGATGAACCCTTCTTTTAGGGGGAGAGGTTTGAAAAAAATCTCGAGATATAGTTCCATTCGTAATAAATGTTTCGGGACGAAACTTTCTTAAGGGGGGTAGTATGTAATATTCGCATTCCGTTTCCGTCTGGAATGAATAAGTAAATCTCTCGGATTACAAATAGACGAAATCTTGACCCTCCAGAAACTTACGTGATAGCCTTTAATTCGATATAATTATTTAGTTAAGATCCACTCTACCTTATATATATATATACCCGTTAGTTTTATTCATTGAAGCCCATATTTTAATCACATCTAATCTGATTTCTAGAGTTGGATACTAACCGAAAATCATATCTGAACAATTTCTTCAGCCTAGGAGAAAAATCTATCTATTAGATTTATCATTACTTGTCTTCTTATAATTAGCCTAGGAGATCAATTTATTCGCTTTCGTCGTTATCTATTGTGCCCAACTTCACCGCCTTGACTACGTTCCTCCGATTGAGCACCCGCGTGGTCGACATTGATTCCGGTAAGGTCGTCTTTGTTCCATCCTTTCTCACCGGCAATATAAGCCCTGTTTTCTTTTTCTTCTTCCTTGCTCGTTTCTTTTTTTGGCTCTTCGATCAACCTCCCGATTCGCCTGTAGTGTAGGGCGCCACTGAAGAGCCGAGGGGATCATCGAAATTCGCCATCACCGCCGATTGCCATTAGAGACGATTACTGGTGAGATTCCATTCCTCTGTTATTATTTGTATTATTGGTCCGAGCAAGTTCGTATAATTAGGGAGGGGGTCATCGGAGGGTGTCAGTGGTCGGAAATCGGCGACGAAAGTTTGGTAGCAGATCTGGGTGTTGGACGCCGGAGAATGGTGGGGTCGAAGCCGTCTGGGAGCATTGGCGGGGCACGAACAGGGGCAACCGAGGCTTCTCGTCTCCACTCTCCATCGTGGCTGCCGGTTGTGAGTTGGGTGGTCGCAGGGAGCGGAGTGACGGGACGAACCAGAAGACGAAAACTCGGGTCGTCTCGAGGTTGAAGAAGGGCGGGGGTGGGCCCCGCGAGGCTGGGTCAAAGGTTGAGTCGGTCAACTGGGCATTTGGGTAAGGGAGACGGGCTGGAAAGTTGGGCCAAGTCTTGCCATTCTGGACTGGGCTGGGTTTTTTCCTTTTATTTGTTTAAATGGTGGGTTAGGCTTTCTGTTAGTTGGGCTGACCTTTTGGGTATAGGGAGAAGGGAAATACATAGTGGGTTTTGTTAGGTAGGATAATAATGATATTCGTAATTGTTTTATAAACTATAATGATATATATATCCCTAGCTATTGTGCTAATAAAATTTTTTAAATTATAAAAATAATAAGTGGCATGGTTTAGCATTTTTTTTAAGGAAGTTCTTTAATAATAAGTCGGTAGTTTAAGGAATTTAGAAGTGGTTTTTTCTTTGGGTTAGTTGGTTCGGCTCATACATAAGTTAATCTTTTTCCTTATAGTTCTTAGGGAATCGTGTCCGCTTGAGGTCGTAATTCCGTCTTCTTCAAAGGATCCCTAGTTTCGAGGTAAGTCGTTTTTCGACTTGCTCGGTTCTTCTCTACCGTGTTAGATTGCGTATCGATATTGTAGGGCGGGTTTTCGGAACTAGTCCCGAATACCTTTTTAAATTATTTTGAACTTCATGAATCGATGTGTGTGAAAAATGGTTTTGAACGCGTCTTATCGGAAAGAGATTTCTGGAACGTTTTCTCTGTGTTGGTACCGTTTCCGACACAGGCCATCATAGCTGGCGTGGAGGAAGAGTTGTCTATGTATGACCTATGTGACCGGGAAACCGTTCCCCTTCAAAAAAGAAAATTAATATCTATGTGTTTTGGCAAGTGCTCCAGTGGAGGCTTAGCCGGGGTTAGAAGGGAGATTGTGAAGTGGAGTGAGAGGGCCTGCCTTGCACTCGGCGCGGTGATGAGCGCCTTGGGAGTCGGATTGTGAAAAAGGAGGAGTTGCATTGTTATGAGGTTGTGGTTGTAAATGTGTATATGGCTATGTGTGACTAATTATAACTAATTTAGGTATTGTCCTTTAGAGTTATGATTGCGATTGTGGATTTGTATGCTGACTTTAGAAATGCTTTCAAAACGTTCTGCAATTTCCGTATTCTCTCTAACTTGGTAGAATAGAAGCTGACCCTTCGGGGAATATTTTTCAGTTCAAGGTATGAACCAGGGAGCCGTGCAGGAACCGAGGCTAGATGGCGGGCCGGAGCGGTAAAGAGCGCGTGTCATAGTGGGATGAGTTTTTACGTTAGTTTATTTATGATTTTCTAGGATGTTGTTTTTACTATTACGTTAGAGTGGGAATTATGACTTGTCTTCTGTTTTCATCGAATGATTTTATTGTTGGTGATGATTCGTCGGATTCAGGATATTTATATTTAGTTTTTCGGGAATTCATGCATAACTATGTTTTCTATATTTTTATTAAAAGAAAGGTTGGATGTTTTTATTTTGTTTTCTCGTTGTGCCCGCGTTGCAAGATCCTAAAGTGTAGTTGTCAATCTAATTAATAGTACCTAGTAAGGTCTATTTCTAAGTAGCGTCTCGTCGGAAGTCGGGGTGTTACAATGCAATACTAATATGTGAACGTATCTATATTATATGTGAACGTATACGAAATTTTCTGAAGTTAAAATGCGATTATATGTGAACAGCCCTTGTAAAAATGTGAACATGTGTATAAAATATGTGAACAGAATGTAAAATGTCAACCATCGTGTTTTTGGCAAAAATAAGCAAAAAATTAAAAAAAAATTTTTTTTTATTTTCTTACTTTATTTTTTAAAGTCTTTTTACGTATGTAGAATGATGTAAATCGAGTATGAACATAAGGGCATAAAACATGAACATGCAATACTAATATGTGAACGTATTCAAACTATATGTGAACGTATACTAAATTTTCTGAAGTTAAAATGCGGTTATATGTGAACAGCCGTTGTAAAAATGTGAACAAAATGTAAAATCTCTACCGTCGTGTTTTTGTCAAAAATAAGCGAAAAAAAAAATAAAAAATAAAAAATAAAAAAAATAATTTTTTTTTATTTTATTTTTGTCAATTTTTTTTAAGCTGTTTAACGCTTGTATTATGATTTATTCGAACATGAACACATGACCATAAAACATGATCAAACAGTAATAATATATGAACACACTTGTAATATATGTGAACGTATTATAAAACCTCTAAACTGAAAAATGTGATAATATTATTAATATGTGAACATGTCTTATAATAGTGTGAACATATGCATAAATACGTGAACGTAACGTAAAAAATCAAATTTCGTGTTTTTGGCAAAAACAAGCGAAACTAAGAAAATTAAAAAAAATTATATTTTCTATTTTTTTTATTTTTTGTCAAAATTACCATTTTGCCCCTATCTCTTCTAATCTTAGCCATCCATTTCTGAAATCCAAGGGTCCTCATTTGTTCTTAGTTTTCATGATAAGCCCCATTTCCATGTGAATCAACCTCTAATTAATATTTTTAAATAAAGATAAAATATATCTCCACCATATTACATCACATCACCCTATACTAAAATAGCTATTTAAAATAGTGATCTTAAAATATATCAAATATATTTTATATTTTTATTTGTGATAACTTGAACAATATAGAAAGAAAAATATTACAAATTGACGATTAGAATCTTATCTTATTATATGTAAAGTAAATATATATAAGTAAATATGTTTATCTTATCATTTACTCCAATGATAATGAAGGATTTTTTCTATCTTCTTAAATATCTTCTTTCTAAAGATAACACAATAAAATATATTAATTTATACTTCATTTTTATGTAAATTTTTATTCTTATAAGATAATACCATAAAAGCATTATTTTAATTGACTTTTCGTAATTTTTATATTTTTTATTTGTCCTTCTTAACATAAGAATATAAAATCTATTAGTTTAATTTATCACTTTTTTCAAAAAAAATCGATTCTTTAAAAATATTTTTAATAAATATTTAAAAAGATAATTAATGAGAAAAGATGAAAAATATGAATAAATATAGAATTTTTTAAAGATAAAAAATCTTATATATTTACATAAATAATCCAAAAAGAAAATTAAGGAAAATATAATATTTTTTTTTATCAAAATTCAATTTAGGCACGTAATTATCTAGATATTGAAGTTTTTATTTTTTTAATTAAAATTTGACTTAAGATAAATCTTTTACATAAATAGATAAAAATATAAGATATAATAACTTTCTTTATTTTTATTTAAATTTCGAATTTAATTTTTTTTTTATATAAATAGATATAAAAGAATTTAATTTAAAAATCTAATTTAATATAAATCTAATTTAATTTTAAAATGTAAGGTGGAGCCACAATTAACTTGGTATCTAAAAAAGATTCAGTGTTAATATGTAGTGATAGATTGTTAAGGAAAAGGAGTATTATAAATTATTTTATTTGAAATAATCTATCTTTATTCTCAACTTTAAACTTAGTAATTTAAATTTGATTCGAAGAAGGACGAAAATGTAATTTACTTTACTTAACGAATAAAATGATGTTTTTCATCAAAATGGGTGGTTAAATGCACATATCTACAAATAAGGGGTGGTTAAGTGTAGAAAAAAATATAAATGGTGGTTAATTGCAACAAGTGTAAAATAAAGGGTGGTTAAATGCAATTTTTCCATAAATAATAATATCACTTCGGAATTTCGGGCATCTCTATGGGTGGCTCTTACGAATAAAATATTACTATTTATTTGGTTAATTTCATCTGCTATCTCTCAACTTTGTGTTTTTTTGGATGGTGCTCAAAAGAAAACTTATTCAACTTAATATAAACTCTTGCTAGTGAGAGAGACTCTCTCATCTCTCTAGCCTCCTTCCTTCTTCTCTTGCTTTGGCCTTAAGACTTGTTGGCGGCCCTAGGGCGGCAACGCCCCTATCCAGCGGGGTTGGGGTGGGGGTGCGAGTGGTTAGGTGACATTTTGTGAGGAGAAGCGAGTGTTTAACTAGTTGGGGTGGGGGAGTGCGAGTGGTTAGGTGACTCTCCTCAAAAAGTAGGAATCTTGACTTGGGGGCAAAGGGCGCGCCAAGAATCAGTAGAAGTAGCAGAGGTCTCACCACCAATAATGTCAAGAAAACCAAAAACTAGAACTTCCTACTTAACATGAGAAATGGAGTTCTTCATTGCACTCGCGGTTTGCACATGAGTGACAAGGCTACGAATACAACCAATTTTACAAGCAGATTACAAACAGAGAATATATTACACAGAGTACCTTATCTAATCTTCTCCAAATCAAACTTGGCCAAATTTTCAATGTTAGCATCCACATAAAACAGAAAAATGAATTGAATCCTCAATATGCAACTACGTACAGTTATGTATCACCATTGTCGAGTGAGTTGAATCGATCAATTAATCCTCCTTTGCGCGTACTCGTTTTGAGCAAAAAAGTAGAGAAAACCATTAGGAAATAAAATATTAAGATGATTACATTGCCAAAAAAAGGACTAACTGACAATCAACAATAAGTGAAATGTATAAGCTATTATTCGTCATCCAGATTCATCCTCTAATTAGTCATCATGTGTAAAATATTTCAGGGAATAATTCTAATTTCTTATTTATTAGAGTTTGATTTGACCCCAAATAAAATTTAATGATGTTTGTCTGGTATTATGGTCCATAATGAAAGGTGATGCAATACATGTTTTTGAAAGGTAATGCAAGAGATTTTTTGAGTTGAAAAAAAAGATAAATTGGGGAAACAGATGAAAATATACAAAGAATACAAGATGTTCTATACATCAAGAAATTCATAATCTACTTGATTTTGATCAAATATCAATTACTTTTAGCCCCTCAATTGTAGCCAAATGCAAAGCGCCAAAGACTCTCAGCATACCAATGCCAAAAAGAAAATCCTTATTCATCATCAAATTCTACCTAATTCTTTCAGAAGAGAGAATTGAAAGAACAACCAAAATCCATCCTTGAATCATAATCCAAAAATAACAAATTGAAACTAATATAGAGCTATCTACAACACAAATGTTAAGGATATTTTACATTATCTCTTCTACATTCCAAAACATCACCATCATAAACCTGTTGAGATTCTACAAATTTGAGTATTAAGATTCAAAATTCAATCAATTGTAGCCATTGTAAATCGGAATCTAATAAAGCTTTTAAGAGTCAAAAGCACCCTTTTATTTGCTTTTACTTGCAAGCGAGTCTTGATGGTATCCAAGGGAGTCGTAATGCAAGAAGCGGTAGCACCAAAAGTGACACCACCAACAGCTTGAATACCCGCAATAGTCCACAAATTTGGAATTGCCCCTTTTGGCTAAATTCTGTTTCATAGAATGTGACTAATGATTCAGAAAATTCATTCGACAAAGGATTTAAAAAAGCAATGCAGCGTAGCATTTAGTTATGGCAATCCACTTGCTCAGGTAGGGCACTAGTCAAATTCAATAGATAACAAATGAATTTTTATGTAGTTCAGTCCCTAAAAGTTAACCGGCCTGAATCGCTCGAAAATTCTAGGGTAAAGACCTGAAAATTTGAACCCGAAACATATTGGATTAAAACCCGAAAACCCATTGGATTGACCCAATTTGTTATATTTCATAATAAATATAATTTATTTTGAAAAGTTTAATATTTTTATTATTAAAATATATAAAACTAATAGATTATTATTAAATATTACGGAGTATTATTTAAATAAAACAATATTTTTAATAATTGTGAAAAATTTAATTTTCTTCACATGTTGGGTTGACCTGATCCGCCCGAAAACCCGCAACGCCCCGACCCAATTTGACCAGTGACTCGCACGACTCGAGCCCGACCCAACCCGATCGAATACAAAATGACCTGACCCGAACCCGACCCAACCGATCTGATTGACATGTCTACACCTATTCCACAATTGTGTACCTATTTTTAACAAATCTAGAATGTTAAAATTTCCTTAAATAATGATTTAAATTTACACTCACTTTTCACCCTAATTAGACTTTCTACTAAGATCCACAATTGCGTGTGTATATATATATATATATATATATAGAGAGAGAGAGAGAGAGAGAGAGAGTATATATAGGGTTATATATGAACACAAATTTAGACCCACTGGTATCATTTTGTGCAATTAGTCCACAGTTATTACCTAAGAACTCATCTTGTGCATTTTTTCCAGTTGTAGTATTTATTTATCTCCTCGTAATGTTGTGTACTGTTTGCTCTTCTGGTGGTTTTTTAGTTCCATTTCAACACTCTTTTTCATTTGTATATTTTTCTTTTTTCTTTTTGAGTTAAAAATTTGTGTAGGTTGGCTTCTCAATCTATTAGTTTTTTTTATAAGGAAAAAAATTCGATGTACTAGACATGCCAAGTAGATCAAGAGGCCGAAATAATCGGTAATTGGACAAGCCGACTAAAGAGCACAAACACAAAGAACTCCTAACAAGCAAAGAAGACATCCAGAGGTAATTCGAAGCTAGCAAAAAGGACAGGATGGGTGAGTCAAGCACAACAAAGCATTGCACTGCTGGTACGCATGTAAAACGGGTCATCTCCATTAGGGAGTGCATAAAGAACCTCCTCAACGTTGTCCCCACCTAGATGAGGGATCTTCAGGAAGCAAGCTCGACCACGACCTCAACCAGACATGACTCGATCCAATCTAAATCAACTCCAAATCGACACAAAGGCCTGCAGGATCAACTTAAAGGAAAGGAAGAGTGATTTATTTGAGAAAAAAAATCTCCAAAGATCAATTTTTTTTGGGTAAAATGGATTGTTACTTGTTTTGTTTTGATGTGTTTTTTTTCTATGGGAAAAACAAAACACTTTTTTTTTAAATTTTTGTTTGTTTTGTTTTGTTGTGTACTTTCTTATTTTTGGTGACTGGTTTTGACCATAAAGCACAAAAATGGAAAGACGTTTGATTTTCCTTCCTTTTTTTGAAGCTGGATTTTCCTATTGTTTTGGGTTTGAATGGGTTTATTTTTTTTCTTCTGTTTTTATGCTTTATAAATTTCCAAAGAACAACAAGCAAAAAATTAGGAAGAACCGAAGAACTCGAGCGTATTTCATGTGCAAATTTCAAGATTTATTTATTTCTTCTTTATTAATCGTCTCCTCAATACTACAATGGAAGGAGAAGTATGGGATCACTCCTCTTAGGACAATATGAAGTTTGTTCAACGCCATTTGGTTCAAGGCATGAGGAAGTTTAGATCTGGAATGCATTTTAGTTTGTTTTTTTAATTTCCTTGCGATTCTTTTTTTTTCTAGAATGCACAAATCTCGAATCAAAAATAAGATTTGAGCTTGAGTCAATTGTAAATCTGGGTTTTATGGTGGTGTTTCACTCTAGATTTGGGTTTCATGGTGGCGTCTTGTAGAATCTACTTTTATTGTTTTTTCTTTATTTTCTTGGTAGATCTGTCTTTCAAACTGAATATTCAGCCATTTAGGCTGAAATGGATGAGCGTCGACCACTGATTTGGCCATTACGGGCTTAGTACAGGGTTGTACACAAGAGAGGCACAAGATTTATGTGGCCCGATTACGAAGGCAAGGTTTGGAGCTTGCCACGCAAAAGAGACAACAATGAGATGGGTGAAATTGGGATTTTGTTCCCAATTTGTTGCAACCGACATGGTGATGCCAGAGATGGAGATGAAGATGTCAAGTTTCGGTGAGGAATGTTTATGGACAAGGGTTTCATATCTGGCCTTTTAACTTCTTTCTTTGGGGAGAGTTATTCAAACCTCAACTATAAATATTTTATGATTCTATAGTTATTAAAACAATCAAATTGAGTTATTCAAACAATCAAATTGATTTATTCAAATATCGACTATAAATATTATACGATTATATAATTATTCAAACAATCATACTGAGTTTTTCAAACGTCAAATAATAGATATTTAATCCCAAAAATAATGTAACTGCCATATGTAAAAAAACGTGGGATGTTTTTAGTTTCACAATCCGTTAAATTTAGCAACTTCCAAATTTAAAATCCACTTCCCTTATTCAAAATTTTAATTATTTTTCTAATTATTTTCAACGCATGTAATCCCATAAATCTCGGCCATATTTGGTTATTTCCTTTTTCAATTAATCGTAATTTTAACTCTCCACAACAACCCCATTTACCATAAAATGCAACTTAATTATTAGCCAATGATTTATCCTAATCCAACGGCCTATGTTTAACCACACGCTTACATCATAATATGTATTGTATCGGATCGCTCCCCTATATATATGGGGTTGAGTTTAAGCAAAGAGCCTTCTTACGGTAAATAGTGAGGAGCTATTAGAAGCGTTGGATCTTATATAATTAATGGTGTAGATTTGAAATAATAAATAACTTTTAAAATTAAAAAAATGGAGCGTAATTCTAGGGATAATGGTTGATTTAATTTTGAAAAATAATTACTCTAATATAAGAAAAAAATCAATATGCGTAATTGCATAAAGTTTTCATCGCTTCTATATATAAGCGTTGATGAAAAAACTCTCTCTCCTATAGTACATTTTGAACAACTCCTTGTTCTCGAATGAACTACTTCTTCTCGAATGAACAACTACAGTCTCACACCTATTAATAAAAAACAATGAACAACTACTTACTTATGAATGAACAATTAGATATAATCAGAAGAACAACTAGGGTAGTTAGATGGCTAAACCGTAGTTGTTCGTGTGAATATACCTAGTTGTTCATATATGTATATACAATTGTTCATGTATCATGTATGTATAACTAGGTATATTCACACGGACAACTACGGTTTAGCCATCTAACTACCCTAGTTGTTCTTCTGATTATATCTAATTGTTCATTCATAAGTAAGTAGTTGCTCATTGTTTTCTTTATTAATAGGTGTGAGATTGTAGTTGTTCATTCGAGAACAAGTAGTTGTTCATTTGAGAACAAGTAGTTGTTCATTCGAGAACAAGTAGTTGTTCATTCGAGAACAAGTAGTTCTTCAATATGTACTATAGGAGAGAAAGTTTTTTCCTCAACACTTATATATAGAAGCGATGAAAACTTCATGCAATTACGCAGATTGATTTTTTGCTTATATTAGAGTAATTATTTTCCAAAATTAAATCAACCATTATCCCTAGAATTACACTCCATTTTTTTTTATTTTTTAAAGGTTATTTATTATTTCAAATCTACACTATTAATATATAAGATCCGACGCTTCTAATAGTTCCTCACTATTTACCGTAAGAAGTCTCCTTACTTGAACCCAACCTTATATATATATATTGTTTTGGGCTGGATAATCGCACTAACGCGTTACCTGCTATAATGTGGGAAATCCTAACCAAACAGAAGTTGTAACACGTTATAAATTACATGCAAGTAATTCAGAGTAATAAAACAAGGCAATGGGCAAGAAAAACAACAGAATGATAAAATTAGTATTTTTAATTGAGATCGTCAATCTTTTGCTAACACCAATGGACGTTTTGGGACCAATCGAACAAGTAAGAAAAGACTTGAGTTTTTATGAATGATTGCTAGTTTCAGTATTCGTGTGTCCTTTATCTTTGCCTTGTTTCCTATTTATAGCCGTTGGTGTTGGTCATGAAGTCCACGTCGTTAATGATATAGCCGTTGGTGTTGGTCATGAAGTCCGAAATTTCCGCCTTGCTTTGACTGATCCGTCGTCCTCTCTTTCTATCAATTTACTCGGATTGATGATGCTGGGCTTATAGCATTCTTTTTGGGCCGAATTCTGGAGGGCCCAACAATACGTTTCCTCCTACTTTCTCTTCTTCGTCTTCAACCTCTCTTCTACCCTTAATTATGGCAACTTCCAGTTCTTCCCCTATCTCTCGCTGTCTCGATCCGCCTATACATCATCCCCTAACTTCATCCAAAATCCTCACTCCACTCTATCGTAGAAGTAGTATTTCAGAGGATCCTCATACTTTTGCGTTTTAAATAGGATTTCCCTCTTTCGCAGAAATTTTTCTTCCCCCCTCTAGAATCTGGGCTGACTTTTATAGCGATGATTGGGTTTGCTTGTACGAGTACCCTTTCCGCATCGGACATCGCTTTCCTTTCTCCCCGTTAGTTGTCGACTTCCTTTCTACTCTTGATGTTTCCCCTGGTCAAATACTCCCACAAGTCTGAAGGTTGTTGCTGTCGGTTGACCTGCTGTGTTCCTCCCATGGTCTCCCTTTCAAAGTTGTCGACTTTTTCCATAACTATCACCATTCCAAGGGTGGCCCGGGTCGATTGACTTTAAAAACCTTCCAAGACAAATCCGACCTAATTTTTAACATTTCCAAGTCTGACCGGGGCTGGGTCGACAAATTTTTCTTCGTAAAGCTTTCTTCCTTGGGGATTGACACAGCCTTCGTAAAAACTCGATGGAGCTCAACAGGTAGCGCTTCTCTCTTCTTCTTCCATTTTGTTCAATTCCTTCTAACCGTTGATTATTTCTATGTTGCATGCAGAAAATTTGTCTTCTCCTCAACCAAGCTCAGTGTCGGCGCAAGTAATTTCTCACATTGAAGCTATCTCGTTGGAGGAAAGATCTTACCCTAAACTGGTACAGGCGTTCTTTTCAGAACCCGCAGACACAGAAATGTCAAGTGAGCTCTCTCCCTCTTCTTTTACCCTGACACCTTTTTTTTGTCAACTAACCTTACTACTTGAATGTTACCAGGCTCGAGAACTACCAGATCCACCTCTGCGTTATCAACTTTGGAAAGAGTCGAGGCAAGGAAGAAAAGGAAGGCAGAAATAGCCTCTACCGTTGATACTTCTCTGGTGATGGCTATTCCTCCAAGATCTGCAGATGACGCCCCTAAGGCTCCCTCGTCAAAGAAAAATGCATCCCCTCGTATGAATGATCTTCCTAGCACCATGATGTCTTTGGACATGGATGTAGGAAAATGCCTGAAATATCTGATGCCGCTTCAAGTGAATTGTCTTCGGGATTCAGGACACCGGTCCACTTTACCTAACTTCTTCGGCGAGATACTGGCGGCTCACTGGCAGGTATTCACTAACTTCCTTCATCTTTATTGTTATTATTTGCGTTTCATGATGGTCCTGTACTTGTTATCCACGGTCTCCAACTTGCTCTTGCGGCGTTCGACACCTTCAAGGACTACTCCGAGCAATTGGCTCAGAGTAAGATCAGTACACAGCTTGAGAATGATAAGTCAGTCATCTTAGGGCAGGAGAAGAAGGCTTTGGAGAAGAAGGTGGCTGATCTGCAAAGTGCCCTCGAGAAAGCTCTTGGGGAATCCAAGGCGTGGGAGGACAAGTTTAAGGAAGCATCGAAGAAAAGTGTTGCTCTTGCTCAAGAGGTCAAAGATACGGCTGACTACTGGTCACTCAGAGCTCGTGTTGAAATAATAGAGGAGTTCGCTGCTAGGAAACACTCCTCTTGGGACGCTGCGAAGGAAAGGGAGCAGTTCGAGAACTTGTTCCCTGATGAAGCCAACGCATCCAAGAAATCTTCTCTTATCGACGAGATTTCGCAAGTCGCCAAAGAAGTGGCCCAGGTGGAAATGGACAACCAGAAGCCAGCCGAAGAGATTTCCAAGGAATGATTTCCTTTTGCTTCTTTTATTCTTTAGACTTTATCCTACCCCCAGTATGTTGGGGCTTTTTAAAACTCTGTGTTTTGTTTGGCCGCTTGTTGTAGGGCTTGGATGTGGACAACTTATACCCCCTATTGGTTTTTCGGGGTTTCTGCTTATTTCAGTAATGTTTTAGTATTTACTATGGCCTTGGATTTGTTTTTGTCTTTTTTGCAGGTAGAACAGGTTTAGTGCCGGAGAATGAAGATCAACGCGTTTGTGATAGATTGACTTGTTTGTAAAAATATGTACTTGTAGTTTAACGATAAACTCTTCGTTGTATAGCGCTTTTCATGTAAGATGCAGAGGGAGAGAGAAAATAATGTATTTGTCTGAAGGTAAATACTTGCAATAAAATTGTGAATCGTATTATAAATATTTGATGAAACTCCTCTTGCTCTAGAGTTTATGTTACACGTTATCATCTCTTGCATCTTTTTGACTAGTCGTTGTGTGCACAGCGTTGCCTGATCATAAGGCAAGGGCCTATGTTTTGGCATGTAACGTCACAAGGCGTCCCTTGTTAGTTTTCTCAAAACTGTTGTTGTCTTATGTATGTATAAAGATGTAATAATATAATATGAAAAGAAAAAGTATATAGAATATACCTTATTGTGAGTCGTGCGTTCTAGAAGTGATACAACATTAAATTCATCGCGTTCCAACTCATGGGGACTATCTTCCCATCTCGTGACATCAACTCGTAGGCTCCTTGTCCTACGATCTTCGTGATCTGATAAGGTCCTTCCCAATTTGCTCCCAACTTGCCATCATTCAATTCCTTCGTGTTTTAAAAGACTTTCCTTAATACCCAATCTCCCACTTGGAACACCTTTGCATTAACGCATTTGTTGTAACTCTGAGCTACCCCCTATTTGTATGCCTCCATACGAACTGATGCCTCATCTCGTAACTGGTCTACCGTGTCTAAATGGTGCAACAAGTTAGGTAGATTTGATTCCTCGATAGTAAGTCCATATCGAACTGTGGGCAAAGTTACTTCTACTGGTAACACGGCTTCGCATCCATAGACCAAGGAGAAAGGTGTATGGCCTGTAGCAGTCTTAGGAGTTGTTCGATCTGACCACAGAATAAGGGTTAGCTCATCTGCCCACTTCCCCTTTGCCCCTTTGAGTCGCTTCTTCAAGTTGTTGATGATCACTTTGTTGCTTGCTTCTGCCTGACCATTGGCTTGAGGATAACGTGGTGTTGACATCACCAACTGAATGTTGTATTGCTGGCAAAAAGATCTCGTCTTGTCGTTGATGAATTGGGATCCGTTGTTGCATACTATGGTGGATGGTATTCCAAACCTACTCAGGATGTTTCTTTTTATGAAAGAGATGACCTGGGTGTCTTTGACTTCTTTGAAGGCTTCGACTTCGATTCATTTAGAGAAGTAGTCAGTCATTGCTAAGATGTAGACACATTGTCCTGAAGCTGGAGGAAGCTTTCCCACTATATCCATTCCCCATTTCATGAATGGACAAGGGGAAGTTATGGGATGTAACAACTCCGAAGGTTGATGTGTTATAAGTCCATGACGCTGGCACGCGTCATACTTACGGGCAAACTCCACTGCGTCTTTGTTCATGGTGGGCCAATAATAACTCATCCTGCTCGCCTTCCTCGCCAAGTTGCGACCCCCTGTATGATTTCCGCATTCTCCATCGTGTATGTCTTGTAACACCTTCTGTACTTCTTCCTCCTTTACGCATCGGGTGTATATTCCTGACGACATCCACTTAAACAGAATGTTATTCTTAATGGTGAAAGTGGAAACTTTTACCTTAAGTCATCGGGCTTCTTCTTTGTCGTCCGGTAAGACTCCATCTCGTAACCACTTTAAGTAAGGAGTTACCCACGAATCATCTTCGTTAGGATCTTGAATCTCAACATATCTGCTTCTTTGATTATGGATGGCGCATCAAGGTACACGAAAGGTATCTTGTTGTACTCTCTTGGGTCGATTGCGGATCCGAGGTTGGCTAAGGCGTCTGCTTGCGTGTTAGCATCCCGGGGAACTTGCTTTATCTCAAAATGTTTGAAATGTTTAATGATCTCTTGAACGTTTTCTATGTACGCCTTCATCTTTGAATCCCTGGCAACATATGAGTTCGTAACTTGATTTACAATAAGTAACGAATCACAAATTACCTCAATTTCTTGTACATTCAAGTCTTTAGCAACGAGTAACCCTGCTATAAGCGCCTCATATTCTACTTCATTGTTGGTAGCTTTGAATGTACATCGAATAGCTTGGGCTATCCTATCCCCCTGTGGTGACTTCAGGACTACCCCCAATCCTACGCCAATCTGATTCGACGCTCCGTCTGTATGCATCAACCACTTGCCACTTCTTGTTACATGTAGCACATCTTGGTCTTCTTGTTCTGAAGTGGTAGGAGTGAAGTCAAACACAAAATCTGCCAACGCATGAGACTTCATTGTTGTTCTTGGCTCGTACGTGATGTCGTAACCATTTAAGTGGATCAACCATCTTGTTAGCCGACCTGACAATTCTGGCTTTGACATGATACTCTTCATTGGATAATTAGTCCTCACGATGATAGAATGACTTTCAAAATAAGGACGTAACTTTATTGAAGCCATTACCAAAGATAATACTAGTTTTTCCATGGGGGAATACCTGGTTTCCGCATCGAGCAAAGTTTTACTTACGTAATAAATGGGCAATTGGTCTCCATTATCTTCTCGAATCAAGACGGCACTCACTGCTACTTCGGTCACGACCAAGTACACATATAACTTCTCGTATGGCTTGGGTTTGGAGAGTACATGCGGGTTAGATAAATAATTTTTCAGCTCTCCAAAGGCTTTTTCATGCGCTTCCGTCCATTCAAATGACTTGTTCTTCTTTGGGATGTCGTAGAACAACTTATTTCTGTCCGAGGATCGCGATATGAATCGGTTCAACGCAGCTACTCGTCCTGTCAACTTCTGGACATCTTTAACGCACTTTGGTGATTGTAGCTCCATTATGGCTTTGATCTGTTCCAGACTCGCCTCGATTACTCTTTGCGTTACTATGTATCCAAGGAATTTCCCTGACGTCACTCTGAAAGAGCACTTGGTTGGATTCAATTTCATCTTGTAGCTCCGCAGGATCTGGAACGCGTCTTTCAGGTGAGTAATATGGTCCTCCGCCTTCATTGACTTGACTAGCATGTAGTCGATGTACACCTCCATTGTATCCCCCAGTTTTTCCTGAAACATCTTATTAAACAATCTCTGATAAGTAGCACCTGCGTTCTTTAACCCGAAAGGCATAACTTTGTAACAATAAGTTCCATGATTGGTTACAAATGCGGTTTTTTCCTGGTCGTCAGGTTGCATCATTATCTGATGATATCCACTAAATGCATCCATGAAAGTCAAAAGCTCATGCCCTGCCGTCGCATCCACCATTGCATCAATATGAGGCAAAGGGAACGAGTCTTTGGGGCATGCTTTGTTTAAATCGGTGAAGTCTACGCAAACGCGCCATTTACCGTTTTTCTTTTTTACGACAACCACATTCGCAATCCAATTAGGATATTTTACTTCTCTAATTTTTCCAGATTCAAGTAAGGATTTTACCTCATCGTTGATTACCTGATTTCGTTCGGGTGCAAACTTGCACCTTTTCTGCTTCACTGGTGGCACCTTCTTATTGACAATTAAGGCGTGAGTAATCACGTCAGGATCAATTCCCACCATATCCTCGTTCGACCAGGAAAAACAATCACTGTAGGACCGTAGAAATTCCACCATTTGCTCACGTAAAGTTGGCTTCAGGTCTGCTCCTATTTTGATTTTCTTGGATGGTTCTAGTGGATCAAGAGCCACTTCTTCGAGTTCTGGGTTCACCGGTTTTACGTAGTAGGTGGTTGTTCTACAGTTCTTTAATTGCTAATCTGACGACTTCTTCCGTGCTTCAAGTTGTAAGTTCTTGGAAGTCGTTGCTTTCATTGTTATGGAATAGCACTCCCTTGCTAATTTTTGTTCTCCCTTAATTTCTTGAACTCCCCATGGTGTTGGGAACTTCACGCATTGATGATAGGTAGAAGGGATATCCCTCATCCCGTGTATCCATGGCCTGCCCAAAATGACATTAAAGGATGAAGGGCAATCAAGTACTTGAAGCCTAAGCTGTACAAGGCATCCAACATGAGTAAGTTAGTGGAGCTTCCATTATCAACTAATATTCTTTTGACAGAAAATTGGCTATCATTAAAGAAATTATTAAGCAATCATGGTGAACTTCCTCTTCTTCGACATCGTCGAAGGTGATCGGCATCATAGCAAGACTTGTTCGTGAAGGAGCCTTAGGGCATTCTCTTCTTGTATCCCTCACGATCCTTTTGGCTGAGGAGTATGTTATACCACAAATCTCTGATCCCCTTGTGATAACGTTGATTACTCCAGTGTGCTTTGGGGGTGGCGGCGGACTAGCTTTTTCTTTGTTGCGCTCCAGCTGCGCCTTTGCTCTTTCTGATATTAATTCACTGAGGTGCCCCCTTCGTAATAACTCGCTCACCTCCTTTCGCAACGCGATGCACTCATTGGTTCGGTGCCTATGATCAAAGTGGAAATCGCACCATCTAGACTTATCTTTCTGATGTGAAGGCACGTTACTCTTTCTAGGCCATTTAACAGTATCCCCCATGGCGTTGAGGGTTCAGAGGTAGTCTGGAGTTTTCATATCTTTCACCCTGTCTGGCTATCGCCGTATTGACGGTTGTCTTGGTATAGGGTGCAATAGGGTATGGAGCATATTTGGGTTCTCGCTTTCCCTATTTCCGGTCCAGCCGGTGAGGGCTGACTGCTTTTCTGACAAAGAGGTCATCTTCCTCTAATCGAACATGGGCTAACGCTTTTACCTGCACTTCATCCAAATTCGAACAAGGATATTTAGTTAATGCACGATATAACTCGGGATTACAAAACGATATGCCCCTTCGGAACGCCTCCACAACTGTAGCGGCATCACATCCTTCAATGGTCACCAATTCCTCGTTATAGCGGTTGAGGAAAGCTTTCAAAGATTCACCTGGTTTCTGGATCAAGCGGTACAAATCACTTGATCGTTTCTTAGCATGTTGGATGCTTGCAAATCTGATCATGAACTTGTCAATTAACTCAGCGAAAGATGAAATACTCCCAAGAGGTAAATGTGAATGCCAATTTAGTGCGGGACCGGATAACGTGTTTCCGAACCATCGACATATAACAATCTCCTTCATGTCAAAAGGGACTGTGCTAATTTTCATAGCCTGTTTGAATGCGGCTATATGCTGATCGGGTTCCGTTACTCCGTACTTAGGTACATCAGGAACGTGATACTTTCGGGAGATATCAACTCTCGCGATAGCTGGTACGAAGGGCGAATCGGTATAAACATCTCTCCTTTCCATCGCTATCGGTTGAGGCGCCCTTGGAACCTGAGTAATTCGATCCTCCAGGGATCTAAGGCGTTCCCGTAATGGGAAACCTCAGTATCTTCCCGTATCGCCCTTAAGGAATTACCATTTACCTGATACCGGTTATTGGTCGGACGACATCAGGTGTCACAAGGCTTGGATCGTCCATATCTAATCGTCTAGCGACTCCTTCCACCACATCGGTTCCTCGAGGACGGGTTGGAGCCGATTGTACCTGAGATCGAAGCAAATTACGCTCATTAGTTAAAGTTTCAATTTGCTTCTCGTATACCTCGGTGAACCTGGCATTGGCCTCTTTCTGGCTTTCTAGGTCCTTCTGAAGAGCAATCATTGTTGCTCGGAGTTCCATGATGACGTTGGCATTGCCTCCTCCAACTCCTCGTTGCTCGGAAGTACCTGGGTCGCCATTGGTGTTTCCAGAACCTTGCTCAACTCCGTCCATATTCCCGGCACCGTTGATGTTCCCGGTACCGTCAACATTCCCGGCGCCGTGGTTGTAGGTTTCCTCATTGCCCTCATGATTGTTGAGATCCCCTACGTGGCTGTAAGTAGTTTGGATTCCGTCCATTTGAAGAATTCTGTAGTTGTTTTAGCGTGACTTCTTTTTGGCTAGGGCCCCACGGTGGGTGCCATTGTTTTGGGGAGGATAATCGCACTAACGCGTTACCTGCTATAATGTGGGAAATCCTAACCAAACAGAAGTTGTAACGCGTTATAAATTACATGCAAGTAATTCAGAGTAATAAAACAAGGCAATGGGCAAGAAAAACAACAAAATGATAAAATTAGTATTTTTAATTGAGATCGTCAATCTTTTGCTAACACAAATGGACGTTTGGGACCAATCAAATAGCTAGGAAAAGACTTGAATTTTTATGAACGATTGCTAGTTTCAGTATTCGTGTGTCCTTTATCTTTGCCTCGTTTCCTATTTATACTCTTCTTCCCCACTTCGATCGTTAGCTGAAACGCCTAGCACATCCCAGAGATCTCACCCTCGTCGTTAATGATATAGCCGTTGGTGTTGGTCATGAAGTCCGAAATTTCCGCCTTGCTTTGACTGCTCCGTCGTCCTCTCTTTCTATCAATTTACTCGGATTGAGGATGCTGGGCTTATAGCATTCCTTTTGGGCCGAATTCCGGAGGGCCCAACATATATAGGGTTATATATGAACACAAATTTAGACCCACTGGTATCATTTTGTGCAATTAGTCCACAGTTGTTCCCCAAGATCTCATCTTGTGCATTTTTTTCAATTGTCGTATTTATTTATCTCCTCATAATGTTGCGTACGGTTTGCTCCTCTGGTGGTTCTTTAGTTCCATTTCAACACTCTTTTTCATTTGTATACTTTTCTTTTTTCTTTTTGAGTTATAAATTTGTGTAGGTTGGCCTCTCGATCTATTAGTTTAATACTAGAAGGTTTAACCCGTCCGATGGACAGTGTGAATTTTTTCTCTATATTTGTTGAATTTTAAATGTAAATGAATTTATAAGTATGGAACAATTATAATTAGAATGTAAAATAAGTGTAGTTTTTTTTAAAGAATGGTTATTTAGAGGTAATTAAACTTTATTTATTATTATCTTTAATTAACTATTTATGAAAAAATATAATAGTAAATATATAAACTATTTCATCATATATGTATAGTTGTTAAAAATAATTTGTTTGTATTTTAATTTATTAGATCTAGTATTGTTTTAAATTTGGTTACTTAATTTAGAAGAAAAAAATTTGAAACCTAGAATTTGAAACATACATATAGGATTTAGAATTTATACATCAAGATTTGCATAAATTTTTTGATATTTATTAGGTGGGCCAATAACTAAATTGAGTTGTAGGCCTAATAGAAATAATAACTAAATTAGGTTGTAGGTCTAGTAAAAAAAACTTAAACTAATAGCTGATTTGGGACAAAATTTAAGTAAATCCGATTCCAGCGTCTCCTACCGAAATGGGTGACCTCGGTAACGACTCCCTTTGGGTCAGTAGAAGCCTCGTTACCAATTCTCCTCCCTCGTTAGGTGGGTCGTTAGAACCTGCTTTCTTCTTTATCCCTCCTCTGACTATATTCGTAGGTCGGTAAATAGTCTCCAGGCTCGACTTAGGGCTCGTTTTGCTTCATCCTTTACTCTTTTCACCCCGTTCCGCCTCCATTCTTTATAATGCTCCAAAACAGTTCCAAAAACCTACAAAATACCACCAAAGCTTATGTAGACTCCAACTCTCAAACAAATACGAAAACCTATGCAAAGGACCCTAAACCTAACACAAAAACTAATGAAATTGACTCAAATTAACTTAATTAAACTCTATAAAACATGACTAAAAAGCGGACATCAAAAAACCCCATACTTAGACTTGCTTGTCCTTGTAATACCCCGACTTTCATCGGAGCGCTACTCGGTGATAGACAATGTCCGGGTACTACTCAAGTTAGTCTGACAAACAAATTCACTAGGATCTTGCAACTCGGGTACGACGAGAAAAACCAATAAAGCATCCAACTTTTTATTTTAAACTGAATGCAGAAAATGTCAAAGTATTATTTTTATTTTTATTTTTCGAATTCATAAACAGGGATAACAATCAAATCATTCCAATCATTTTGTAATTTCAAACTATTTAAACCAGTCTTATCCAACTCGCAACAAAATGATTCAAGACAACTTTTAATATATACTTAACCAGATCCCAACAACATAAACCTAATGACACGTGCGCCAATATCCGCTCCACCACCTCATAGAGATCCATCACGATTCTTAAAAAGTACCTGAAACTGTAAAAAAAAGTCCCCGAGGGGTCAATTTCTATTCCAATTCAATTTAGAAATCACACGGCACTAGTAAGACGTTTTAAAAACAAACGCACAATTCCTAACATTCACAAAGAAAATTAAAAAACAAACAAACAAACCAACTACAGTCCATACCTATTTTCTATTTAATCACACATTCACATTAACACATTCACATTTATAAAAATTCAACACATCAACCTGCACACCCTCCTCCACACACACATGCACCCATACAATTTATTTTGTGGCAACGTAACCCTTCTTCACCATTGCATTCTACGCGACAATGCAACCTTTCTTCATCATTGCATGTCTTTCCAGTGATGCAACCCTTCTCTATCATTACATGCCGGTTTTCAATTAACACAGAGCAAACATTCAAAACATTTCACAAACACAATTACCAGTCACAGTCACAACCACAATCACAATCACAATCACAATCACAATCACAATCACAATCACAAACACAAACACAAACACAAACACAATTGCAAACACAAACACAAACACAAATAGGTTTACCATCACTCACAATTACCAATTATAGTTACAAAACCATTCACAATACTTCACATACGCTAAAACTAATTAAAAATGAATCGCACACATATCACATAAAAATACAATTTTCATAAACAAACAGTAGGGACTAGTTCCCCAAAACCAATCTTACAAGCACGGCATAACGTCTAACAAGAACTAGAACAAAAACCGAGCAAGTTGCAGAACAACTTACCTCAAAGACGACCTTTGCGCAGAGTAGTTGTTAGAAAAGTTGGAGGCTTTGATTTTGATGGTTCCAAATGTCTGTCACGTGAACGACCTCGAGTCTTTGAAAAGAGTCGCCATCATCAATTAGGTCGTTGACGTGTGTTGAAGACAGATCTCGGAGATCTTGGAGACGGGTGAGATCTTGGCAGTTTGAATAGTATATTCTTATTTTAGGAAAGATCTCATGTATATTATATTGTAAGCCGATTATTGCCTTTTATCCTAAGCCGATTTTATTGTAATCCTTTTATATGCTTAGGATGATTTTGAAAGATAATATAAATAATATCTTGCCATAACCGAATTGGAAGATATTATTCTCTCTTATCTGACCTAGTTTGTGTGTATTTAATCTAAGGTTTTAGGTTATATAGAGCATGAAATCATACTCTAATTTGTGCTAAGAAAGAAACGAGAGTTCGAGAGAAAGACATAGGCTTTTGTTAGATTGAGTGCGGGTTGTAGATACTCAGTTCACAATGAGTTCTAGAGTGCTTGGGAAGTAGGTTTAGATCAAGGGTGTTCGTGTAACTAATCCAAAAGATCAATAAAGCAAGCTACAACTTTTAATCCTTCCAAGCGAGAAGTTAGAGAAGAATGCTCATGCTAAGAAGGTTCTTCACCATGCTCCAACTCCTGGAGACTTGAAGAAGGTTGTCCAGTACAAGACAACTAAGCAAATCTGGGATGCTCTCAAAAGGCTCCACCAAGGAAATGATGATGTGAAGAAGGATCACATCATTGCTTTGGAAAGGGAGTATGAAGGAGTAAGTCAAGAAAAGAATGAATGCTTGGGTGACTATCATTCCAGATTTCAAGTTGTGGTTAGCCAACTTGAGTCTCTTGGTGAAAAACTTCCTCAATGGAAGCGGGTTAACAAGTTGATCCAAGGGCTCAATGCAAAATGGAATGAAGTTGCTGCTGCGATGTTAACCAACAGTGAGACCAAGACACTCACATTGGAAGATGTCATAGGAAAATTGACTATGTATGGAGGAATAAAGCAAAGACGAGACGATCGCCTTGAAACTGACAAGGTTAAGAACATTGCCTTGAAAGTTGAAAGGGCCTTTGGTCTTGCACAAGGTGATGATGATCAAGTTGACGGTGACAAAGAAGTTGCATTCATCTTAAGAGCCATGAAAAGGCTTTGGAATCGCAATAGTAAAACTCCATCTAAAGGGATTGAACCTGTCAGAGACATGAAGGATGTGATATGCTATCATTGTTCGAAAAAAGGACACTTTACAAGAAACTGTGTCAGGAGGAAGTCGGAAGGTGACAAGAATGCTCTGTTAGCTACTTGGGACGATTCCGATGCTGAAGATGATGCAAGTCAACAAGAAGACGTGTGTCTCATGGCTATAGATGCTACAAAAGAGGTATATGATTCAGAACTTTCGTCTATTTTGTCCAACAAAACTAAAGAACAGTTGCATGCTATCATTGAGAAGTTGGGAACTCAGGTTACTCAACTTAGTGAGAAACTTGAAGAAAAAGAAGATAATATCTCTAACTTAATGGATGATAATCATTCATGGTTGGTCTCTCAAATGTGCTAAGTTAGAGAAAAAGTATTTGGTTTCTGAGTCTATTGCTTGCAAAACCTGTGATAATCTTAAATCTGAAGTGGATGACTTAGAACAGAAAGTGACAAACCTTGAAGGAGAAAATCTCATGCTTAAACTTGGTAACGCTAAGTTAGTCAATGACCTTGAAAAACAAAAGAAAAGTAATGAGTCCAATAAAAAGAAATGGATAGAGGAGTTTGTAGCTAAGAAAACTGCTAAGAGTATGCAAAAACTTTTGTAACTTCAAGACCTGGACTTGGATATTCCTAAGTGCCTAAGGACTTGAAAACCTTATGTCCAACTCAGCCAAAAGGTAAAACACCTATGTGCGACAACAAAGCAAGTTGTTCCACGTCAGATGTGGGGAACCCAGGCAAAGGTAAACGACCTTGGTTTTCAGGCCAGAATGCACACAAAATATGGATGAAACAAGTTGAGAACTTGAAACCACCAAAAATTGATTTTAATGCACGTATTAATAACAAACCGATCTATCCTGGGTATAGCAAGTATGTTGGTCTTAAATCTCATAAAACTTGATGGTATTGTGGAAAAGAAGGTCATCTTCAACATGAGTGCAAGAAAAAGAAAAAGATAGCAAATCTTAGGGATTTTGGGAAGCTCATGAACGTGAGCAAACCATACATCCTGAGAGAGTTTATAATGAAAGATGTTCTGCAAATCATCACGTTGCCCAACCCACAAGAGTTGTTAAACAACTCTAGGTTCATAAAAACTGACTTTTACCTTGCAGAATGAAGTGAGAGAAAGCGGTCACTGGTTCTTCGACAATGCATGTTCAACCCATATGACGGGAAGCTTTGAGTCATTCATCTCACTTCATCAACAAGAAGGTAGCAACATTACCTTCGGTAACAACACTAAGGGTCAAGTGTTGGGTATTGGAAAGGTAAGAATTTCTAAGAACTTTTGTGTTAACAATGTAAGCTATGTTAAGGGCCTTAGATATAATCTGTTAAGTGTTTCCCAACTTTGTGCTAACAATCTCTATCAAGTTGTCTTTGACTCTCTTGGATGTCAAGTTATTGATGTTAGCTCAGATAAGACTCTTCTGAAGGGAACTTGTAAAAACAATCTTTATAAAGTTGTTCCCTGGCTCTTACTTGAGGAAAAGTTGTGTTTTCAAGTGGTCGAAGACGTTGCCAATCTCTGGCATAACAGATTTGGTCATGCGAGTCTACAACTTATCCACAAACTTCATAATCAGGAACATGTACGTGGATTACCTAAGATTGATCCAACCAAGCATGAAGTATGTGAAGCTTGTGTGAAAGGAAAGCAGGTCAGATCTTCTTTTCAATCGAAAAGAGAGGTAAGTACTACTAAACCCTTAGAGTTAATTCATATGGATCTTTGTGGACTAATGCGTGTGGGAAATCGAGGAGGTAATAGATATGTTTATGTCATTGTTGATGACTTTTCACGCTATACTTGGGCATTTTTCTTGTTTTCTAAAGACCAGGTATTTGAAGAATTCAGTGCATGGATTAAGCTTACAGAGAAGGTGCTTGACGTACCTTTGGTATCTATTCGATTTGATCATGGCATAGAATTTGAAAATGTTCACTTCCTGGATTTCTGCAAAGAACGGTGTAGGTCATAACTTTTCAACCCCAAGAACCCCTCAACAGAACGGAGTTGTTGAGAGAAAGAATCGTACTTTGGAGGACATGTCAAGAAAGTTGTTAATCTCGAGTGGACTACCAAGGAATTTCTGGGCAGAAGCTATCAATGCCGCATGTTATGTACTAAATAGAGCTATGGTGCGACCCCTTCTTGGGAAAACACCATATAAGCTTTTAAGAGGAGCAAAACCCAATGTTGCTCACCTGCGTACATTTGGTTGTAAGTGTTTCGTACATAATAATGGAAAAGATAATCTTGGCAAGATGGATGCCAGGAGGGATGAAGAAACTTTCGTAGGCTATTCTCAGCATAGCAAAGCCTACAAAGTGTTTAACAAAAGAACTAAGAAAGTTGAAGAGAGTGTTCATGTTGTGTTTGATGAGAATACTATGGGAGGCAGCTCTATTGTTGATGAAGAGGAAGGAGATCTAGGTTTTCATCTTTGTGAGGAGTCAGAAGTCAGCATTGAGAAAATTGATCAAGCTCAACAGCTTGTTAACCCGGATCAGGTGGACGACCTAGATGATCCTGACATGCCTGCTCTAGAAGATACTGCCAATGTTGAAGAATCTGACAATGATGAGTCTGATCCAAGCGAAGAAGCTGCAGAGGCTGAAAATTCCAACACAGATCAAGGTCATAACAGCGAGGTAGTTGACCTCACTCAGCTTCAGTTAACCTATCAGCAAAAAGATGCTTATCTAGTGACCAACATCATCTCAGATTACTCTAAAGGTGTTCAGACACGTTCTTCACTTCAGAATTTCTATGCATTCAACGCTTTTCTCACGTTCTTGGAACCCAAAATGTGGATCAAGCTCTAAAGGATCCAAATTAGGTGTGTGCTATGCAAGAAGAACTTCATCAATTTGAGAGAAACAAGGTTTGGCACTTAGTTCCACGACCCAAAGATAGAACTGTGATTGGAACACGTTGGGTATTCAGAAATAAGCTTGATGATTCTGGAAACGTTGTGAGAAATAAAGCAAGACTTGTGGTTAAGGTATATAACCAACAAGAAGGGATAAATTATGATGAGACTTTCGCTCCTGTAGCACGTCTCGAGGCAATTCTTCTCTTGATAGCTTATTCAGCTCATCATGGTTTCAAGCTTCAACAAATGGATGTTAAAACAACCTTTCTGAATGGATTTCTTAAGGAAGAAGTGTTCGTAGAGCAAACCCCAGGCTTCGAAGATGTCATTCACCCAGATCATGTTTTTAAACTCGAAAAAGCTCTTTATGGCTTGAAGCAAGCGCCTCGAACTTTTTATGACAAACTTTCTCAGTTCTTGCTCCAACATGGATATGTTCGAGGACAGGTGGATAAGACACTCTTTCTTCTCAAAGAAGGAAAGCACACTCTGGTTGTGCAGGTCCACGTGGACGATATCATCTTTGGCTCTACTGATGAAAAACTTGTGCAGAGGTTCGCTAACCTCATGGCTAGTGAATTTGAAATGAGTATGGTTGGTGATCTTAAGTTCTTCCTAGGACTTCAGGTTACACAAGATATTGAAGGAACAAGAGTGCATCAACAAAAGTATCTCAGGGAGTGTGCCAAGAAGTTTGGTTTGGACAACTCAAAATCCTTTGACATACCTATCTCTCCCATCACTTCTCTAGGAAAAGACGAAAATGAAAAGAAGGTTGATCAGACTTTGTATCAAGGTATCATAGGTTCTTTACTCTACCTCATGGCAAGTAAACCAGACATCATGTTCAAAGTATGCTTACGTGCCAGATTTCAGTCTGATCCTAGAGAATCGCATCTCAAGGCTGTCAACAGGATTCTAAGGTACCTCAAAGGGTCCGATTACTTGTGCTTATGGTACCCAACCTCATGTGACTTTGGTCTAGTCGGGTACATAGACGCTGATTTCGTTGGGAACAAAATTGATCGTAAGAGTACTTCAGGAATGGCTCAATTTCTTGGACCATGTCTTGTGTCATGGGGGTCCAAGAAGCAAAATTTAGTTGCTCTCTCTACTATAGAAGCTGAGTACATCGCCGCTGCCGCGTGCTGCACCCAACTTCTTTGGCTTAAGCAACAACTTCATGACTTTGGCTTAAAGTATAATGGCATACCTATTCTTTGTGACAACACAAGTGCCATCAACATCTCAAAGAACCCTGTACAACATTCACGAACCAAGCACATCGAGATTAGAAAGGGTTGGTGACCATGGATTTCTGCCGAACAGGTGAACAACGTGCTGATATATTCACTAAAGCTCCCAATCGTGAACCCTTCGTACAGTTCCTCATGGAGCTAGGTGTGATTTCCCTAAACTAATCTATCTCCCATCTACATTCCCTCAATTATTGGCTAGATTAGATGCTCTTTCTTTGATTCTAAAAGTTTTATGATCTTGAGGTCTTAAATTTGAATGTTTTCCATGTTATATAATCATGAACCATGCATTTCATTATGTCTTCATTCTTTGCTTCTTGAGTTATGCATCAATTACATATTGAAACCTCTCTTTGAGACCAAAAGAGTCAAAACCCGATGTTCCTAACCCTCATTACAAGCACAAATGACGGTTGACTCTACAACCTACCTCAGCCTATCATGTTAGAGAGTCTCTATAAGCCTGTTTTTGTATGTCTTGATATAAACGGAGACTTATCTACTTGATTGACAAATCCACATAAATTATTTCCCCTGGTTCTCTTCGGCACCCCTGTGCAAAAACCCCAAAGAACCAAGCGTATTCTCTTTTCAATGGATGTTGGCCACTTAAGTGAGGTTAGTGACTGTGCCCTATATGAGGAATGTCAGTTGTCTGGAAATTTTGTTGGTTAAGCGGTTGACGTAGAACAGGTTGAGAACGTTTGTTTCGGAGTAAGACAAGAATCACCTTTCTCCAACGGTATATTTTCAAATATTTGAAGATCTTTTGCCAAAGGAAATTTGCCCTTTCAGTTGCATTGAATAAAAGATCTTGGGAGGATCTAGTTTCCATCACATCAACTCAGTACAAGCTTAAACACGGAAACAATTTTTCCCAAAAAGGTACGCTCTCTCTCCTGCAATTATTCTCGATCTCTTGCTCTTCTTCATCTCTTTGAACCTCTCTACCAAAAAGCTTAAACCTTTTGTTGGAACAGTGTTAGGGAACTAACACTGGAACAATGGGTTCTCCATTCGAGTAATCGAAGTTTTGATAATGACAAACAAATGGAACTAATTCCCTGTATAAATGATCTCAGGAAAGATAGCATGTTTACAGGAAAAGTAAAGGGAAACGTTCCCTATCAAGTCACTTGTGTACGTGGCAAGTGATTAAAAGGACAAGAGAGACTTTTTACTATTGTCTTGGGCGGCAAGCCAAAGCTCCGAATGAATAGAGATGAGGAAGGGTACACTAGTCTTTTTGAATAGTGTCGTACTCCCCAAGACAATAAGGGAAAAGGCATCAGAACTAAAAATGGAAACTCTATAAAAGGAATGCGACGCCGCTAGGTCTAATTGAGCTCTCGCACATCTGAAAAACCAGATCTACAAAAGGAAAGAAAGAGATCGAGAGCCCGAGCTGATTCATAGAAGATATCCAAACCAGAAGTTCAAGGAAGGAAAGATCAAGTGATGAAGACTGCGTGAAGTTCTTCATCAGCTTGAAGAAGGTGGTTCCTGTGCTAAAGGGAACTGCACAGGAACGAGAAGGTTCACTCTCTATATTCATTTGTGTTTAGATCTAGGAACTATTATATCTTAGTCGTTAGTATTGTTTGTGAGTGGGATCGCAAGCAATAGAGAAGTTCGACTTTGTATTGTAGATCCTGAGATATATCAATAGAATATAGTGCGTGTTCAAAATCCTCCAAGGGAGGTAGAGGTTTACTCTTTAGCTAGTTGGCTAAAGAGGTTCCTCTATAAGGAACTGTGTCCAAGCTTTAAATTCCTGTTTTAGTCTTGTTCTATATTACTCCGCTGCGTAAGGGAACTGTCACTGGAACAGTTCCCGACTGTCTTAGACTAACATCGATCCTACATTTCGTATCAGAGCCTGGCTCTAGATTTTCTGTGAAAACTCGCAGGATGTCTACAGGAATGTCTTCAGAACTCAGTGTCGTTGGACATGGAAGCGACAAACCACCAAGGTTGATAGAAGGCCGTTTTGAACGATGGCAAGGGTTGATGATGGATTGGATGAAGAGCCATGACTATCAGGCATGGGCTGTGATCGAGAGAGGGAACTTCACCATCAATCCAGAGATCGAGAATGATCTAACGAAGTGGGGGCCAAATGAGTGGAAATGCATGGAAGCCAACTACAAGGCAAAGATGTATCTCAACTACTCCATGAGTGAGATCGATTCAGCCAAGGTGGGAAATCTAAAGACCGCCAAGGAGATGTGGGCTGCTATTGAACAAATGCATATAGGAAGCTCAGATCTCAAGGAAGACCATCAGATGGACGTTCGACAAGAGTTCTACAACTTCAGAATGGAACCTGGAGAAACAGTATCATCGTACCAGTTCCGGTTTCAAGGACTAGTGACTAAGCTTGAGAATTTAGGAATCTCTGATAGGGAAGTCACCGAACGAATCAAGGTCAAGAAGGTGATAGATGGTCTCACTGGTGAATGGGCTCATGATCGAACAACCTTCAGAGAAAATACATCCAATAGGAACCTCATGATTCATGAGATCTTTGGAAAGCTGAAATCCTATGAGAATAGGAGGAACTCCGATAAAGCACAAGACAAACCTGAAAAGGGAATTGCGCTTAAATTGGAGAAAGTGCTTAAGTCTGTCCAGGAATAGTGTGAAGAGTCTGAAGATGAAGAAGAGGATGACATAGTGCTCATCACAAAGGCACTACGTAACCTCTACAAGAAGGGAAAGTTCCGAAAGAACTATGGAGGGAACAGTTCCTCACGAGACTACAACAAATCAGGAGACAAAGATGCAAAGGACATCACATGCTTCAAGTGCTTCAAGAAGGGTCACTATGCCAAGGCTTGTCCCCTGGGAAATGATGAGAACAAGTCTGGGAACAAAGCTTACATAGCAACTTGGGATGACTCAGATGATGATGATCCAGAATCTTGGGCTGCACCAAACATGTGTGCCATGGCAATCAATGAAGATCCAAAGGAACCTCAGGAGGAAGTGAGTATTCTATCTCTAACTAGTTGCTTTGATAAATACTCTAAATCTGATCTCATTCGTATACTCTCTAAACTTGTTAAAGACAACATGAAGTTACAAAAGGAAGTACAATTGAAGAGCATTGTCTAAAACTTGAAAATGATGCCTCTGAAAAGGAACTTAGCTTAAAAAATCCTGAATCAGCTCAGTGTTCTGAATGTGATAGATTAAAGAAGGAACTTGACTCTACTATAACCTCTAAAAATGAACTTATCTCTACTCTGGCCATTGTCACCACTGAAAAGGAGGCCATTAGTAAGAAATTAGAGATATCCGAGGGAAAGAAAATAGTAGAGACTCCTAAAGTCACATTTGTTCCTTCTAGGCATGGAATAGGATATTTCGAAAGAAACTCTGAAACTAATCACACAACTCTTACCTTAAGGGAACTAAGTGAAAGTAGAGCTCTAGAGCTACAAACTGAAAAAATTAAGAATTCTCACTTAGAAGAAAAAATCAGGGTTCTAGAGAGTGGAACTATAGGAAAAAAGGACTACTATACCGGAAACAACTCTCACAAAATCTATGTCAAGATAGCTAAGGGAAATGGTTCCAGAGGACCTAATAAGGAAACAGTTGAGAAAAATAGGATTCAGAGACCACATCCTAAGTATTATCTAGGAGAATATTATAAAACTTGCTGGACATGTGGAGGTCATGGTCATTACAAGGAACAATGTCCCAAAATTGATCAATCAAAAGGGTTCTCAAGTAGAAGCAACAACAGAACATCTCACTCAAAATCTTACAGGAATTATCACTCGATTGATGTGAACATTGCAGATTATGTTGATTACTACCCCTGTAAGGAACCAGGCAAGGGACACCTTGCCTAGGTAACAAAACATTGACTCTTTTGCAGGTGAAAGCGAGAGGGAACTGTATGTGGTTTATAGACAGTGCTTGCTCCAACCACATGACAGGAAACAGGAACAATCTAATCTCGCTTAACACCCAAGTTGATGGAGGAAATGTGTCCTTCGGCAACAAAAACAAAGGGGCAATACAAGGCTCAGGGGAAGTAAAGCTCAACAAATCAATCAAGGTCAACAACGTAAATCTTGTGGCAAATCTCGGATACAATCTACTGTGTGTGGCACAACTCTGTGATCAAGGGAACAATGTAGTCACATTTGACTCAAATGAATGTCTTATTGTGAACAAAGAAACTAACAAAGTGATTCTTCGTGGGAAACGATTCAACAATGTTTACATTGTTGATCAAGACTTTCAACCTCCAAGAAAGCTATGTCTCACAGTCTCTACAAATGACACCGATCTTTGGCATAGACGTCTTGGTCATGCAGGACTAAATCTCATCCAGAAATTGTTCCTACAAGATCTTGTGGTGGGCTTGGCAAGAATAAGCCCAGAATCAGCAAAACTGTGTGATGCTTGTGCCAGAGGGAAACAAACTCGAAGTTCCTTCAAGCCCAAGAAAAACGTGAGCACCTCCAAACCCCTGGAAATGCTACACATGGATCTATGTGGATCAATGGACACTTGTAGCTATGTCGGAAGCAGGTATATGTTTGTTATAATAGATGATTATTCACGTTTCACTTGGGTTATTTTCTTGTCTTCCAAAGGAACAGTGTTTAAAGAATTTGAAGTATTCATCAAGAAGACAGAGGTTAGTCTGGGAACTAAGCTGAAGTCCATACGCTCAGACCATGGAACAGAGTTTGACAATTCAGCCTTTGTCAACTTTTGCAATGAAAATGGAGTTTCTCACAACTTTTCAGCACCAAGAACTCCACAACAAAATGGAGTTGTTGAAAGGAAGAATCGCACACTGGAGAATATGGCTCGTGCCATGATGCTAGAGAGTGGAGTTCCATCCAACTTCTGGGCTGAAGCCATCTCCACTTCGGTGTATATCCTTAACAGGGCTATGATTTGACCTTTATTGCTTAAAACTTCTTATGAACTAATCAAAGGCCGAAAGCCAAACATTTCCCATCTTAGAGTTTTTGGTTGCAGGTGTTACATCCATAACAATGGGAAGGATGCTCTTGGAAAGTTTGATCCAAGGAGTGATGAAGGAATTTTCACTGGATACTCTCTTCATAGCAAAGCATACTGAGTCTACAACAAAAGGACCAGGAAATTTGAAGAAAGTATTCATGTCATCTTTGATGAAGAGCCTATCACTCACGGATCATCATCCAAAAATCCATTCTCTCGTTCCATAGTGAAACCATTCACTATTCCAGAAGAACCAGCAAGGGAACTGACAGACAAGGATGAAAGTTCAAGGCCTCGAAGAGAAAACTCTGAGTACATCAATGGAAGTGATCCTCATCCACAAGAGCCAAACATTGAAGATGATCATGAAGAGAATGATACCATGGACCAATTCGATGATCCCTCAACTCATTTTCCTGAAGAAGAGGAACAACCACCAGTAACAACTGAAGCATCCACTTTTGGGAACAATCAAACCAATGTGATTCCACAGGATACATCTGAAGATAGTTCCAGTGCTCAGGAAGAAATCCCAGGAACAACTCATCCTCAACCAAGGAACTACCATCAGAGAAAAGATCATCCTATTGACAACATCCTCACACCTTTGGAACAGGGAGTTCAAACTCGTTCCTCTCTCCATAACTTTTGTGCATTTAATGCTTTTGTTTCTCTTGTTGAACCCAAAGGTATACAGGAAGCACTCAAAGATCCTAATGCAATATGAGCTTCATCAGTTTGAAAGACATAAGGTGTGGAAGTTAGTTCCAAGACCATCAGACAAGAATGTCATTGGAACTAGATGGGTCTTTCGCAACAAACTAGATGAGTCAGGCAATGTTTCCCGAAACAAAGCCAGACTAGTGACCCAAGGTTATAATCAAGAGGAGGGAATCGACTATGAGGAAACATTTGCACCAGTGGCCAGAATTGAAGCAATACGACTACTCATTGCGTTTGCTACATACAAAGGGTTCAAACTGTTCCAAATGGATGTCAAAACAGCATTTCTCAATGGCTATCTACAAGAGGAAGTTTATGTGAAGCAACCTCCCGGATTTGAAGATGATGACAAGCCTGATCACGTCTACTTTCTTGAAAGGGCTCTCTATGGCCTCAAGCAAGCTCCTCGAGCCTGGTATGATAGATTTGCTTCATTTCTATTATCCAAAGGCTATCAAAGAGGATCCATTGACAAGACACTCTTCTTGAAGAAAGAATCAGGTGACATTTTAATTGTGCAAGTCTATGTTGATGATATTGTGTTTGGTTCCACTAATCCTGTGCTTACAGAAAAATTTGAGAAACAAATGAGTAGTGAGTTCGAGATGAGTATGGTAGGGGAACTCAACTTCTTTCTAGGTCTTCAAATCTCTCAAACAAAAGATGGAACCAAGATTCATCAACAAAAGTACATCAAGGAAATGCTATCCAAATATGGGATGGACACTGCAAAGCCAATCAACACTCCAATCTCACCCAGCACACGACTTGATGCTGATGAGACAGGAACCAGTGTCAATCAAAAACTCTTTCGAGGAATGATTGGTTCCCTACTCTATCTCACTGCTAGTAGACCAGACATCATGTTCGATGTCTGTCTCTGTGCACGGTTCCAAGCAAATCCTAAGGAATCACATCTAAAGGAAGTCAAAAGGATCTTCCGCTACCTCAAAGGGAGAGATAATCTTTGCTTATGGTACCCTAGGAACAGTTCCTTTGAACTTGTTTCCTTCACAGATGCTGATTTTGCAGGACATCTAGTTGATCGAAAAAGCACATCAGGTATGGCACAGTTCCTAGGAGACTGTCTAGTATCATGGGGATCCAAGAAACAATCCTCTGTGGCACTTTCCACTGCTGAAGCTGAGTACATTGCCGCAGCTGCCTGTTGTTCCCAAGTCCTATGGCTCAAGTATCAACTCAAAGACTATGGTATGTCTCTTGAAACTGTTCCTATTAAATGTGATAGTACTAGTGCAATTAACATCTCAAAAAACCCAGTGCATCACTCTAGGACAAAGCACATAGAGGTTAGGCACCATTTCCTGCGTGATCACGTAGAGAAAGGTTCCATTGAGATGGTTCACTGCAGGACAGATGAACAAGTTGCCGACATTTTTACCAAGGCTTTGGACAGACAACCCTTTGAGCATCTTCGTATGCTCTTAGGGATGATTCTCTTAAATTAAACAAGTCCCGATCCATCTTTTCCCTCCATGATTGACTAGTTAGATATCAATATAGCTAGGGAACTGCATGGTATAGCAACTTTCATTTTCAATAATTGCAAACTTGCAAAATACATGTTCATAACTAGATATGGGAACTGATTCCTTAAGAGCACTTTGTTTATTTTTGTCCCAAAATGATCAACCTGATCTTATCTGTCCCTCACTATAAGCCGAAATGATGGTTGATCATAAGACTTGTCCCTCAAACCCATCCAGGTAAACGTTTCCTATGAGCCTCAATGAATAAACCCCTTTTTACGGGATTCAATTACCTGGATGATAATATCACTTGTTTCCATAACCCTGTTTAGTTTGGATATTTCTTTTGATCTTTTCACAAAAAATCCTTTACATATCCAAACTTGGCCTCGTCTTACTTGTTCATGGAAAGAGGAGTTAGAAAGGAAAGGAACCGCTTCAATTCTCAAAGGAACTACAAGGGTGTTTGAAATTCAAATACGTCTCTCATATGCATTATTGGAAAGAGAAAGGTCATTGGAAACTGGTTCAGGAAGCGACAGGCTGTAGAAAGGGAAAAGTGCATCTGAACCGTTCATCTCTCTACCAGTGCTAATCTGTTGCCACGTTGAGACTGTAGAAAAGGAAAAGATCTTTGCGTGAAGAAAGCCAAATCTCTTCGGATTCTTTTTGGAGTAACTAATTGCTAGTTTCAAGGAAAGGTTGGTAACCACTCTCACCCCTTCACCTTCTTTTCTTCTTACTACTTAACCCTTTCCCCTCTTTCTTTTCTCTTCATCGTCTTCCTCCATCTTCTCTTCCAAACCCTAGAATTCGCAAAACTCTACTTCCAATCCTTCTCTGTAACTCAACCGATCCACTCAAAATGGCCAACCCCAATCAATCCATCATCAAATTCTCATTCCATCACAAAAACCCTCTTATTGAGCATCTTCTTAACAATGATCCCGAATACCTCAAGAAAATGCTTCTCACAGATCTCGACATTGACCATCATGAACCTGAGTACATCTTTGATGTCAAGGAACGTCTCTATTCTCTTCTGAGAAAAAGAGATGGACAACCCAGTCTTACACCTCCAAATTCACCACCACAAACACCAAGATCTGAAATTCCGGTACTCACTACGAGACCGGATGGATCCTCAACCCTTACTCTCAACATCGAGGGCGTTCCCACAACAATCCATGATTCAAATCCTACCCTTCTCTTCCAAGCCTCCTCTCATTCCTCTCCCAAACACCATACTCAGATTCATGACAATCTCTCTCCCAAACGCAGGCCAGATCCACTCGCTTCAACCTCTCACAACCCTACTCCTCGAATCCAAAGAACCCAGGCTCCCTCATCTCTTCCACATGCTCCTCAAATCCAAGTTCCATCTCACACGGAACTGGACCTCTCTAACCTCGATCAATCCATCTCCCAATTTGAGAGAGAGGAGTTCCCTACTTCACAGGGAACTACACCCCACAAACCGACTCAATCTTCTCCCTCTCTTCCAAAACGCCCTTCCTCTTCAACTTCTCTTCCACAAATCCCAACTGCTCCACGATCAAAAAAGAGAAAACTCAGAAAACTGAGTGAAGTAGAAGACGAAGAAGAAGATGACGAGGAACTATAGCCTCTACAATCTGAGCAACTCCACGCTCTTCATCCATCAACGGAGATCGTCATCGTTGAGGGCTCCGACGATGAGGTGGAGGAATACCAAGAGCCTTCCCTTCAAATTGGGTACAAGGAACCGCCAACTGGGCGTCCTTCAACACGAGGCTCCAAAATGCAAAAGGTGGAAGCAAAACCTGAAACAAAAGAGAAAAAGAAAGGGAAGAAGAAGGAAAAGAAGAAGCCAGAAGAGAGGAAGTTGGTCATTCCTCTGGTTATCACGGCTGAGTTCCTACAAGAAAATGAGTTCAACGAGCTTCAGGAACTCATCCAGTTTCAAGGATGGGATAAGCTCTGTTCCGAACCGGCAATGGTGGATCAAGCTCAAATTAGGTATTTCTACTCCAAATTCGCCCTACAAAAGGGAACTGAGCTTGACCCTGTCATAAGATGGAAAACAGAAGAAGATGACTTCACCTTCACCGCTGCCTAGATCAAGAAGATTCTCCAAGTTCCTGGAGAGGGCTTCGACATGCTTCCACAACGCCCATGGCATGGAAGAGAGGCAATTCTCCAAAGGCTTCTAGGGCATGTTCCTCCACAAGGAAAGGAGATCCTGACTCACAGCTTGAGTCAAGTGGGCAAGATGGCACACCAGTTTATCACTAGGATAGTGACCCCAAGACTGGAGAAGAGAACAACTCTGAACTCAACTGATGCCATCCTCTTGGATCTGTTCCTTCGCAAAGAGTGCATCAACCTGCCCAAGATAATGATTTTGCACATGTGCAAATGCGTTGCTAAGGAAAATCACGCTCTTCCATATGCAGCATTGGTGAAGGAACTGATGAAGTGGAACGATGTGTATCATCCTCAAGAGGAAGAAGAGCTTGGACAAGAGATGGATATGTCCAACATTCTACGAATGAAGCACTCCATGGAACCACAAGAAGAAGGTCCTCCTGCTGTGTTCATTGAACAAGGGGACTCAAAAACTGTCCTTCAAGCTCTCAATCGTCTGTGTAGGGTCACTGAGCGCATACTTGATGTCCTTCTCGACATTCAACAGACGAAGGGAACCAATGATCACATCCTTGCTATTCTTAAGGACATTCAGAAGAAGCTTCCTTCCTCCTCTTCCTCCTCTAATCCTTGAACAAGCCCCCTACAAGAAAAATCCATAACTGTCTTCTCCCTCCTTCAATGCTCTTAAGAATCTCATTCTGTACTTGTTGAACACTGTTTTTAATGAAATGCATTTTGCTTTTGTTCTTTAGTTATGATTGTGCTTTACTTGCTTGTTCTTGCATGTTTATACTTGATTGTCTTTCGATGATGTCAAAAGGGGGAAAAGTGGAAAAATGCAGAGATGCGTTGTCTAAGAGAATACAGAATAAACAACCATAAGCGGAGGGGGAACTGTTAGCTTAAAAATCTTGAAAATCAAACTGCTTGTCCATTTCAGGGGGAACTAAGTATCTACAAAGAATTGTCTGTGTCATTGATGCTTAATTATCTAACATCTTTCCTGTATCCCTAAATGTTTAACACTTGCATTTTTATGAAAGTTTGTCATCATCAAAAAGGGGGAAATTGTTGGAACAGTGTTAGGGAACTAACACTGGAACAATGGGTTCTCCATTCGAGTAATCAAAGTTTTGATAATGACAAACAAATGGAACTAATTCCCTGTATAAGTGATCTCAGGAAAGATAGCAAGTTTACAGGAAAAGTAAAGGGAAACGTTCCCTATCAAGTCACCTGTGTACGTGGCAAGTGATTAAAAGGACAAGAGAGACTTTTTACTATTGTCTTGGGCGGCAAGCCAAAGCTCCGAATGAATAGAGATGAAGAAGGGTACGCTAGTCTTTTTGAATAGTGTCGTACTCCCCAAGACAATAAGGGCAAAGGCGTCAGAACTAAAAATGGAAACTCTATAAAAGGAATGCGACGCCGCTAGGTCTAATTGAGCTCTCGCACATCTGAAAAACCAGATCTACAAAAGGAAAGAAAGAGATCGAGAGCCCGAGCTGATTCATAGAAGATATCCAAACCAGAAGTTCAAGGAAGGAAAGATCAAGTGATGAAGACTGCGTGAAGTTCTTCATCAGCTTGAAGAAGGTGGTTCCTGTGCTAAAGGGAACTGCACAGGAACGAGAAGGTTCACTCTCTATATTCATTTGTGTTTAGATCTAGGAACTATTATGTCTTAGTCGTTAGTATTGTTTGTGAGTGGGATCGCAAGCAATAGAGAAGTTCGACTTTGTATTGTAGATCCTGAGATATATCAATAGAATATAGTGCGTGTTCAAAATCCTCCAAGGGAGGTAGAGGTTTACTCTTTAGCTAGTTGGCTAAAGAGGTTCCTCTATATGGAACTGTGTCCAAGCTTTAAATTCCTGTTTTAGTCTTGTTCTATATTACTCCGCTGCGTAAGGGAACTATCACTGGAACAGTTCCCGACTGTCTTAGACTAACATCGATCCTACACCTTTCTTCAATGGCGTCACACCAAAACCCTAACCCCTAATGTCCCATTCGTGGTATTGAATCCCCACGAACCCTAGCCCTAAAGCTTGGGAAAGTCGTTGATCCCAAAACCCTGGCTCTACTTTTAGCAGCCATTCAAACCGCCAACAAACCCGCTACACCATTGATGCTTGAAGGTCCTGAATCCACACAAAATCAAGAACATGGTTCATCATCTCCAAATCCAGCTGAATCTCTCCCAATTCCTCAAGAAATCCCTCCTACTCAAACCTCACCAGAAACACTCGCCCCATCTCCACATATTTCTCTACCCAATTCTCCGAAACCCATAGAGAATGAGCAAGAGAAAATCGAGTCTTTGCTCGGAGTTGAGAGTTCCAAATCTCAAAACCTGCAAGGGGAATTTGATTCCATTCAAGAGGTTGTGAAATCCATTGAGGCCATGGAGTCTCAGGAAAAAGAAGCAAATCAGTCGTTGCGGAGAAGACGACTACTGTACACTCGACGTGAAAAGTTGTTCAGGTCGATGACCTTAACCAAGTCGTTGACCCAAGAAAAGTGACTAACCCAGTCGACAACCCAGATTCACCTCTCCAACCTTTGAATTTTGAAGGTCAAGATGACTCGGAACAAGGTACTCCTAGTGATCCCAAGCTATCTCTATTCAAATATGTTGTATCCTCCTCTAAGGCAAAATCAAAAGAAGAAATTGCTAGGCAACTATTTGAGTATGAAAAATCTGATGAGGATGATGTTGTGGTAACCAAGGAGTCAAGGAAACCAAAGACTAGAGGATCTAGTGCTAAGGTTAAGAGAAAAAGAGGAAGGGAATCGACTCCAACTCCTGGCGAATCTGAGGGTGGTGACTCTGTTTTGTCCAAGAAAATTGTTAGGTGTAAAAAGAGCAAGAAGGCGCCCACTCGGTCAAGTGGACGACTTGCTACGAGTGGAAAACCTAAAAAGGGCAGTGGAGACATCAAAGGGGATGGAAGCAACATGGCAGGACGTGACTTTGTCAAGGAACTCATCATGGACGATGAGTTCATCGAGTCAACTGGTTTACAAGGTGTCTCTGAGTTGTTGTCTGTTCAAGGCTGGACTCATCTGTTTCATGATGAGGAGAGTTTCAATCCAGGGTTGGTGGAAGAGTTATACAGGTCGTTGATTGTAGAGGACAAAGAGAAGATGACCATGGGTCATTATGAGTTAAATGGTGAGAAATTCACCTTGTCGAGCATGGCATTAGCCACTCTTTTGAAAGTGCCGAACAAAGGTTTTGCAGAATATTACAGAGGTTGGTGGATCGTAACTGGTTAGCGAGAGCTTGGTAACTGGCTGTTAAGCTGTTCCCAAGGCAGCGGAAGAAACAATATCGCAAGTATTAAAAGGCAGAAAGAACACAGTTCCCTTACAGAGGAACCCCACGACAACCAACTAGTTGTGTGGGTAAACCTCTACCTCCGCTTGGAGGATTTTGAATGACTTACTTATTTTATTGCTTGTTCCTTAGTTACATACAGCCAGATTCAAACTTCTCTGTTCCTACGAGTTCTACCTAACTCTAGCAACACTAATGAATCTTCTCAACTGAGTTCCTAAGCGAACAACTCAACTAAAACAAGAAAGTCAAACCTTACACCTTGACACTTCAGTTCCCTTGCTCTTGGGAACTTTAGCTTCACCGTCGTCGAGATCGGACACTCGCCATCGAGGACTTCTCTTCTTCTTTCTTTCTTTCTCTCGGAGTATGTGTGAGTTTTGGGAGAAGTGCTTGAACCTAGAACTATTCATTTAGCTTTATACTCGGTTGTACTTGGGCTTCAATCGCATCTTTCATGTTGTCCGAAATGCCCTTTGCTTGCAGCCCAAGTGTACAATCTTCACATGCGACTTCGATTTGAACTAGGTCAACTTCATGAATTAATCAGACCGTTGGATCACTCGTGACAGTCTGCTCATCAGACTGTTCCTTCGTTATGTCCAAGACAGGATCCCGCAATTTGCGCTGAACGGTCTTTGTCTTCAAATGTGAGTTCCCATGTGATGGGAACTGTCTTCTTCAGAGTTCCTTTGAGAGAAACTCTTCAGCATGTATGCTTGTGTTCTTTTGTCATTCACGGAAGTTCCCATAGCATGGGAACTGTTGAAAGGCTTTCTTGACAACAAATAAATTTATATCAAGACCTCGCTGAGTATAGCGAAGTCTGGTTCGTCCACGGGAATTAGAAGTATCTAAATCTAGTTATTAATCCTAACAAAAGAAAAAAAAACAAAGCAAAACACTTAAGTAGGTGCTCGACACCGACCCATGACAGGTCGTAATCGACCAACAACTCGACACAAACGCAGAAGCAAAAACCAGAAAACTAGGAGCTCGGCCCCGACCTGAGAGGGGTCGTAACCGACCTATCCGGGTAACTAATGAACTTCAAAAAATCAAATTAAAAGAGATCTAGAGAAAAGGATCCACCACAACAAGCTATGCATGCAAACATGAATCAAAATCAACCCATAGTAATCTCATGAATGACTTTCGTCATGAATAATCAAGTAAAAATCTCAACTTTCATAAAGATCTAAACTTGCAACCCTACTTGTTTTCTAAAGGTTTTAACTTTCGTTTC